>JANHMN010000009.1:37738508-37754076 GCA_030674055.1 Rhabdomys pumilio
ATCTATCTATCTATCTATCTATCTATCTATCTATCTATCTATCTATCATTTAGCTATCTATCCATCCTTCTCTATCTCCTTTTTTATCTCTGTACCTCTCCTCTTTCTTCCCCCCTTAACCTCCCATATTTCTACCTGTGAATCTATAATCAACTTTCCTCTAAAACTAGCCTTCTGTGGTCTGTTAATTTCACTGAGTTCCCAAGACAAGAAACCGAAAACCACTGGCTGGTTCAAGGCAGTTTTGGTAGCCATGGAGCTTCCAGGTTCCCGAGAAAGACTCTTTCTAAAATATACCCCAACATTCCTTTTTCAGTAGGTTACTGGTTGCAGACCCTGAGGTTTTATAGTTTAACCCCATGTCCTTTGTCTCTTGGTTCCTGACTACAAATGCAGTATGACCAGGTGGTTTCTTTTCACTGGGTCTTCTCTCTCGTGATGAGCAGTATCCTCATAAAACTGTAAGCCAGAATAACCCTCCTATAAGATATCTTGGCTATCAAGAACGTAATGAATAAATGCTAACAGAAGCCTGTGCTTGGTTAGTGGAGAGAATTGGAGCTGCCCTTTACAAAGCACAGCTAAGAATTCATTTCTCCCTTTGGATCAATGTAACTGTGTAACTGTGAGGAGTCAGGCAAATGTCTCCATCTTGCCAGAGCTTCTTGAGGCTTCAGTCTTAACAGTGGACTTCTCCACTGCCTTGCATTTGTTGAGTAACTGATAAGTTGTCACCAGCTCTGTGGTTCCTAAACCACCACAAGAAATGTGAAAAGGAGAAAGGAAGGGAAAAAAGGAGAAGTCCCATGGAAGCCCTGAAAACCTAGGCATGCTGTTTCCAGTGGTCCTTTTCAATCACTCCTCATATCTGGGGTCATCAAAGCTCACGTTACCTTGGACTGATACCATTCAATTTTGAAGTAAACTGCAGACACCAGCGTTCTAAGTTCAGCATCTCTGGAACATCTCCTCGACATCCATCTGGAGCACATTCAGAAATCCAGCTCTGATGTCTGTGCAAGCACAGCATCTGCAGTGGGTCTGGAATGCTTTCTGCAATGCCATCACACACCAATCCATTTCTGATCCTTTCTGTCCATTGGGATCTGAGCTCTACAAGGTAATGCATGTATTCTTCCTGTCCATCGCCTTTTGGTACTTGGAATATTCAGCATTTCAATATTTCAGCATATCTGACATAATGAAGAGGAAGAAATGAAGGATAAACAAAAATAAAAACAGAAGAGAATAAAATGAAAATTACAGATGAATTCATGTGAATGCCATTTGGGGTCAGATATACTACATAGTTTTTAGGGAGGAACTCGGAACACTTCTCAGTTAGCATCCTTTCATAAACAAGCAACATACTGAGCTCTGAGCCTTAGGAGGAGTGAAGGTCCCAAGAGCAGCTACATACTGGAAGTACAGAAAGCACAGTAAACAAAAGGGTTGTGCTAACTCAGAACTAGGGAGATCATGAAAACTGCGCTGTCCCTTGAAAGTGTCCATGAAAAAAGGTCAGAATCTGCATCAGAACAAAGGTGTGAAATAGGCAAACAAAGGAAGCAGCAGCAGGTAGGGTGGAGAGAGTCAGGAGCTCAGGGATCTGTGGCCCTCATTGGGAATCTGATTCTGGTGCTGACCAGACCTCCTACTTTGGCTATGACAATGACCAAAAAACACCCACCTTCTTCTAGTATTATTTTTATAATCAGATTAATATGATTGTGACACACTGAACAAGGTCACTATTAGAGTCCAGCTAGCTGTAGTCTTTAGTCCTTAAACCAACTTTGGCAAATAGAAAAAGATGATAGGTTAAGGGATGGCCTGTGGGTAAATGAATGGTGCAAACCACCTCACCTCAACTGATTCATTCATGCTGTCCCCACACCTAATTCATTCTGTATGCTTTTTCACTCTTATAAAAAACTTTCAAAAGAAAAATGTCAAAGAATATCTTTTATGTCAAGATCAAGGATCATATTCTGAAGCAGGACATGAAACTCAAATTAACTGAAAATGCTAAATCAGACTATATGAAAACTTAAAGTGATAAGCATTTCATAAAATGAGCCAAAAATCTGGTAATGAAGAAATCTACTAAATAAAACAAACAGTGAGATGAATAAAAAGAGGAGGGGGAGGAGGAGGAAAAGGGTAAGAGGAGGAGGATGGAGAAGAGGAGGAGGAAGGGGGAAGAAGAGAATACCACTAAAGGTAACAGTAAAAAGCTGTACAAATTGAAAAGAATTTAAGATCGAGTATGTCACCTGATTGTGATGCCAAAATAAATATCAGCAACAAAATGACAACTGTATTTCTGAACATATGGGTCAAATAACAGATCAGACTGGCAAAGACAACGAGAATTCCCAAACACTGGGCGACATCCAAACCCAGGTTTCAAGGTAATAGTGTGGTATTAGCAAATACATAAAAAAATAAGAAAGCATAAAAATTAATAAAAGATTTCATTACCCTAAGAATCCATTTAAAAGGAACCAGTTGACACAATGGAAGTTGAACAGAGTAAATATTAAGAGTAAACACAGAATATAAATAAATATTTGAAAAATGGGCAAATCTAAATGTTTCTTTAAGAAGAGACTCTCAAATCAAATGAAGCCATGACAACTGAAAACCATTTTAATGGAAAAGTTAATGATGTTAAGATTTAAAAAAAAAAAATGTTGGAGATGCTGGTCCCAGAAAGAGCTTTGTAAGCAATACCCAGAACAGTTCGGCTCATTGATAATAGTAGACAAAAGCATTATGTGAGCATGTCAGTAGATATAAATACACGTTGGATAAAATCCACATCTACTCTTACTAAGCTGATGCTAAGAGGAAATCCTAATTTAATCTTACATTTAAATAGATTAAAATTAATAAGACCAGGTGCATAGTCCACATCGTAGATTGTTTACCCAGTATGTATGAAGCCCTGGCTTAAACCTCCAGAACCATATACATCAGTTCTCAGGAGATGGAAGCAGGACCATGAGAAACTACAAGTCCAAAGTTATCACTGGCTACACATTATGCATGTATGTTGCATATAATTATTAGTAGTATAAAATAATGTATATTTAAATATTATAGACACATGTTATATAGGATATTACATCGTCTTCTCAAATTAGAGTAGTGTGCGCCATAGTTTTTGTCAACTTGACAGAAGCTTGAGTTATCTGAGAAGAAGAAACATCAACTAAGAAAATTCTTCCATTAGATTGGCTTAGAGGTAGGTAAATCTTTGGGGATTTTTTTGATTGATCATTTATATGGGAGGATCCAGTCTATTGGGAATCATGCCATCTCTGAGCAGAAGGTCCAGGATAACCTAAGAAACTTAGCTAAACAAGCCAGGAGGAGCAAGCCGGTAAGTAGCAGATCCCCCTGGCCTCTGCTTCAGTTCCTGAAACCAGGTTCCTGCCTTGAGTTCCTGCTCTGACTTCCCTTCAGGACCAACCATAACTGTGGAATAAAATAAGCCTGTTCTTCCTCCAGTAGCTTTTGGCCATGGTATTTATTACAGTATCAGAAAGCAAGCTAACACAGGCTGAAAAGTCAGAATCTTACTTGTGTGAGCACAAGTATGTCGATCTTAAGTGTGGCTTATGGCTCTTTTCCTGGGAAGGTGGAAAAAAGGAGACAGAAAAAGAAAAGGGATGTAATCACACGTCTTCCTACCTTCCTCATCCTCATCTCTTTCATTATGAAAAATATTTACCAGACAGAAAATCTAGATATCAGCAGTATTTAAACATACATGCTGCTTGTGTGAAAGAAAGAGAACGTGGCAGAAAGCCAGGTCACTTGGACTATTTAAAGGAAGAAAAGGCAAGCTGGAGCCTGGGAAATGAAACACTTACAGACTGAAGAAGCCAGGCTGTGGAACGCCCCTGTGTTTTATGTCTTACTTCTGCTTCATTTTTTATTATGCTGCAATAAATGTTCCTGAGTCCGAGTACAAATTAGATGATTTGCTTTTTACTGACTCAGAAATTATCTCCTTTGACTAGTGAGGGGAAAGTTATCAAAACAAGTAAATAAAACGGAGTCAGAAGCTCTCAATTGCTTTCAAAGTGCTCATGAAATAAAACCTAGCTTTCCTCTCTAGTATGGCCCCAAAAGATCCCTGTCAGACCTCCACTGTAATAAGAGGTCCATGCTGGTAATTACAAAGTATGCTGGTAGAAAAAGCTAAATATCCAATGACAATTTGTAAAGCTGTATTTTGAACCAAAACAACACATATTATAGTAAGCATTAATAAATCTCTTATTCTATAGAAACTCAACACTCTGGTTTCAAATCAGAGTATTTCTCACAAGCTAATTGTTCCTTAAATAGAACCCACACACTGGACAGCTGTTATCTATCTTCCGTCTCTGGGCTAAACCAACAGATTTACTTTTAGAATGAGCCAACATCAGAATTCTTTCATACAGATAAAATAGCACATGTATTATGTGTTCACTGAGACATGTCATTATCATATGGACATAACTGTATAAGCTTGATTAGGCCCTGAGGTTTAAAAGACATCAGTAGTACGAGACTCTGATGTTCTGCACTCAATCACAAATGAGCTATTAAAGACTAGCTTTATACAATAAAATAAATAATAACTAAAACCACCAAGCCTGTTGGCTGACTTTTGCCAGGGTATGGAGGACTGAACTGCACCAGTATAATCAGGATTGTAAACCGCCTGCTATTGAATTGTTTTTCCTCTGGTAAGTAAACAAAGATACATTGAACCTGGGCACATAACTGCATTAGCTCCTGATTCATTCTGCAGACTTTATGGAGCCAAATTGCATGTTGCCAATCAATATGCAGCCACACAGTTGCTTTTAAATGACTTGCCATGGAGTTGGCTGGCAGCCATGCAGCAGGGTGGTATGAGGAAGCTGATATGGAGGAAGCCAGAAAACACTTTTTTTCCTTTCTACAGTCTGTACATTTGTAGATTTTCCTATGTAATCAGTATTTTTTTTTAAAGAAAGCTATAAATTTGGAACCCTAAAGGTCAGGATGCCTAGAATACCATTTTATTCTCCAAGGCAATCCCAATAAATCCTTTCTTGAGGTCCTCACACTCCCTATGTGTGGGTCATAAGCTTGAAAGAGCTACAGCCCCTGTTGTGACTCTTTAGATTTTGAACGTTTGGTTCAAGGTCTTTAATTTTTTATTATATGCTATAATTTTGAATTCACTTCACTTTGGTGACTTCCCAGTGTGTACAATAAGGATGGTTGATAAGGACCAAGTGATAGGTATCAAAGCCCAGTCTAAAATAATGAAGATAACACACCGGAGATGACAATGAAAAAGACTCAGTTTGTAGCTTCTGAGGGAGCCTTCTGAGTTTATCTCATCTTCTTCCTGGTCTCCATACCCTCACAAGAATACTGTCCTTATTTTGCCATGATGTTTTCAATAAGTTAGCTCAACTGTGTTACACAGATATTTTTAGTGATGGGAAAGTATATTTATCCAGAAGGCCATTCCGAAGTAGGAAGTATAATGTTTACATATGATAATTGTATTTGTAGATAAGTTCATAAAACAGACAGCCATGTCCTGAGAACTCTGTCTCCTATAAATAAACTGCCATAAATAATACATTTCCTGTCTGGCTCTTGCTGTATGAAATGGAAACCCCTCCATAGTGCAATCTAGTATGCATCGATAGTTCCTACTGCATTTTATCCCTGTGTTATGACTCGGTCTGCTGCAAGGTTGGGCAGGTGTATCTAGGAGTCAAGTAACATGAAATTCCGTCTTCCTCCCTTAGCTTTTCTCATTCCAGGCATGCAAGCACTTATTATTTCCCCCTCTGGGGAACATTATTTTTTTCCAAGCATTTTCCATAAATTTCATAGCCTTACACAGGAGGTCCATTAGTTGCTGAGGAGAGGAGAGTGTGGGTCATTCTTACATATCCAGTATCAGTTGCATCAGGAGAAGGTTCTTCCCCTCTCAGTTATAAATGTATTTAAAACATATCAAGGCACCATGAGTGTCAGAGTCCCCATGGAGCGGCATGCTGATAGTACGTGTGCAACGGAAACAGACCATGCTTAGTGAAGCATGAGCTTCTCACTTCACTCTTTGATATGCAACACTCTCATTGTCATATCCTTCCTTCTGGAAATGGCTGAGTGCCCCAGAGCATCATGCTTCTCTGGAGTGTGTGCAATGGCAGCATCCCATACTCTGCAGGGAAGTGATTTCTATATAAACACACATCCACATACATTATGACACACACACACACACACACACACACACACACGTAGACACACACATGAAGAGAGAGAGAGAGAGAGAGAGAGATTATAGTAATGTGAATAAGCTTCCTTTGTCAACTAGAAAAGAAAGAAAATCATACTTTTTTTTTACACTTATTTTTTTATTAAGAAGATGGTTATTGAAGACTTACTACGTACAAGGCTGTCTTACGTTTGATTTCTTTTTTCATGTAAATATTTCAATCAGTTTTAAACAATGCACCAAAGCCAATGAGATCCTCATGCTGAGTCTAGTGAAGGCCTGTGAGGACATAGAACTGAAGGATCAGCATAAAACACCCCAAGAAAGATCCCAGAAGAAGACAGTGTCCAAGGGGACACTAGGAATACAGAGCTATGCACAACACGATAGAGTAGCAGCATTCTGAGGAGTCAGCACAGTAATAGTTGTTTTTCTCTAGGAGTGTTTGCCATACAGTCGAACAGTAGCTAAACATTTAGAGGGATCACAGAGGAAGATTAGAATGTAGAAGCAAACCAGTGATTTTATGGAAGGATCATGGACTCTACTGGATGACCCCTGGAGACAACAGCTGAGTAGATACTAAAGGATGAGGAGGATTGGATGCAGGGAAACGGATAGACGGGAACAGAGAAGGGCAGAAAGCATCATCTACATCATCTTGGTTTTGTAAAAACCAAACACTTGGAAGAACAGAGCAAAATGCTAATGTGGTTACTGCAGGATGACAGAGTTATGAGCCCATTTTATTTTATTTTCCTGTCTTCTGTATTTCCTAAATTTTCTTCATGGAATATATATTGCTTCAGTAATTGACAGAAAATTCAAAACAGATGTGGTAGTCCAGAAATATGGGAGTAAAACCAAACAGGTAATTAAAGACAATCAATCCCAGACCTTGAGAACGGAGAGTGATATCCGGCACCCTGGAAGCATCAACAACTGCCTCTAAGGACGGCTGACTTACCAGAAGCAACCCTCCCTCCCTGTTGCCCTCCCTGCATAGAACACATATCGAAATTGACAAGCACGTAAATACATGCATACACACACACCTGCAGTCATGCACGCACACACACATACATACATGCAGAAAGAGAGAGATCTAAAGCAGAAGAATGTACACACACATACACACACACACACACACACTTCTACACTTCCTTTTTTATGACAGGAAGCACTCAATATGACTAACATAAGCAGCCACACCCATGTGTCTCTGAGCTTCTGCTTAGCTCTAGGTAGCTTTGCCTGTGCCTGTCACCGTCTTGCTGTGGGCACTAGCAAGTGTTGAGATAGTGGAGAAAGTAATGGAAGCCAAGACCATTCCCTGTTGAGTAATTTCAGTGTCCTTCTGCTTCTACTTTCCATCCCTACTATTGCTTACAATAAAACATTTAGGAAAGAGGAAAGTGACATTTGTTCTTTTTCCTATGGTTTGGCAAAATGATAACGGATGATCCCTTCACAAAACGTCAGTATGTGTCTTCAAGTAACTGATCAATGTCATTATTCGCATGTTGTATGACAAAATTTTCCTGAGATTTTCCTGAGATATCTCTCTCTGTGTCTCTGTGTCTCTGTGTCTCTGTCTCTGTCTCTCTGTCTCCCCCCCCCTCTCTCTCTCTCTCTCTCTCTCACACACACACACACACACACACACACACACACACACACACACACATGTCTATTCATCCTAGAGAGGGACTCCACAACAGATCAAAGTATAGGTACCACCAAAGTCCAAGTTGGTGAACTAATGAGATTTTTTTTTTTTGGAGTTATTTACAGGAGCAGAAATGACTCACAGACAGCTACACCAACAAAGTACATACCAGCACAGGCAACAATACAGAAAAGCTGGTCACCTGGAACACACTGAATAGCCTGCAGACAGCTCAACAGGTGACTGATTTGTCTAAACGTCTCCAGGGAAATTTTGCTGGTTTTTTTTTTTTTTTTTTTTTTGCTTCTTCCAGACAGTAGGTGTGGCTGTGGTCTGAAAGTCAGTCCTCTTTTGCAGCTTGGCTTATCTGAGAGTGACTCTCAGCAGTTTGGCTTGTTTACATCTTGGCTAAAGGGACCCTGGTCAGTTTCAGGGACTTCCTGAAACTGTTTTGAGTTGTTTACCTTCCTGCCTTAAAAAATTTCCCTACAGGATAGAATGCTCATTCCAATCTAGGAGGAAACAATTATGCAACAGCAGACAACTGGAAGTTTCCCTTCTAAAGACCATCTTCCAAATTCACTAGCTTTCATTTTATACCCCTCCACAATTCCACTCTATATCCACACAGGGTAGTACATAAAGTTAACAGATTTAGAAATAGTTACTAAATTCAAGAGATCATTCAATCTTGTATGACCTACTTTTGATCCCAATTCTTCTGTGGTTCCTAGATCTTGGTTTTATTTTGTTAAGGAATATTTATTCTACGGAATCTCAGGGCACTTTTTTTTTTCTTTAGTTGCATGTAGGTCCCTGGAAAGGGGAAATGATTTGTTTGAAATACAGATCCTAATTTTAAGTACAACTTGGATTGAGTGTACCTTAACAGGAGGGGATAGGTTTTCCAAACCCATTTTTGGTTATGGTGTGCTGAACTACCTACTCTGAATGACATGGCTCCTTACAAAATTCACAAAAGTTTTTTAAAGTGTGCAATGAATAGAAAACTAAGAGAAGATCACAGGGAAGGTTCTAGATAAGCAGATGTTAGCATGAGCAATAGAAGTCACTTTGGATCAAAGAATATGAAGTCAAATCCCTCCAGCAATTGGATGTATGTGAGTGTGTCTGTGTGTATGCATGTGTGTGTGTATGTGTGTTGTATTCTTATGCGTATTTGCAAGAATATACAGCATATGCACACATGCAGAAGCCAGAAGATGTCCAGTGTCCTGCTTTGTCATTTTCTACTTTATTCCCTTGAGATCCAAGACAGAGTTCACCATCTTGGGTAGACTGACTGGTCAGAAATTCACAACAATCTTCCTACCTCTGACTGCAATAGCATTGGGGTATAGGTATGTACATAATCATAGCAAGCTGTTACATGTGTACTGGGAGATCTGAACTTAGCCACTAAACCATCTCTTAGTAAACTAAATAAAAACCAACACTTTAAAACCCTATAATCTTTGGAAAAACTAAACATCGCCTTCCACTAAAAATAAGTTGTTTTGAAGGGTTGAGGACTCAGAGTGGACACAGTTCACAGTGCAGTGGCTGGCAAGAACCAGGAGCAGCTTTCTTCCTTCTACTGTGTCCTCCATTTTCACATCTTTCACTTACTTGAGGTTACTCAACTTGTGTTCAAACAAATCCCAAAGCAAATGTTACTGAGGGAGAAACAGGATTCTACCTCCTTAGATGTCAGATCAGAACTATCTTGGACCCCAGGGTCTAAACCACCAGCCTGGGATCACATAGGGAGGGACCCATGACTCCATCAGTATATGCAGGGGAGGGTGGCCTTGTCGGGCATAGGTGGGAGAGGAGATCCTTGGTCCCATGAAGGCGGAACATCTAGTGGGGGGAAATTCGAGGGTGGGGAGGTAGGAGTGGGGGATAGGTAGGTGCACATCCTCATAGAAGCAGGAGGAGGGGGGATGAGATGGGGGTTCCTGGGTGGTGGGGGGAATGGGGTAAGGGGATAAAATCTGAAATGTAAATATAATATCCAATAAAAAAATTTTAAAAAGAGAAATATCTTGGAATAATCACATGTCTTAGAATAACCTAAGACCAACTTGATGCCTGACCTAAAAACCAATTGGTCCTAAAATCAACCCAATGTTATTCAGTAGAGAACTTCCTGAACCACTTTTTGTTCCCAGCCAATGATCCTGGAACTGAACTAGGAATGCAGAGAGTAGAAATTAAGACAGAGGAGGCAGAGATAGCGGTAATGATTAGAAACAGAGGTCATAGACCTAGACACAGAAATAATAAGGACAAGAGACAAAGAGAGACTAGAAGTCGATTACCTGAGTTAAAATGCATGGTTTTCCCCCTGTATTATGTATCCAATGAGCTCATTAATCCGCAGAAACACAAAATTTAAAACAAAACCGTCTTTCCTTGATTTAATTTAAAGTCCAATAGATTTTCCAAAATTATCAATATTAAATATTTTCTAATTGAGCTAAGTAAGCAAAAGATGGAAAAAAAAAGTTCCAGTTCTAACTGCTCTACTCCCCGTGACCGTTTCTATCTACAGCACTCACTCCCCCTCAGTTCTTAACTTCAAGCAGCATTCTTGCCAGATGGAGTCATTTCAGAAACAGTCCCTGAGACAGATTCTCGCAAACGGCATGAATTAGGGATAGTTTAAACGGTAAAGGTACAATCATTCTCGCATTTGTGCTTGGTGCTTTTTTGTTTGCTGGTTTAGTAGATCCCTGAGTTTCTTTGAGGTCTTGGGTTTTGAAGTGGGACACATTGAATTTTCTAGATTGAGTGATGAGAGGAGCCCCATGCTGCAATTTGTCTCCTAATGCTCGCCCAGACTAAGGTAGAAGAACCTGAAAATAAGTTACAGTTCATTTGACAGCTGAGCCACAAGACAGAAAGGAAGTGGGAGATGAAACAAGAGCCCTGCTGTACATGCCACAGTGAGGTTCGGTTTTCTTTGTGTTGATCATTTAATTTTCTTTCATGAATCCAAATTCAAAATCAATAGAAGGCTGTAGAAACGGTTACTTGACTTTTTCTGATTATTTCCCTGGGAACCCATGACAGGAACATCAGGAGGAGAGTAGAAGCTGACTGCAGTCACGAGATGGACTGTATTCTCACCAATCCTTCAGCAGCAATGAGTGAACAGTCATCTGCCTTCGTGGCAATTTGTATTGCAATGTTGACTTGCCTGGAACCCCAGGAAAGAGCTGGCCTTAAAAAAACGGGGACATGACAGGTCACTGTGCCTAAAGATTTCAGGTAGTACAATAATTTTAATGACACATTCAATACTATACTCTTTAACATTGCTTGTTTATTTATTTATTTATGTTTGTCTTTATGTGTAATGAAGTGAACACAAACACACATGCCGTGACATACATGTGAAGGTCACATAACAACCTGTGAGAGTTTGATCTCCTTCCACAATGTGGGTCTCAGAGGTAAAGTTCACACTCTCAGGCTTGGTATCCAGCGCACTCATCCACAAACCATGTCACCAGTTTCACTTTCACTCTACATCCTGATTGCAGCCTTCCTCTGTTCCTTCCAGCCCCAGCCCCACACCCCTCCTCCCCACAAGCTTCCCTCTTGTTATCCTCAGAGAAGGGGATGCACCCTGGGTGCCAACCTGCCCTGACACATCATGCTGCAGGAGCATTAAGTGTATCCTCTTTGACTGAGGCCAGACAAGGCAACCTAGCTAGAGGAAAGGAATTATAAAACAAGCAACAGAGACAGCCAATAGTTAAGAGCCACATGAGAACCAAGCAGCATATCTGCTACTTACATGCAGGGGGCCTAGGTCCAGCTCACCCATACTTGATGGTTGGTGGTTCAGTATTCCATAGACCCAAGTTAGTTGACTCTGTAAGTCCTGTGGTATCCTTGACACTTCTGGCCCCCTCAATCCACGAGACTTCCAGAGCTCTGCCTAATGTTTGGCAGTGGATCACTCAAACTCTGCTCCATCTTTATCCCTGCAGATCTTTCAGGCAAATTTTGGGTCGGTTTATGGGTGGGTTGTTGTCTCCCTCCCTCCACTAGGTCACAGGAGGTGGCTACTTCAGGCTCCATATCCTCTGCTGTTAAACACCTTATCTAGGATTACCCCCATAGATTCCCAGGAGCCTCCCCTGTCCCAGGTCTGTGACTAGTCCCAGAGATGCTCTCACCCACCAAATTATGGTCTCTTTCTCCCCCGACTCTCTCCACGTCTGATCCCCACCCCAGTTGCTCTACCCCAACCCCTTTCCCACCCAGTTCCCTTCCTCCATCCACTTCCTTTATCTATTTTATTTCCACTTCTGAGTGAAGTTCAAGCATCCTCCCTTGGACCCTCCTTGTTACTTAGTTTCTTTGGATCTGTGGATTGTAACACGGCTATAGTGTGCTTTATGGCTAATGTCCACTTACAAGTCAGTAAATACCATGCATATCTTTCTGAGTCTGGGTTACCTCACTCAGGATGGTATTTTCTAGTTCTAATCATTTGCTTGCAAATTGCATTATGCCCTCATTTTTAATAGCTTACTAGTATTCCATCTTGTGAATGTACTATGTTTTCTTTATCCATCCTTTAGTTGAGGGACATCTAGGTTGTTTCTACTATTATATTTCTTTTACTGAAAACAGGAATATATTCTGATACGGCTTCCTCTCCCCACACCTCTCTTAGTTCCTCCCTACCTCCCCTCCCATCTGGAGTCACATCATATCTATTTCTTATTAAACAGCAAACGGGCACCCAGAGCTAAACACTAGGTGGAGCTTGGATAGTCTTGTAGAAGAGTTAGAGGAAGGATTGAGGAACCCAGAGGGAATAGGGACTTCACAAGAAGACCAACAGAGTCAACTAATCTGGACCTTTGGGTACTCCCAGAAACTGAGCCACCAACCAAAGAGCATACAAAGGCTGGACATAGGCCCCCTGCATGTATGTAACAGATGTGGAGCTTAGTCTTCATGTGGCTCTCCCCACAACTGGAGTGGGGCTTAACCTTACTCTGTTGCTTGCCTGTACATCCTGTTCCCCTAGCTGGGCAACCTTATCTGTCCTCAGCAAGGGAGAATGTTCCTAGTCTTGCAGTGACTTGAGGTGCCAAGATGGATTGTTACCCAGGGGTAAAAGGGAGTAGTATGGGGGAGGGGCCATGTAGGTATTGGGAGGAGAGGGGCAAGCTGCAATTGGGATATAAAGTGAATGAATAAATAAATAAATAAATAAATAAATAAATAAATAAATAAACAGGCATCTAAGGAATAATAAAAAATAAAATAAGATAAAACAAAAATAAACAAGTCAGAATAGAACAAAACAAAAGAGCCAAAGAAAAAGCATGTAAATGTAAAACACTTATAAACAGTCACACACATATTAAAATATTTACATACATAGGAATGACATAAAATATAAGGTCTTAAATTTTTCATTTCAAATTTTCTCTTAGTTTGGATTTTCCTTTTTGATTATATTTCCACTTTCATATTTTGAACTGTTTTTCTTTTTTATTTCATTCCACTGTGTTCTCATCTCATTAATGGATTCATTCATATCCTTTTTAATGATCTTTTATATTCATAAAGGCCATTTTAAGGGAGTTGTCTTGTGCTTCTACTATGTGACATTTCTCAGTGACTACAATAGTAAGATTGCTGGGTTTTAGTGGAGACATATTGTCCTGGGTGTTATTGATTGTGTTTTTATATTGCTGTCTAAGCATCAAGATTTTGGATGTTATGGTTATTCTAGGTGCTGATATCTGGCCTTGTCTTTGGTGAGTAGGTGTCCTGCTCTTTGATTTCTGTTGCTCTCTGGTTGTTAGGAAACTGTGCGGGCTGTGTGGTGCCTGGTAGGGAATGGTTCTGTGTTTCTGCCAAGCGTGCCCATTGAGGGATCTAGGTAGAATGTGTTTCTAGCTTTTAGGAGCTGACACTTAAGAATGGAATAGCTGTGGGGCAGGGCACTGAGGGAGGACACAAATAGGAGGAAAGCAGAGTGTTCCACTATATCTCTGTAGTCTTCTGGGATCTGAGGCAGAGAATGATGAGAATCTCCAGCAGGTGATCTGCTTCAGAGCCTGGGATGAGATTGGGGGGGGGGGGTGGATTTAGAAGAGAGAGAAAAATGAAAATCACCTGCCTACTTCCCTGGCTGGCGTGGCTGGCAGGGTCCCATGAATATCTGTGGTAGAGTCTGAGGCTACTACACTTTTAGCACATAAATATCTGCTAAATGAATGAGACCAGTGCCTACACCAGGGTGTATTTAGCTTAGTGGTTTTTTTAAAATTCCTTACAGTGAGTTTTAAAGCTTACAGTCACCCTGTAATGTAGACACTCCACTCCACATTTTATGATGAAAAGCCTCAAACGTAATGCAACTTTCCTGAGCAAGAAACAGAATATGATGCTAAAAGCCCATAGCTCTGCACAGCTGTCACCTCCTATTCTCAGTCTTAGAAGCAGGGACTGGTTTTGAAGGAAGCAATTGATTAATGACCCTGGGGAGAGCAAAATCCAACTGTGTTATGTATATTCATGCACACATGCACCAAGTATTATTAAGCATTTATTTGTATAGACCAAGGATATTATCAAGTCCTGGGATAATACAGACAAAGAAGGTAGGAAGCATTCTTTAAAGAGTTACAATCCCTAGATAAATTGATGATACAATACAATGATAAACTGATGATAAGCAATTCTTGAATCACACACAAAATTCTTTTAAAAATTATTTTTAACCTATTTACACATGCGTATGTGTGGTGTATGTACTTCTCCCTCTTCCTCCCCGTCTCCCTTCCCTATGTGTGTGTGTGTGGGGGGGGGGGGCTATAGCTCGCACGTGGGTGTGGGTCCCGTTGGACTGAGTTGTAGATCCCATGCGTCCCACACATCTGCCATGGCTCAAGGGGGCAGAAGCCCAGGAATTTGACTGAGTTTACCCCAGGAGGTGCTGGGTGGATGCCGGGCTAGGGGAAGCCACTGTGTTCCACTTCGGGCATGGAGAGATCCCAGTCTGAGGTCCCGTGTGGGCAGAGCTCTTGGATTGGGGGTCTGCAGGCCAAGGCAGCTGAACCAGCCGTCAGCCCCTTCTCTATGGCGGGCAGGCCCCAAAGATAAGAGGAAGTCCATGGTTTTAAAAGGTTTATTGTAACGCGGAAAGTGGATGAAGCTGTACCCTGTGCTCTTAGGTTAAATATCTTTTGTAAGTAGAAGGAGGGTCTGGGAAGAAATGCTTTAATTGGCTACATCCTCTGGCCTTTAGGTATCTCATTAATATGGAGATCTCTTGAGACTCTGTGGCCTGTAGTCACACCCTCTACCCATGCTATCTGTGCTACATGACCTAAGGCCACAAACCTTTCTTTGGGAGGGGCTGTAGACAGCTGTGAATAAGTAAAAGAAACCAGGGTCCAGGAACAAGGTCAAACTCCTACCATCCCATTAAGGTATCCGGGGTTCAAGGCCTGTACTGGACCAGGTACCCAGCTGCCTCTCACAGCCCACTGTCCCACGTGTGTGTGTATGTGTGTAGTGTGTGTGTGTGTGTGTGTGTGTGTGTGTGTGTGTGTGTGTGTGTG
>JANHMN010000009.1:37754086-37787165 GCA_030674055.1 Rhabdomys pumilio
GTGTGTGTGTGTGTGTGTGTGTGTGTGTGTGTGTGTGTGTGTGTGTGCCAGAGGCTACAATGTCCTAAATGAATATGATGCTAACTTGAAAATAATTGTTATTATTCCAAATTATCGGCAATCTACTTCACAGGCATTTGATAGCCACAAGAGTTGTCTGGTCAGAGCATCAATTTTGAGACCTACACAGAGGACTGTGGACACACACAGGAACATTTCCCAATGTTAACATGAGGTAATGTGTTTGTGTGATACATATCCCTTCTGCCCTTGTGTGCTATTTACAGTTCTTGTGAACTGTCATTTAACCCTCTTTCGGGTTAAAAATTATGTGCCTCTGTTTCAGGTTAAAAGTTTCACACTTAAACTCTGCTGTTCTAAACTATCAAATTCTCCAGTCCTGTAGTCATCTTCATATCCATCACACCCACCTAAAATTATGAAGCTGGTCACTAAAAGCCTTTCTAGCAAGCATGGGAATAATGACACCTGGCCCATTAAGAAAAACTTCCACATGAGCCTATTCCTGTTTGTGTCCCCAGCAATATGTGGATGCATATTCATTTCTACAAGCAGTTCTTGGATCACACACAAAATTCTTTTAAAATTATTTTTAACATATTTACACATGTGTATGTATGATGTATGTACTTCTCCTTCCTCTCCCTCTCCTCTCCGTGTGTGTGTGTGTGTGTGTGTGTGTGTGTGTGTGTGTGTGTGTGTGCCAAAGGCTGCAATGTCCTGCCCTGCTTTTGTGTGAGTCCCGGGGCCTGACTCAGTTTCTCATCCTCTTTAGACAAGCATGTTGCTCACTGTGCTGTGTTTTCAGCTGACATAAAATTCTCGATGTCTTACATCAATAATATAAGCACACTAAGTGCAATTTTTAAATCCCTTGTCTCTTTTTAACAACTGTCATCAATTCCATGCCAGATTTTCCATATTTCCTGACTTTTTGAGAGTCTATGTGCTATAGACTTTAGGTTCACTTCTAAGATAATTAAAGGAAGATTAACAGAATAAATTAATAAAAGAAAACACAAACAAGAATCTAATTAACTAAGCTGCTCACATAAGTGTATCTTCTTATTTATAGGAAACAAGAGATATTTGCCTGGTAGATGGTGCCTGCCTGCCCACTGAGTGCTGAGTTGTGTCCTTCCTGTCACAAGTGTTATAAAGTAAGGATATTTTAAATGCACTAAGAGTTCTAAATGAGTATGATGCTAACTTGAAAATAATTAAATTGTTATTATTCCAAATGATCAGCAATCTACTTCATAGGCATTTGGTAGCCATGAAAGTTGGCTGGAAATACTGGAAGAGCCCTAGTTCACCCTGTTTTGACTCACTCCTGTGACTGTGGAACATCAAGTTAGTTTTGCTAAAACACACACACATACACACACACACACACACAAAACTGGAAACTTTTATGAAGATGATTTGTGATAATCAGTGCTTCTCTGTGACACTTTGGCTCTCTGTAACATATTTGTGTTTGTCACAGTGACAGCTTGCACAGCCGTGATCAGCTGTGTGGATCACTTGATCAGTCAATGATAGGTAGATAGATAGATAGATAGATAGATAGATAGATAGATAGATATAGGAATAAGGATAGATAGATAACAACTGACTTTTCTAAATCCATTATACTTTCTAGGAGCTTTCGTACATCAGATTTCGTCCTCACAAAACTATTATGTTTCAGTGGAAAAAAAAACATGGAAAAATTAAATAACTTTGCCCACGATGCATGTTAAAAAAATTAAGAAGTACAGAATTTTATTCAATACTAATACTGTCCAACATAATGATAATATAAGGCACATACTGACCTGTTAGGCACCAAATATTATTAGAGCACATCTATAGGCAGATGACAGTGTCACATTCTGCAAAGAAAGTGGAAGTTTCTGCCCTGAAAGAAGCAAGAGGCACCTATTAATTGAGCCATCTATTAATATGGGCCTAGCTCTGCATTATTGGCCCATTTTCCACCATGAACACCAGTTTCTTTCTGTCTCCTCTACTACGACCCATATTCATCTGCATGGTTGAAAAGCTTCTTTTGGTCCTGACTGTCTTTTGACTGATGTCAACTTTTTTTTTGTCTATTAGTCAACTTTTTATCATTGTGGCAAAATACTAAAGATAACAGCATAAGAAGAGAAAAGGATTATTTTGGTCTATGATAGTCCCTCTACCTTTGGGCCTGTGCCAAGCAGTATAGCATGGTGAAGAGGGAATGATAGATCAAGCAAGACAAACAGGGAACAAAGAGAGAGAAACACCAGAGTCCCTGCACCCCTTCAAAGGCATGGCTCTGATGGCCTTTGTCCAAATAGTCCCCACTCTTGAAAGTTCACCATCTCCCCATCATGCTACTGGCTAGGGATCAAGTCTTTTATGTGTGGACCTTTGGGAAGCAGTTAACATCCAAATAATAGTACCTTAGAGAGAGAAACAGAGACAGAGCCAGAAAGACACAGAGTCAGACAGACAGACAGATGGACAGAGACAAGCAGATATATAGAGACTTCTAGGTCTCACGTAACTCAGGTTGGCCTCAGATTCTATCTGTGATGGAAGATGACCTCCAACTTCTGATCCTCCTGTCTCCTCTTCTTTTTTGCAGATGTGTACTGCCATACCAGATTTTTACATAGTGTTGAGTATCAAATTCAGAATTTCATGCACGATAAAAAAAAACAACACTCTATCAAATTTCTACATTCCAACCCAACTCCTTAATATTTGTAAACATTCTTCTGGCATGTTTTCTTCCAACAACGATGGTATGTATGTTTCAGCTAAGAGGAGATGAGGATTCAGAAAACAGATAAAGTACATAGAGACAGGCAAAAGTTTCACTGTGCCCTATTGTCAAGTTTTCAAAGCATCCTCCAGGGCCAGCAGTGGCTAGACAAACTTGGTGTTCTTCTTTTTGTCTCCCACATACCCATAAAGGGAACATGATAAATAGAGCACTTAGGATTATTTATAAGATTAAGGGGTTCACAAAATAATATTCGGGGGTGTGGAAGGAAAGAGGAACACCACCCTCTGCCTTCCTCCTCAAAAGTTTCTTGTGAGGGAAGTTATGGGAGGTTATGGGCCAATGGTGTGTAAAGCAGTCTCAGTTCTCTTTAATAGCAAACTGGGAAACACCCATTCCTCCCCAAACTTGTGATGCTCTAAGTCACACAGGAACAATTGTTACCCCTAACTGAGAGGCACGGTGCTTCAAGAGACTGCCAATAGGAATCCATATCAGTACTTCAGGCAGAGAGAAGTCACAGTCCCAGTTAGCATGAAAAAAAAAATCTAGAAGAAAAAAAGATACCCGACATTTTCAGATTCCATAACAAGTTTATTGCGGTATTCTTCACAGAAATGGATGACAAATGGCAGGAAGAAGATGATGACAGAGGTCCACAGAAAAATAAAGATGCTTCCAACCACAACTACAGTGGGATATCTGGGTATTCTCTTTTATTGCCATTTTTTATTTAAAAAATATTTTTTGGACAATATAGTCTGATGAGTGTTTCTCCTCTTCCAGCTCTTTCCAGATCCTCCCTGCCTTACTACCCACTCTACCCAAATATAACCCTCTTATTTCTCTCTCTTTAAAAAAATTATAACTTTTTAAAAAGTAAGAAATACACAGACCCAGAAATGGACACACACACACACAAACACACACACACACACACACACACACACACACACACACACACACCTTTATAAAAACACATAATTGGAAAACACAATATGCAAGCAAAAGACCAGTAAAACAAAAACGTACTCAAACAAAGCTGTATGAAATAAGAAGTCTATAAAAAAAATACCATTGAATGGGGTGTGGAATAAAATCTGAAGTATAAATAAATAAATAAATGACAAAAAATGCCGTTAAATTCTTTATGTCTTAACTATCCACTTTTGGCCATGAGGCCTACTTTTAAGTATGGTTAGTATACTTAATAAGACTCCATTAGGGAACACTAATTTTTCCTTTACACATAGATATCATTTGGTCGTAGTTAGGAACGAAAGCTTGTGCTCTCTTTCCCCTCTCAACACTGAGACCCTGTTTGCTTTGGCTGCCCCACCTCTATGAGTTTACATGTGTACCGTAAGTCCTGTTGTGTCTGGAAGACACCACTTCCTCTAGCTCTTAGTATCTTTCTACCTCCTCTACAGACCTTCCTGAGCTCTGAAGGGAAGGCGTTGATAAAGACATCCAACTAAGGAATGTCTGTTCTAGACTCTATCACATTCTGTACATTGTCCATTTGTGGGTCTCTGTGTTGTTCCCATCTGTGACAAGAATCTTCTCTGATTATGGCTCAGCAATTCATTGATCTATGGTTATAGCAGAATATCATTACAGTAATTTTATTATTATTTTTTTAGAAGAACAATAGTATTTGATTTGTCTCCCAGGTGCATGGTCTATCTAGTCTTAGGTTTTGGTCACCCAAGCAGTGTTAGGCAAAGATTCCATCCAGTGGAATGGGACATAAATCCAATCAGAGAGTGGTTGGTTACTCCCACAAAGTCTGTGCCACTACTACACGAGGATAACATGCAGGCAGATCACCACTGTAGACTGCAGGGTTTAAAGGTAGGTTGGAGAAGATCTGTCTCCTCTGGTAACATGCAGTTACTTCTAGTACATGAAGTAGAAGTACGTGTACTTCCAGTATATGAACACTAGTCAGTAGGGGGAAAGGCTCTAATTAGACACCAACAAAACTCACTGTCTTCAGTGAGATATGTAAGTTCTGTGTGCAGTAATAGGCCCTTGCCATCAGTTTGTGGAGAGTAACCAATAGCCTTAGCAATAGCCTGAGTTGTGTGAGGTTCCCATGGAGCACCCATGACCAATAACTCAGTTGTGGATCAAATAACTTGTTCTTGGCGCAAGAGGTTTTACTTGATGATGGTAGATGTCTAGTTGGGGCATCATCTCTGCTGTCTTTGGTGACTCCATTTAGATTTCTTTTATATATGTATATATTTTTAAAAGCTTCTACAATAGTAGGTTTTTGTATGACCCCACAAAATGGCACTTAGTTTTAGATTTATCTTTCTGATTCTCCTTGACCTCCACTTCCCTCTCTTTTCCATGTTCAATTCAACCACTGCGATCTGCTCCATGTCTCTCCATGATTATATATTCTATCTCCTCTTCCTTGAGAGATCCTCCCCTGCTCCCTGCTCCCTAGTTCCTTACTCTATGTCTAAGTTCTGGTTATATGGATTATAGCATGCGTATTAAAGGCTTAAAAGGTAACATGCACATATAAGAGAATACACACTGTATTTGCTTTTGGGTCTCAGTTACCTCACTCAGGATTATTCTTTGCTAGCTCTTTAGCTGTGAATTTCATAAATTCCTTTTTAAAATAGTTGAATAATATTCTACTGTGTAAATGTCCCACATTTACACCATCCATTCATCTGTTTGTGGACATCTAGGATTTTTCTAGTTTATGTCTCTGATGAGTAGAGGAACAATCAACACGCATGCGACATGAGATGGTATCTCTGTAGTGAGGTGGAGTCTTTGGTTACATGCACAATAGTGAGATAGCTAGATTTTGAGATAGATTTTTTTCCCTACCTGGGTATTATTTATACCAATTCTCAAACATGGTATTTTTAAGCCTCTTATGAGCACAACAGCTTAGAAGAAAGAATAATAACATTCTAAATAAATAACAAACCCTAATCATTTCTTAGGACGCATGAAAGCCGAAAGACTATAGTAAATGGCCTGTTTTCTTAGTCTGCAGTTCTTCATTTATATAATTAGTGAATTTATAAGTTTTCTGAATACTCTCATTTTGTGATAACAAACTAGATAATACACATATTATGGTTTTGCAAAGTGTCGAGTGCTTTACTGATATATTGTTACCACGCCAAGTGCTCCTTTGAGAATTCTGAGAATACTTGAAGACATTTCTTCCATTGCTACTTCTATTATTCAATCGCCCACACAACATAACGTTTGTGAATACCCAATCCAACCAATTTATATCTCAAAAACGGCTATGAAGAAAATGTGGATTTTTCTGGAATGTTTTTATAACCTTAATGTTGATCTAAAGTATTTTTAATAAAATAATGTATTTACTGTAATTTTTCATGGTGATATAGAAATTCCAAAGATAAAGGGTGAAGGCTAAACTTAAATCAACTACATTAATTCAATCACCTTGTTTAAGTTACAAAATAAAGAAGCACATAAAATAACTTAAGTCATTGCTTTAGAACAATTGCAAAACCCAATGAGCTGTGACCAGAAGAGATGGGCTTCCCAGAATGTACTCATAATTTTCCTATTGCACTTTTCTTTGATCTAGGTAACTGCTTTCAAACTTTAAGGTTCATAAAATTATTAGCTACAGAAGTGGTTGTTCTCCTCTGATAACTTCATTCATGTACATAATGCATTAGGAACACTCTTCCCAAACCTCTCTCTTCTCCCTTCCAGTCTTACATAACCCCATCTCTACCAAGCTCTTTCCATGATTTGTGATGTTTAGTTTAGTTTTGTGATATATTTAGTTTAACCTGGGCCATCTGAATCATCATATTTTGAACAAGCAAATTCAAAACTTATAGAACTTTATAAGGTTTTAGAGAGTACCTATTCATTCTTGATGCAGGCAAGCTATAGACTTTCAAACCAAAGCAATTCCATAAACTGCAAGTCCATTGCACTTATCTCTGAGTGCCACCATTACCACCCTTTCATGAGCACAATTCCAACAGTTGGCATAAATAATTACTACTACTTGGGAATTCTCAATGTGCCAACTATTACAGCAGACATAACTCATCTCTGTTAATAACAAAAGATGTAAGGCATGCAGCACTGATGATGAAGAAGAGGATTGGTCAATGAAAGCATCATGAAAAATTAAAATCAATGTGTGTAATGTGTGCATGTGGGACATGCGTGCATGTGTGAGGACGTGTGTATACATGTGTACACATGTCTGTTTGACTGTAGCATAACAAACTACTCACTGAGTAGTTATTCAAGAAAAATCTCTGTTAGACAGACCTAGATGAGGACAAAGGCCATGTGACTTTTCTGGGTTTTGTTTGTTTGCTGGTTGAAGAGATTGGTCGATATGCTGTATGAGAACCAGAGTATGGAGAAGTGTGATATAACTGCATTGACTCTGCTTTAAAGAGAGAGAGAGAGAGAGAGAGAGAGAGAGAGAGAGAAAGAGAAGGCTTAAGCTTTTAGTGCTGCTGACACACTCCTATCAAGGACAGGTCAGGAAGTTCCATGTTTAGTAGAAACAAAGACTGTGTAATGTACACAGTCTCTCCTGACTCAGTGAGCATTTTTTTTTCTGCTTTACAAGATGTGAAATCAAACAAATTACATCAGACTGGGTGATGTTGACTCAGGGGAACAACTGCAATGTTCAGATGTGTGAGAGTTGAAATCACTGCAATAACTTATACCACGTCAAGATTACATAACCTTCTGGTATCATCTCTGCCTCTTCCAGTGTCTAGTAACAACAGTGAAGATGTATTGAGATTGCACAACAAACACTTTTCACATGGGAACCAATTTAATCCTCGAGATAGTCTAACGAGTGGGACACTGTTTTATCTACAGCATTTCAGAGTTAAGACCATGTTACTTGCCCAAGATCTCACAACTCATCAGTGACAGGAGGATTAGAGCTCAGTCTTGGGTCTTTGAGCCACATTTTTAGGGGCTGGTCTGTCATGGTATCAGTTTTTTTGTAACAATTGTGGATGAAATACAAGTGGATAAAAATTCTTCTGTTTGTCTTGTGCAAGGGGGTGGTTACTGGGGGTGGGTGTGTGGTAAGTAAAGATTCACAATGAATATCTTTAAGACCATAGCAATGAGATCCGTCCTTTCTGTTGGTGTGCTGTTTGATTATGAAGAACCATTTGCTCTGACCTCTTCTGATTACTACTTAAAGATCGATCATTAGCCTGAATTCTCTGCTAGTGAGATTTCTCTGTTGATAACAGACCTTAGTTGAGTTCATGCAAACATTTTTTCATAGTTAAACATTTACAAGAGACAATATCAAAATGAGGACAATGAGAAGACCTTGGTTTATCTTATAGTAAATCACAAAGTGCTTTTTCAAATCACCACTCAACAGGAAATTTCTTTGTCTTGAAAAGAAAACTGTTGCTGGAGACAATATATTTTGTTGTGAAAATATAAGCTGTAGAAAAAAATTATATATTTGAAGTAGGTGGGAAACCACGAATATTTGAATGGTAATGGTAGCTCAATGGTGGGGGTAAATGCAAGGTTTTAAGTACACAGTCAGTAGTTGTTTTTATATCTATATACTATCATTTATCTATCATCTACACATCCATCCATTATCTATCTATCTATCTATCTATCTATCTATCTATCTATCTATATCACCTATCTATCATCCATATTTATTTATCTACCTATAATTATCTATCTGTCCATGATCTATCAATTTATCCATCTATTATCTATCTACATACATACATAGCAACTTACTTATCATCCATCCATCCATCTATCATCTATCTCTCCATCCATCTAGCCATCTTCTTTGTGGGTGTTTATATGTCACGAAATACATGTGAAAATCAGAGTACTACAGGATTTGGTTCTCTCCTTCTGTCATGTAGGTCCCAGGGAATGAGATGATATGAAAAGGCGTGGCCCTCTGTTTGAAATTTGTGTTTAAATCCAGGACCCTATTGGAAGAAATTGCACATGACAGACTGGGTGACAGAAGTTTTACTCATGAAAGTTGAAGTCCATGAAAAGTCCATCTGTGGGTCATACAGTCTAAGTGAAAAGGAATTAACGGCCCCCCTTTCCAATACAAGTGTTGGATAGATAGAAATGTTACATTGCATTCATTACTGTGAGCAGCTTTCTTATTTGTCTCTTACTGTAAGGTTCCAAGCAAAGAGATATAGGAACATCCATAGTTTGGTAGAGAAATACAATGAAGAGATAAAAAAGAAAATCAGAGCAGAAGACATGAATCTGAACCATTATTCCCTCATCTAGTTACAGATATATGAAAATAGTCACTCATCAGTGTCTTATTTGCATATTTTCATCTATTACTACCCAACTACAATGGAAAAGGGACATGAGAGAGGGGAGCTGGGACCTGCAGGAACACCACAGCAAGTCTCAGAGTTGTGTTTAAAGAGAGAAGGTCACAGCGGTAAGATACCTAGATGTTTCAGGCCCTTGGAAAACCAGAAATAAACCCAGTTTTCACAATTAATCCAATTCAAGGGTCAAACTGATACAGCAGGAGGAGGGATCATGTGACAAGCTGAAACATAATACGCAAGAGATAATAAGAGGAAGTCTGAGTCGAAATGAAACTTTAATAGAGAGAAACTAGATCTATAGTGAGCGCTTGCTAAATTTATAATTACAGCAATTCTGAATATTTGAGGCTCTTTCCAAAGTGAGTGTGAACACAAATAAGAAAGATTTCACAGCAAATCCTTTAAACCTCAGTGGGCATGGACTTTGTTTTAAAGACCTTACTAATTTTTACTACCATTCTTGGGATTTTGCATTATCAAGATAAAGTATCAAAGGGTTTAGAAAAATGTAGCAGAGAGCAAGAGCCTGAATGTAAGATATATTTCCTACATGGCTGTAACTGATATACCCATTTGTGTCTATGCTGAAAAACCAGCCCCTCCTGATTCTGTTTTGTTTTGTTGGGGTTTTTTTCCCATGAAGGTAGTGCTAACACTCAGGTAGTTACTTAAGAGAATGAAAAAACAAAAGCAGCACCAAAAAAAAATCACTCAACAGTACTAAACAATAAATAGCAACACTATTTTAAAATATTCTGACACATAGAAACCAACATTAACATTAATAGAAAAATCTGAAAATTACTTAATACCGCATTAGTTAAAGAAGCTATTTTTATTTAGCTTAACTTCTTTGTATACCAGAAGAGGATACAATATCATCAGCATCAAGAAAAGAACAGGCGGGGTCAAACAGACAGACAGGAAGACCCACAGGTGTTTAGACGGAGGCCCCTGAGGGGGAACAGCTAAGGATTGGGCACTTACATGAAGCCAAATCTCATTTTGTGTGATAGTGTTCCCACCAGCCATTCAAAACTGCTAATGTTTCCATCTGGAATGTTCTTCAAAGTCCATGTGTTAAAGTTTGGTCTCCATCTTGGCATTATTGGGAGGCAGTATGACTTTAAGAGGTGGAATTTATAAAGAGCCCTTAGGTCCTACTGTAAGACCTTGATGGTGAGGGTGGGCTCTGCTCCTCCTTCTTCCTGATTCCCAGCCACATGGAAAGAAGTTTTGCCATAAGGTTTTCCTTCACGTCCCGCCATCAAAGGCCCAAGGTAATAAGCCAGTAGATCAGAGACACCTCTAGTCATTACCAATCCACAATAACTGAAGCTGCTGATACAGCACAGAGAATTTTAACTAATTTATACTTTGAGTAGTTTTATCCAAAGCGAAGTGATAATAGGTAATATTTTTTTTCTTTTCATATTTTTCATCAAGAAAAGAAAAGCATCCCAAGGAAGTGAGCAGGCCGTGTGTGGTGATAAAAATCACTCTCCACAAGCTGGTTCTACCATCCAGGAGCCCGACAGGCTTGGGCCTCTCCGTCAGATTTTCCACAGCACAGTTTCTACACCATTAGTTATGTGCATGTGTTTCATAAACTGTTATTCTTGGAACATGAAAACTTTCCCATAAGCTACTGTGCTTCAACTTGGTCTCTGACTGGTAAGGCTCTTTTGAGAGCTTCACAAATCTTTAAGAAGTGGGAACATGATAAAGGACTTGGTCCCTGAGGAGTCAGCCTGAGGGGAAGAGGATTGTAACCCAGCCTTCCTGTCTGCTATAGCTCTTTCTACTTCCCTTCTGCCACCACAATAGGAATATCACTTAGCACCTGTCACCTCAGCAAACATATCCATAGATGTCCCTGCTATAATGGACAGTGGCCCCTGAACTGTGAGACAAAATACTCTCTTGTCAGGTAAACCATCCAGAGTCTTTTGACTTTATGACATATACCAACTCAACAGCTATACCATCAAGTGAGATTTGGGGGGTAGGGGAGAATTGTGAGATTCAAATAAGTTAAGCATGAACACATTACAAACAACAAATAGATTCCGAGTTTGGTACATGGATGGTATATTATTGATAAGTAGATAAAGAAATCCTTGTCCATTGATTGTTTACAAAATCAAGATATTCAAATGTCATATGCAAACTTCAAGTCCTTAGCAGTTAACATTTTCATGGCATTAATAATTAGGAGGTTTCAGGAGGAAATCAGAAGTTCAAGTCTGGCTATATAAGGTGTTTAACAAGCCTGGGCTACATGAAATCCAGTCTTTACAATATGTGAGGAGAAATTTTACTGAGCTAATGCAAGGTGAGTCATGTCACAAGGTCAGACATGCCCTAGAGGATAAAACTGGGTTGTAATTTTAACATATTTTGCTTTAAGGTGTTAATATTTTTTTAAAAAAAATCATAAAACTACAGAAAGCGCAACAAAAAAAAAACCTATAAATTTTGTTTTCTCTTTAGGTTGAATAATTTTGATATCCATTAAGAAAGATCCCAATGTAGCCAGCCATGATGGCATATGCCTTTATCTTTAGTACTTGGGAGGCAGAGACGGGTGGGTCTTTGCAAGTTCAAGACCATCTAGGTCTACATAGAGATCTCCAGGCCATCCTGGGCTACAGAGAGACCCCATTTCAAACAAAAACAAACAAACAACAGAAACAAAAACCCCAGTGTGGTTGTGGTTGAACCAGTGCCACGCCTGCGCGTAGCCATATGCTGAAAACAGATAGGAAAGTGCTGTAAAGATCTTTTTGCTTAAATAATTTGAAATGATTGTTTAAAAAAGGTGACGAGGAGCAGTCTTCTATTTCAAAAGGAGGCAATGACTCTCCTTCTGCATATTTCTGTGCAAGGAATCATTCATTGGTTATAATTCTGGGCCAGAAGAGTGTTCTACTAGATAGATAGATAGATAGATAGATAGAGAGAGAGAGAGAGAGAGAGAGAGAGAGAGAGAGAAACTTCTCCTATCATAAAATTAGAATTGCTCATGAGACTTTCAAGGGGGCATGCTTAGTAACTGCTGTCATTGATGTGTTCTCTGCAAATCCTGGGTACTTTGAGAGAGCCCAACAGTGAATTGTAAACTTCCTCCTCTTTAACGTAAAAGGTACGTTTCAGAGAAGTTGCTGTTACTACGAACAAAGCATAAGTACAGAATACAGATTGAAATTTGGCAATTTTGTCAGACCAAGATTCAATTGTGTCAATGCTGAGTTCTCGTAGTTCAAATTTGTTTATGGTATAACTAGTCCTAGAGTGAGCAACGCAGGTATATCACCTTGTGGTAGTGGTAGGAAGGGATCATAATGTGATTCCAGGGAGGAAAGAACGTTTATTGGGGAAAGTTCAAAGGTGCCACTTGGGTCAGATAGAATAGCCCAAGATATCTCAGGGAGTCCAAAGCTACCTCTCAGAAGGCAAAGAGGATTGCAAGAAGACAGGTATAGCCTTGCCAGTTAAAACAAACAGATGGTAAAAGAAGGGAAGCCTTTAAACTGGAACAGTCTAGATGGTTTTGGGGGAGGGAAGGGCGAGGTGATTTTGCAGGCCAGAAGAGCCTAACGACTTTGATATGTGTTACCGATATGCGCTAATAGACACCCCATTTGCTGGATGTAGGGGGAAATAAAAAAAAAAGCAGTGGCCCTTCCTGGCAGACAGAAAGCCTTTGCACAGGTTTCTGAGGAATGGTTAAGTGTAAGTTTTTAATTTACCCTCAATAATCCTGCTGTTTACCCTGTCAGACTCCAGCTTCCTCTTAGACTGTCATTTTGTCTTTTAGAACAATGTCAGCAGCACTGACATTTTGGGGATTTGAGGTTTGGGACCTAACATTTAAGTGTCTTTTGTATGTCCATCATAAACTTTCCTATATATGAAAGTATAATATTGTTAGATCTGTGTGGCAGAGTCGATAAAATCACACCATGAGACAGGATTCACATGTTTACTCCAGGAGGGGGATAAGGGATACAGAGCTTGCCTGTGGTGGAGATGGAGGAAAAAAAGGGGTGAGGGGAAGAGGAATGGGGCCTTTTATCAGGCGATGTAGCACATGCACTGGAGGGCATGGGACATATCGGCAACAGCGGAACTGTATCGTCTCTTAGCAGCTAGTGATGACATGTCCCGCTATTGCCAGGCCCCTTGGGCTGGCTGTGGAGGTGCCTGATTGTTAACAAAGATCCCTTCAGATGATGAAAATACATGACAACTTATATTTTATGCATTTTACTTCAATGAATAAAACAAAGCATACAGGAAACCAGCAAGGAGTTTATTGTGAGCTGAGGAAGCCTCGGGGACACATAGAGTTTTTTATACAACATGAAGAATCATTTTTATGAAGTCATTTTATTTAACATCAATCCCTGGAAGTTTCTTTTTCTTGGTCTGGCTGAGATATTCAATAAAGCTGCTTGCATACGAGCTTCCTTATAACAATCTCCATTTAATAGTTCACAGAATAACTAATGATTCCCAACACTACAGCTAATGAAAGGTGCCACTGTCTAAGATAGGCTGAGGTTCAATAGGAATGTGTATGATCAAGAGTCATGACACTGACAAATCTGTTATCCCGGTTGTACTAATTATTATATTAATAAATAAAATTGAGCACTTTCAAATTTGATTCAAGGGGCTAGAGGTATGGCTGGATTGGCTGAGGGCGTGCCTAGAACACTCAATGCTCTGTTCTCTGTCCCCAACAGGCATTAACAAGTATAGCTGTATATGTTTACAACCCCGGTGCTCAGGAGGCAAGAAGATCAATACTTCAGAGTTAACCCTATATATAGTGAGTTTCAGACCAGTCTTGGCTTCATGTGATCTAGGAAGGAAGGAAGGAAGGAAGGAGGGAGGGAGGGAGGGAGGGAGGGAGGGAGGGAGGGAGGGAAGGAAGGAAGGAAGGAAGGAAGGAAGGAAGGGAGAGAAAGGAGAGAAAGGAGAGAAAGAGAGAGGACAGATAGGAAGAAGAGGAGACAAAGTCAGGTGATTAGTAGTGCATCTAAAGAAAAAAAAGCTTACCACCTTGTAAACATTTGCACACACATATACACACACATACGTGCACACACTCAGGTACACATGTACATGCACACATTCACACACACACACAAGCACACACACACACACACACACACACACGCACGCGCGCGCGCTCGCACACACACACATTAAATGTCACTGGTACAGATGAGACACTTGAAAAGATTAGGAAAAAAATAATCTTTAAAACATTAAAAGGCTTGGCCCTTCATTTTAAATTTGTGTTTAAATCCAGGAGCCTATTGGGAAAAAATTGCACGTAACAGACTAGGTGACAGAAGTTTTACTCATGAAAACTCAAGTCCATGAAAAGCCCATCTGTGGGTCATACAGTCTAAGTGAAAAGAAATTAACCCCTCCTTTCCAATACAAGTGTTAGATTCATATAAATCTTACATTGCGTTCATTACTGTGAGTAGCTTTCTTATTTGTCTCTCTTTTTTTTTTTTCTGTGTTTTGTTTTTTGGGGGGAAGAGTATTTTATTTGCATTTCAGATGCCATCCTCTTTCCCCATTTCCCCTCCCTAGAAAGCCCCTATTCCATGCCCCCTTTTCCTTTTTGCTTTTATACATTTTTTTTTAATTAATCAAAGGCTTTATAAGTTTGGTAATGTGGTGGCGCACGCCGGTAGGATTTGCTGAAGGAGGCAGAGGCAGGAGGATCACGAGTTCGAGGCCAGCCTGGGCTACACATCTTATTTGTCTCTTACTGGACAGAATCAGATGAAATATGCAGACACCATCGCACATCATGCATAGATATACATAGACATGAAGTAACAGAAAAGACATGCCTAAACTAACCTCAAGTGCATGGCAATAGTTTCTCCTATTGTTGATTTAAACACTGTAGTAATATCATCATGAACTGCAGCAAAGAGTTACAGAAGAATGACATAAGGTGTCCCAATCGTCTTTCTTTTCCATTACCTGAGGCCTGAGACAGGGGGAGAATAGATCTTCTCCCACAAAGCCAGAAAATCTCTTTCATTGAAGAAGGAAAATCAATTTTCCTCAAGAAGATAATTCAATCACAGAGACAGATAAAGGCCTGAGACAAGTATTCCAGAGACAAGGTGCAGGGAGAAATGTAGGAACCTGAAAGGTAATTCGGCAACAAGTCAGTATTTGGATGTGGATGGGAGATATGATAGCAACTAGCGCACCTAGAGATGTCTTATGAATTTCGTTAAGACAACCCAGTAGCTCTGTATGTTTGACTTACTTATATAGAGTTCAAGTCAGTCACAGTGAATTGTCAATGTCTTGAAGTGACTAACTTGTTTTCCTGGATTCCTCCTTGAGCTCACCTTGGCACCCAACTCTGATCCAATCAGGCAAGTTTGGAACAAACACCTATGTGTTCACTGTTGACAAAACAAGCTGAGTTCTGTGCTGATCCATTAGGATAAAAGGACCCATGTGTCCCAGCTTCCACCAAAGTCACCTTCCTTGGAGCAAGACACCATGACCAGCCAGTCTCAGGGAATCCAACAGCTCCTGCAGGCAGAGAAAAGGGCCAAGGACAAGCTAGAAGAGGCAAAGAAGAGTAAGTGTCACCCAAAGGGCTGGTCAGAAAACGCAGAGGGATGAGGGAGAGGACCATGGGCTGCCTTGTCAGGCAGACCTATGTGTAAACAGAGGCATTACCACTTTGCCATTGAAAGCTTAAGCCATTAGCAGGAGCTATGCAGATGTAGTTTCCACATACCACAGCATGAATGGGTTTTTGTTAATTGGGATGAACGCTTTTGAGAGGCCATGTGCTAAGTGAATAGCCCAATAAGGTTATGAATATAGACTTAAGCCTACCTCTGCATTTTCTATTACACCCCTCCACCTCAGTGGCACAATACTGAGAAATGGTGAAGAGACATTCTGATCAACTTTCTGATCAAGTCCATCACTAAGCAGTAACTGTCTTTCCCTTTCTTGTGGTGAATTGGTTTCCTGAACACTCAGACACGTAAGCAACAACAGCAGAAGACTCTAGTGGGAGTGATGGCAAAGGCAGGGAAGGAGGAAGACAAGTTAAATCAAATTGCTCGATGCTTTTTGAGGAGCTGTTTACAGTTCTATTAAATTGGAATAGCATTTAACAGCTTGTTTTCTCTCTCTTGATAGCTTTTACATCTCAACATTTTAAACATTTCTGTCTTAGTCTCCTTTGCTACCTTCTAATTTAGACATATATCTATATGTTTGCATGTGAGTATCTTCGATAAACTTTGACTTTCTTCCTACTCTCATTGACATGAACAGTATGAGTAAGGTATCAATATTATTTCTAATTCATGAATACAAAAAAAAATAGGTTTTATGATTTGCCCAAGGGAACATTTTAAAAGTTGAAAATATGGCACTAGTTATCATGCTTGGTATTTATTTTGTTTACTTTTCACAATAATCTTTATGGGGAAAGAGGATATGATGCTAAGCAGCATTTTACAGTGTGCTCAGGGTCACACAGAGAAGACTTGGAACAGACAGGAGTTGGACCAGGTCTCAGTCTGCAGCCAATTCAGTATAGATTTGGATAGGAAAGGAGCTGGGGTGTCTCTAAAATGTTGCTTTTGTGACTTTTGGGATGTGAGACAGGAAGCAGGTAGACAGTGTTCATTCTCTGATGGTTACAGTGACAGTAAAACCCTTCCCCTTTCTTATTTCCGAATTGGTTTCAGAACCTTCAGCCATGTGAGCACCAGCAATAGAAGAGAAGTCTCTAGTGTGGTGATAGCAAAAGCAGGGAAGGAGGAAGACACTAGAAACTTCTACTGGCACTCTGCATCCTTTTCCTTTGACAAAACCATGCATGCTATGGCAAGAGAGTGTGAATGCAATCATGTTATAGAAAGCCAAACAGTCCAGACCTTACCAATTTAAACAGTGTAGAAAATTCTCAAGCCTTATATTCAAATATCTCTACTTTCATTTAAAATGTCTGGAATATCAAACTGTTATAAGATACAATAGAGATGTTATCTTTGCTCCAAGGTTGGTACTGGGCACATATCCAATCAATATTATTCTGTGATTCCAATAAATCTTACCAACTCTACTCAAAGTGCTTGAGGAATAAATACCACTAACTATCCAGGTTGTTTATGAGTGAGTGCCACTAAGGACATTATGCCTTTGAGTTCATAGTGAATATAAAAGTCAAGCTTCTTTCTCCTCTGCCAGTGACTATGCTGATTTTGGGAAATCATTCCTCAGAAATCATATTGAAACTACATATTATCTATGCTCCAAAAAGCCATTTTATTAACTAATACCTTTCTCTCTCTCTCTCTGTCTCTCTCTCTCTCTCTCTCTCTCTCTCTCTTCTCTCTCCCTTTCTCTCTCTCTCTTTCTGTGTGTGTGTGTGTGTGTGTCTCTGTGTGTGTGTATACAAATTTATTTTATATACCATGTTTTGGCTCATAATATCCAAGCCAGTAGTCACCCCAAGAGTCATTAATAACCAACTAATCAGCCTATAACAGTAACTGGCACGGATTTCAAAACAATTTGAAAAATACATGACTCTCAGCACTGCGAGCTAAGACTCCCAGAGCATGTCAGGATGTCCTCTTCATGCCGTGAAGAGACTTTGACACAGGTTGCACCTAGCAAAGCTGTTTTGCCCCTCCCTGTCAGCAGGTGGCAGTTTGATTACAGCGGCACCAGCCTTACTCAGCTCTTAAGTGATCTGCAACTGTACACGCTCAGCGTGTGGCCCCTCCTCTCACGTTCCCATAGATTGTATTTCATTCATTCGGTTGGGTGACTGTGTATGTGGCACTGTTGATGTAGCCTCATCAGTAGACCTCGGTCTTTTTTTAGTGAAGTACTTGGTGCGCTAAAGACTGAGTGAACGCCAGTTCAAAAGAGATGAAGGAATAACAGAGGCATATCTAGTCATCGTTTAATAAACATAAATACATCATTTTCCCAGAAAATTTTCATTTGAAAATGTGATATATAAGCAGAACAAAGATTTGGAGTAAAGTAGTTCACCATCTCTTTCTTAAATTTATTTGAAAGTCAGAAACTCAGAAAGTTGCTTCAGTGTGGCCAGTGAGAATACTTTTATAAGAGAGAGAAACAAATAGGGAAGGGAGGAAAGAAAAGGAGAGAGAACATAGTAGTTAGCGTTATTCACTGTTTTAGGAAAAATCTAAGAGGTTATGGCATATATACGTTGTGCTGGAAAAAATTAATCTAGCTCATTAGACAGGCCTGACTCAGATCCCAGCAAGGCCATTACATAGGAGTTTATAAATGCCTGGATGGGCATAGTTAAAGAACTGTAGACATGGTGCACCAGGAATTCTCTCAAAGTTGGTGAGGCCTGTCCCAGTCAGCTCTCAAGGCCCTCACTGGAGACTGACAAGATCCTTTGTGGAGAGCAGGCAGGGCTGCAGAAGGGATGAAAGAGTCAAATTATGAGGGAGCAGAGAAGAAAATCCATCCACTGGAGTGAAACGTCTGTATTTCTCGATGTAAAATTTTGACTCTCTGTGTCCATACAAATGCATGTCGTGTGGCTATAATTGTCTCTATAATCTATAATCTATACACGATATTTGAAGGACAAGAAAAATGTATAATACTATATATTAGACTGCAAACTGAACATATAACTGAATATATAAATATATTTTGTTTTTCTACCTATTCTAGATGTATAGTGCCATCTGTAGAAACAATAGGGAAATGGTGTAGAATGAAGGAGAACAGTCTGATCACTTCTGTTTAGCCCTACAGCAAGGTCAGGAACTAATCTCCTATGCAGGGAAACCTTGACAGAAGATGGCTAAGCCTACCCAATAAGGCTCCGATGCATACTCTTACCTGCTAAGCAGCCATGGTGCTTGAAAAGGGACATCAGGCTTAGTGTACGTTGCTGAACTTGGAGTAAAGATTTGCTCTATAAGTGTTCAAGTAATCAAAATAGAGCCGTATGTTGCTCCATAAGAACTTACGGTTTTTACAAGAGAATGTCATAGACTTGCCCCGGAGGTCCAGATCTAGGCATTGAGCAGAAGCATCAATCAGAATTGAATCAGAAATCCAAATTACCAGCATCAACAGGATGGGCAAGAGACTTGTCCATCTCTGAAAGAAATGATTTCGTCGCATTTACACCCCTGCAAATGAGAATACTGCAGAACTCCATGTGAAGGTCGCTCTTCTGAAATGTCCCCATGCATGAAGCTCAACATCATACAAAATGCCTGTATGTTTATACTGTTTTATAACACATGCAGACGACCTTTTACAAACACTTCAGTCACCTGCTTTTCAAGCGACAGAGAATGGCATGTGTGTTCACTTAAAAGCTTTAAACCACATCATAAGATGTACACCAAAAGCTATGGTAAACACTTAAACGTTTACATCTGGATATGAGAAAAACAGAACAATCAAGGACATTTTAAACCTTCCCTGGAGCTACAGACAATTAGAGTGTGTAAAGGACAAGCCCTCCTGCTTTCTGCCACCCTAAGTCCTCCCTGCATGGAGTCTGGTACAAATCCAACTTCTGCTTCTTAATGACTACATGGCCCTAGCAGGTCATTGTCCTCACCTGACCGTGGCCACTTTCTCCATCTCAGAACACCTCTGGGAACAGTACCTCTTCATGCTGTGGTCTTGAGTAACTGAGCTAACACGTGCAAAAGGTTCTAAACTTCCCTCCACATAGCAAGGGCCCAGGAAATCTCATCTATTAGAGAACTCCAAAGAATAAACAGAATTTCCTTTCCAAGAACCTTAAGAAATTGATCCTCACGATCTTCTGTCATTCGAGTCTCTCAGTGAATCATTTTGAAGTAATACATACTTAAAAAAATCTCTATTTCTACTGAGGTAACATCTGCTCACACAGTCCTTCAGTATTGCTTTTGTGGGTATATCACTTGTCAGTTTTTGTAAGGCAGCAAATATCTCACTTGTTTTCAAATCTGAAGATAATCAGGTTTTTTTTTTTTGAACAAACTCCTTTGTTTAATAAAATCTCCACTCTGAAACTAGATGTTTGGTTCGTGAATACATGACTTTTAATAAACCAATAAAATAAAATCCGTATATAAAATTTCATGGCCCTGTCTTATATACTTTGCAGGCCTGTAAATGCTCCCTTTTCCTTTATGATTCACCCACTAATAGAGTACTTCTTGAGTATATTGTGTTCTCACATCTTTGAGTAAATGGTAGGAGACACCAGAACACTTTTGTCTAGTAACAGCCTGTAGAAAAATTTAACCCAAGATTTATGCAGTTTTGTCATAATTTTTAAGAGAAAAATATAACAAAAAGAAAAGTACATTAAAGCATCAAGGAAAATAGAGGTGAAAAGAAAGACTCAGATGAAGACTTGGTAACAGTCATGGTCACCAGAAATGGCTTTGCTGTTTGTTTCGTTAGGTGTTTCTTCCGGACAGCTTGATTATTTTTCCATTGACTTTCAAAATTGATGAAAACAATAGCATTCTTTAAATCAAGAAGAATTTGTCATTATATTAACAAGTTCCAAAAACCAAGGGTGTTTCCTTCCAGGTATTTTCTAGAATTGCTCTTCTTCTCCTTCTTCTTCTTCTTCTTCTTCTTCTTCTTCTTCTTCTTCTTCTTCTTCTTCTTCTTCTTCTTCTTCTTCTTCTTCTTCTTCTTCTCCTCCTTCTCCTTCTCCTTCTCCTTCTCCTTCTCCTTCTCCTCCTCCTCTTCCTCCTCCTCCTCCTCCTCCTCCTCCTCCTCCTTCTTCTTCTTCTTTAACTTATTTACATTTCAGATGCCATCCCATTTCCCCATTTCCCTTCCCTAGAAACCCCCTGTCCCATTCCTCCTCCTCCTTTTCTGCTTTTATATCATTTTAAGTACATGCAAGTATTAAGATCAGTTCTAGGTTGACAAATTAGGAATACAATAGATGCAAATAGTCAAGGAACAAGCACAATAAACCCCAATAGTCAAAGAACAAGCAAGGCAATAAACAAAATTCTGGAACACTCCTATGTTCACGGTTTCTAGAGGCTTATCAGGATGACCAAAATATCTGAGCCAACTTCCCTGTCCTAGCCCAAAGTCATTTTCATGTCTGAAGCCTACCTCCTTGTTCTAGAATTGCTTTTCTTTGAGCATGCCATACTTCCTTCCTCAAGACCTGCTGTACTTGATGTCCCTTCTCTCCAGATGAAGTTTGCTCTTCAGGTAGCTGCAGGGCTGTTTGACTTACTCCTATGCTCTCTTGCCATTTGATCCAAGAGAGCTCATCTATCTTAACCACAACCTCTCACAGTTTCTCTCTCCCCTTAAACTCCTGTATTCTTCTTAGTGCTCAATATCCCTGTCATGTTATGTACATATTGTCTGTGATCTGTCTCCTGGGTTACATCCAGAATTCAGACAGACAATAAGGTTTATGACCTTACACTGCTATACCCAAAGATCTACACTAGTGCAAAGATTCACACTAGATGTTCAGCAGTATTAACCCACCAGGTGCCTCATCTCAGTTCTCTGTAGCTTGTAGACTGTGAATCATATCCTCTTGTCTCTTTTGCTTTTCCATCCTTCTCTACCATATGCCTGTTCTTGAAGATTGGTTGTTGCTATTTCCCTATCTTAAAACAGTAACCCTCTCTTTGTTCTGTATGTTCTTCTCTGATTTCTTCCCAGACACCATTGTCACAATGAGCACATACAAAGACTTTGATGACTTACATGTTAATCTTCCCTCCCCATCCGACCTCCTGAATTGCAGGCATAGCTGTATTCTGTTTATCAATCCTTGGATATCCTCAGAGGTCCCTTCAGGAGGCTCTCTAGTGACATTTCCAGACCTCTCCTCATATCAATGTCTCCTATGTAAAAGTGTTCAGAATTACCTAGTCTTCACCCTGCACTCCCTGAATATCTTTTGCTAATCGTCAAAATGACTTGGTATAGTACATGATCATTTCGATCTGGATGAGAAAAAGACTCAGAAGTTCTAAGTGACTTTCTCATGGTTTTAAAGTTTTCAGTGTCTTCTCTGTGATTTTTTTCTGTGTAATTCTGATTCCCTCATGAGATGATAAAAAGCAACCCTATTTTTTTATGAAATATTTTTTAGTAGCAGCCAGAGTAAGAGAGAGGTGTCTTTGTGACACACAGCCTTTTGGCCTGCCCCAGGCATACAGCTAAGCAGCGTACCTTTGAGTCTTGCCCTCCATCTCCTGCACAGAACCCCCTTTGGCTTGCCCCGATTAATTTTTTTGTAATTCTTTCCCACACATTGGAACATCACTCCAATATGTCCACATCCCTTTTTCTCGCCAGAAAACATATTACAGGGTCCCTCTGAGTTAAATTACTGGTTAGATATAGAACAGGTCTGTCTGTACAACAGACCAGACATAAAAAACTGATTGACTTTACTCAGGTGGGGTTATTTACGGTGTCTCCCAAAGTAGCTTGTCTTTTTCTAATTCCTAAATTGCCCTGTCCATTATTCAGCTGTCCAGACTCATTCCATAGTTCTTATGAAGCTCCCCAACCATTCTTGGTGGAGCCCCTGATGGAGCTGTCTGTTTAGATCCCTGGCTTACAAAGTTAGCATAAGCATGCAGGATGGTGGCATGGGTTGAGGAAAAGTCTCTATGTTCCACAAGCCTAAGAGGTTTCTCTCTATAAATTGTTCAGTGATTGCAGAACAAATAGAAACAAGATTTATATGTCATTGGTTTCCCAGTAGGATCTTGTATGTTCTCTGAAATTTTTGATACTTGTTTGATAATGCTCTTCTTGGAAGCCGGGGCAAGATATACATACTTCCATACCATATTGAATTAATAGCGCCTTTTCCACGGCAAGGACCATATGTGTGGCGCATTCCTGCATTCTCTGTGTCTGGCTCTGTGCTTATATAGGAGGTAGTCAAGAATCACAAGACAAAGAACTGGAGACTAAAGGCAACCCTTCCCTCTGGATCCACCCTGCAGCACCCTTTTAATGCTTATTTAAAAACATGATACATATAATGACTACATTTTCTGAGCTCCAAATCGGAACTCTTGTCCTGGTAAGTCTGTGTATCCTTATAAGTACTGTGGCCCTATAAATTCAACTGTTATATTAAAAAAAATCCAGATTGTCCCATGCACTCATCTCTATATTGATAAAGAGTATATTGGGAATAAAAATATAAACTTCTTTTAGTTAATAGGAACTGTTTTAATAGTTAAGAAATAGGCATACGTCCAAATTTTGGTCCTCTTCCCATAGACAGAGAGAGGCAAGCTAGAGGTTAGCACGCATGGATTTGATGCACGCATTCCACTTCACTTCTAACTAAACCATCAGCTTCAGACTTCCATTTCATCTACCGGGTTCAATCAGGTGTAGCATATGCAGGCTCTCACACAGTGGCAGCTGCTGAGTCTATCCAGAAAATTGCTGTGCCAGCAGTGGTTTTCCCGTGGCTCTCCTCTATAATTTAATGCAAAACAGCAGGTGACCAGGGCCATGACAGGAGAATCACAGAGCAGCTCCAAGACCATCGCTGTGTGATGGAGCCTCTTAGGGCAGTGCTGGATTCTGCTCAGGGGTCATGCACACAGAGCTTTTCCTTTTATTGCTGTTTTCAAAATGTAACTAGAGTCACAACTTTGAAATGAATAATTTTGCCTATTATGGGATTAAGATGGGGAGCAAGGATATTTTGCACCGTTCAATCTGAAAGGTAATGCAAGCCATCACTAAGAAAATAGTAACATATATTTTGTATTTTTGTACTGATGTTAATGAGAAGATGTAGCGATAGAATCTCTTTGAGTGCGGTGTTCACTGCCAAGATCTGCTTACAACCTTGAAGACCCAAAGCATTTATGGTATACAACTGTCAGGAAGTGTTAACCAATAGGCAGAAGGCAAGTCTCACTGGGAGTGTTTCACTAATCCTTCAGCATCAAGGCAACATTAATTTTCACCAGACTTTATACTTAAAGCGAGTGAAAACCGGGATAATTATCTATCCTGAGCAAGTGTTACAGAGTTCTACCCAAATGTAGAAGGTGATTTGTGACACCGTGACTCAATCTTTATTCTAAGTATGTTTTCAGTAACTACCAAAGCAACTCCTGCCTAGCTAGGAGAGAAGTTTAGAAGCAATCTGTCCTTGGCACAAATGCTACAATGATACAGGTGGCAGATAAAGGTTTATATTAAAACATTTTTTTTCTTCTTGTTGTTTCAGTGAGATGACTCCGCAGGTAAAATCCCTTGCCTGGAAGGCTGAATTTGATTTTGATCCCACACAAAAGTATAAAGAGAAGACAAACTGTACAGAGTGAATTGTCTTCTGACATTCATACACACAGAGAGACACACAGACACACAGACACACAGACACACACACACACACACACACACACACACTGAGAGGGGGATGGAGAGAGAAATAAGTACAACTAAATTTTAAAAAATTCCTTCTTGCTACTTAACAAGTCTGTATCTAGTTCAAACTGTGTATAGTAAGTATAACAGTTAACAAAGCTTATAACCTGAACTTAGGACATGATTAGAGAATAAACCATGTCAGATAAACAAAGAATTCGGCTTCTAAAATGGCAATGATTCCGAGAGAAAATAATAAAGTTCAGAGTTTCTTTAAAGTTTTAAAGCTACAGAGCATTTGTGCCTGGCCCCCAGAAAGTGGAGCCTGGTGGGGACATGGTGGCCATTAATACCAGTCTCTTCTCAAAAGAACGCACCTCATGTGCATGACTAATGGTCCCCACTGCTGTGTTTGTAGAAGACTTTCATCTACCTTGTCTTGTGGCTTAAGGCTTACACCTTTGCTCTTAATAAAAGGAGAGAAGGCTACTTAGCTAAATCTCCCAACCATTAAAAACAATTGGTTTTACAGCCTCTTTCAAGTCCCCCTCAGAGAAAGCTACCAGAAAGGAAAAAAAAAAAAAAAACCTACTTTGATGTGTTGTGGGGCTTAATCAGACATTCTACGGTAGCAAATGGGAAGAAAACCTCCCAATAAAATGCTTTAAAAATTGCAAGTCATTTGATAGAGTCGGAGCGGCAGTCTGCAATGATTTTGGAGATCTGCCAGCGCTAAATAGGATCCAGTTGGTGTGAACTGAAGGATGCCTGGCAACTAGTCAGGACAAAAAAATTAAAAAATAAAATAAAATCTGACCAAATGATGTCTTTTTTGAGTAAGTGACAGCTAAAAGCTGTTCTCTAGCTGTTACTGCTGTGGGTATATGGGTAGATATTTTACATTAACATTTAAGTGTGAAAGAAAGTTGTCACTCCGTGCTCTAAAGAACCCAACTGAAGGAAAGAAAACAGAAACATGAATATTATTTTAACGAAGTTTGACATAACAGAAAAAAATTTTTTCAAAAGGAGGGCAGAGGGGAGATTCACCAACTTACTTTGAAAGAGAAGTCATTTGCTGGCAGCCTAATTTGTATTCTTTAGAAGAGGGATGAGCTACCTTTAGTGGCTGAGCTCTCTCTCCAGCTCAAATGTTTATTTTTTATTAGTATTTTCTGAAGTGTGTTTTTGTTTGTGAGCTCGTGCCAGTGAGTGTACACACTCAGATCCAGGCAGTTGGAACCATTAGAAATGGAATCTGGGAACTGAAATCGCATCTTCCCCAAGAGCAATACCAGCGCTTCACTGAAGGTCGCGGGTGTGGTGGTGCACACCTTTAACACCAGCACCCAAGTGGCAGCGGTAATTTGAGGCCAGCCTAACGTACAAAGCAAGTCCCAGGCCAGTTAGGGCTGCATAGTGAGACCTTGTATCAGAAAAATAATTTGCAATGTTACTTCTGTTGCGGTTAATCCTCAGGAAAAGGAAAGCGACTGAGGCAAGCTAAGGAAGAAGCCGTGGCGGAGACGGACCAGTACAGAATGCAGAGGGAGAAGGACTTCCACCTGAAGCAGTCTAGGGTGAGCAAGACGCCCCCAGTACCACATCCAGGTGCTCGGACAAGGTGTCCCCATGTGTAAATGGTGAGACAGAACACTAGAACAACCTGCTGGAGTTCAGCAGATACAGTCCAGCCAAGGCTGAACATACGGCTAAGTCTTAAACAAATAAGTTACTAACTTCACTTTCATGCATAAAGGTCACTCGGTTGCTGTCTGTTACACAGTGAGCATTCCTGTTCACATCGTCAAATAAACAACTAAAAGAGTTGAAGTATTCTTACCACAGAAATATATATATATATATATATATTTGTGGATTCATGTTTAATAACAGAATCAGTGACTTGTGAACGCTATTCAGGCTAAGGTGCAGAAGAATTCGTATAAACCAACTCTCTTTTAATGGAGCCTAGTAGACACTTGTCCTAATCCTAGACTCAGGAGTGGGAAGCAAGGAGATCTGAGCTCAAGGTATCCTGACCCTGTTTCGAAAACAAAGAATCAAAGAAAGCTCGTACTATTTCCTTATGATTCCTTGACAACTGGATACCGTTGTTTAGTAATTTAAATATGAAAAAATCAGGCTTTTTTTACACTATCATTTTTAAGTGTATACAGCTTGTAGTGAAAGGTAAGTACATGATCAGGCTGGAGAGATGGCTCAGCTGTCAAAACGAGACTTCCTACACTTTCGGAGGATCTGAGTTCAATTCCCAGCATCTCACAGCTCACAATCATCTGTAACTCAGCTCTAGGAGATCCAATATCTTTTCTGGCCTCTGCATGTGCATACACACATACAAATAAGTAATAAAATAAAATAAAAAATAAGAGCATGACATTTTCAGAACAGACACCATGCCATGTTTCAAACAGGTCTAGGAAAAAGCATTAAGTTCTATTTACCAAAGCTAAGCTGTGTGACGTATTTTTGCACCATTAAAATAGTAAATATAATACTATTCAGAAACCTGTCATTGCAAAACAAGGCACAAGAGTTTAGACATCTTCATTTACAACTTTTATTTTAAGAAATACACAAAGAATTCATGGATATTCAGAAGTTAGACCCAATTGTAAAAAGGAAAAAAAAGTTTCTCAGCAAGTTCTTAGTTCAAATTGTCCTCTTTAGAATAGGAACACAGCTTAGTGGTAGAATGTTTGCCCAGCAGGTGTTTCTTAGCACACACACACACACACACACAGAGAGAGAGAGAGAGAGAGAGAGAGAGAGAGAGAGAGAGAGAGAGAGAGAGAGACTTACTTACTTACTTTAGGATATATTGGAAAAATCAGAAAAATACATTTTTTTCTGTCAGTGTTTGGAAACCAAAATCCTAAGCTCTTATCCATGCATATGGGCACATATGACAGGGGCTTATATTTTATATTTTTCTGCATATTTTTAAACTTTTCCACTCTGACTGCACTTACTCTTCTCTTCCTAAGGAGAAAGACTTCCATGGGGTCACAGTGTTCGCACACCACACAGCCCTCTTGTGTTTAGACACGCTCATCTTTCTTTATCCATGTTCAATGGTTAGCTTCTCCTTCTGACCACCTCATTTAAAGCGATTTTTCTTTTAAAAAACAACAAAAAAATACTATAGTCTTTAATTTTTCTCCATAACATTTATCACTGTATGATACCATTGTATATTTGCATTTATTGCAGTTATCCACCATTGCAGGCTTACAAGACTAGAAATTATGGAGTCCTTGTTGTCTTGTCTGTTGTTTCCCTAGATTTCCTACTACTGCTCCATAGTAGACGTCCAATAGGCCCTTGTCAGAATAACAAATCAGTAAGCATTCCCCTGTGTTCTTGTCCTTGTTAATGAAGCCTATCACGGGAATAGTATCCTAGAATGGAGAGGGCAGCCATCTCCAACACAGCCAGCTCTGACTACCTTCTGTACATGCTTCTGATATGACCACTACATCTAATTTTACAGTAAAAACAAAACTGATCATAATATTGGAAACTGGCTAGTTTAAACCTCATGAAACATTATTTCACAGGAAGGAGCCAATATAAATCTGGCAGAGACTTTGCTCTCTGCGTTGGATAATAATGCCCGATCACTCTAAGACTAGATAGACTTCCTAGCCAATTTTACAGCTAAGTGATCAAAGGTGCACATGTGAAAGTAACCGTAGCCTGTGCTACATCAAGCATAGTATAAAACCATTAGAGCAGATCTTCCCTGGAATGGTCTCCTGGTGTTAGCATCTTGTTCTATCCCTTCATCTTGAATATTATAATCGTAAGGGGCAGTATCAAGTGTCTTACCATGAGCATCAATATAAGACAAGGTTTGAAAACTGGCACACTCTTTAGTGATGGTTCTCTTGTCTCAAATGTATTATAGCATGCTATGGAATCATCAACTTCAGGTTCATAAAATGACCCAACTCTTCAGGCTTTGAACTATGTTAGGTATAGAAGACAGGAACTGAGTTTTCTGTAATACAAGGGGAGTCTCACACTTCTGTAACATGTACCAAGCATAGGCAGTACTTGGCCATGTAATCACCTTTCAGGTTTTTACTACATAAGACTTTTAATTGAGTCTTTGTAGAATCCCACTTAAGACACTGAATGTAGGGAAAATCACATTTTGTGGAATTGTTTTGTTAAGTAGTTCTCAACTATTTTAAAATAGAACTGACTACATGCAAAGTTTACATCTTATCACTCATCTACACCCTCAGTTATCCCATTTCCTTTGAGCTAAGGTCACCTTGGCTCTCAAGGATTGTAGCTTCTCAGAATCACACCCCTTGATTTGACTTGTTCTCCTGGTCCCTGGAATATAAACAGAAAAGAGCGTAGACCCAGCGGTCTGGATTGTGTTTCATTTCAAGCTTAGGACTCAGTAAGTTTCTAGGCTCTAGATCAATGGTTTTCCTCTTCCTAATGCTGCAACCTTTCAATGCATTTCCTTGTACTTTTGTGATACCCAACCATAAAATTATTTTCAGAGCTAATTTATAACTATAATTTTGCTACTGTTGTGAAGCATAATATAAATATGCAGAATATTTGACATACAACACCTATGAAAGAGTCATTTGACCCCTCAGAGAGGATCACAACACACAGATTGAGAACCAGTGCTCTGGAACTAAAGTGACTCACCAACTCTGCAGCGGAAGTCAGTCACTAATGCATGGCTGGCGTTGTATTAAATACAAAGCTTCTAACACGGAAAGGAAATGCAAAGCCCTCAAGAAAGGTCAAGTGGACTGGGGATGTAGCTTCCCTGGTAGAGTTCTTGCCTCACATGCATGAAGTTCTAGATTCAATCCCCAGAACCCACAGATGGGGCACAGTGACACACGTGCTGTAATTCCAGCACTAAAGTGATAAAGGCAAGAAGACGAAGAGGCCACCGTCACTGTCAGCTACATACCGAGTTTGAAGCAAAGATGGGCTACATGAGAGCCATTCTTAAAAATCAGAAGAGGAAGAGAGGGAAGGAGAAGGGGGAGGTAAGAAAGAGGAGGAGTGGCTGAGTTTAGAGCAGTGGCTGTCAGCCTTCCCAACCTGTGACCTTTAATACGATACAATTCCATATGTACCGGTGACACCCAACCACAACATTATTTCATAGCTACTCCATAACTGCAATTTTGTAACTGTCATGAATTGTAAATATCTGTGCTTTCTGATGGTCTTAGAGGACCCCTGTGCAAGGGTCATTTGATCCCCAGAAGGGTTGCCACCCACCACTGGTTTGGAGAGAGAGAAATTATGAACAAACCATTGGCTTTTGGAAAATGATAACTCTCCCAGTGGCTCGCTGTAGCATTCCTTTAAATTGATAACTTTGTTACATTATATTTCAGTCGACTAATAACTTGATATGAAGATGCTGACAGGAATGGTCATTCTTCACCACCAGGGTCTTCATGATCTCGTTTGTTCCCAGAAGAAAGAATTCTGGCAAAAAGTAAAAAGAAAATCACACCATAAAGTCACCATCAAAAATATGTTGAAGTTTATAAAATACTTTAGCTTAACTGTTTTGATCTGGCATATGTTCAGATGCATCTCATCTTTTGCTTTCATAGATAATGGGCTCTCAGAGCCACCTCTCGGATGAAATAGAAGAGCAAACACTAGAGAAAATCAAAGAATTGAACGGAAGCTACAACAAGTGTCTGGAAAGCGTGATTAAGCAGCTGTTGAGCATGGTGTGTGACATGAAACCAGAAGTCCATGTGAACTACAGAGCCTCCAGCTGAATGTGCTCCACACTTCCAAGTCCGTAGAGACAGAGTTCTGTTAATATTAAGCGACTGCCACTGTGCACCTGAACTTTACTATAAGCGTTCACGTCACGCATTTCATGTATGGCACAGAATTAAAAATTAAATAACATGATGGAATTTCTCCTGGCAATGTATGATGGCGCTTAATATGAAGCAAGTTAAGAAAAGGGAGAAACTTGATTTTTTAATTGTTGTTTTATTCATTTATTTTCATTTTGAATCTTAGCCCCTTTCCAGGTTTCCTCTCCACAAACTCCTTATCCCACCCCTCCCTCTGCTTCTATGAGGGTGCTCCCCCATCCAGCCACCCACCCACTCCCACCTCACCATCCTAGAATTCCCCTACACTGGAGCATTGAGCCTTCCCAAGACCAAGGGCCTCCCCTCCCACTAATGTCAGATAAAGCCATCCTCTGCCTCATATGCAGCTGGAGCTATGGATCCCACCAGCGGTACTCTTTGGTTGGTGGTTTAGTCCCTGAGAACCCTGGGGAGTCTGGTTGGTTGATATTGTTCTTCCTATGGGGTTGCAAACCCCTTTGGCTCCTTCATTTTTTACCTATCTCCTCCACTGGGGTCCCTGTGCTCAGTCCGATGATTGGCTGTGAGCATCCGAATCTGTATTGGTCAGGCTCTGGCAGAGCCTCTCAGGAGACGGCTGTATCAGGCTCCTGTCAGTAAACACTTCTTTAACACAGCCACTCTACTATATTTTCACACTTCTTTTTATTGGCTTAGAAGATGCTTTACTTGGGTATTTTTCTGATATAATAGTTTTTAAGCGAACATAATTTTGATCCTTAGATACCTCATATGCCAAGACTTTATTTAATTAATTAATCAGTGAGCAAACCATGTACTTTATTGTCAGTTCAAAAGGCATTTCCAAACTGTCAGTGAGAGTAGAGACAGAAACAAATAATGTCACGAGTCACCTTAGAAGAAATGGAACCCATCACTGTTATCCGTGCCTAACTTCAAGTAACATAATGCCTCTCTGTTTTAAGGACATTTTTGAAAGAAAAGGGGGTCATTTGAGAGTGTAGATATCTGGGTAAATTCTGTAGCTTGTAAAAAAAAAGTGAACCACTCCCATAAAGAATTAGTATGCGCTCTCCTGGTCTCCCTATTAAATGAGCTACACTCCTGAGAGCTGGTTATCTTGTTAGTTCAGTTGTATAAATTATCTTAGGACTAGTGTGGAAAAAGTTAGTTTCCTGCTCAGAATGGTCAGTAGAGCCCCAGAACTTGACCTGAAGTTGCCTGGGAAACAGTGTTTGTGTTCTTGTTTTTAGTCAAGTTCTCACTGTGGAGTTCTGACTATCCTAGAATTCACCCTATGGATCTGGCTTCAGACTCACTGGGATCTGCCTGCTCTGCCTCCTGAGTGCTGGGACTAAAGCATGTGGCACTATACCTCTTCCCAGTATTGGATTTTCAAGCACTATACATAGACAAATTTTAACTCCCGAAGTTCACAAATATTGTTATCATTTGTAAATAGTTTAAAATCTCAGAAATAGTCATTGTTATATTCAAAATTGATGAGAAAATTGAAATTCTGTTTAATTCCGTGCTTTTCCAATCTCATGAATAACGAAAGCTAATCAAGTTAGTTTCTGGGCTTTTGGTGATCATTTTTTTTCCATTACAAGAAAAATAGCATATTCCTTAATAAACAGAAAATTCCAGAACATTCCAAAGAAGCCTGTCTCCAATGTGTATGTTTACTAACGAGGAGGACAGGCATCGAGTAGAGCTGACCTCCGTGTTCCCCTGTGAGGAATTTCCACTTTAATTCAGATTTGGAGAGCCCACTTATGGAGATGGGAGAAGGAAGGGAGGCTAGATGTGTAGATTGACGAGAGCTGCCATTCAAAAAGTCATGCTGTGGACAGTTCTGAGCACAGCTTGCGGTGTGCATTGCACGGCAAAATTTAACTGTCTTTCTCATCACATGTAAAGTTTTAAAAAGCCAAGATTTTTGCATGTGGAAGCTCAAGCATATTATCTTAAGCACAGGCTAACAAATTTCTGAGCTGACACAAGATTATTTGGGGGACGTAAACACTTTTAAAAGACACATCAAAATTAGCACCTGGCTTTTCTCCCGAGCAAGGCAATGCCACACAGAGAAGGAAGAAATGAGACTTGGCAAGCTGCATCTGTCCTGCATGAGCCTGTTGCTCCACACACCCCACTGGCAAATGGCTCATTGTCTAGCTGTAGCTCAGGCCCAGAGAATGTCCCAGAACTATGGGGTCTCTCACAACACTTTAAGATTGGATTCCACATTGGACCCGTTTGTAAAATGTGGTGTTAATGGTGGCAACCACTTACAGCTTTCCCCCCTCACGACTTGCAGTCTTTGTTAACTTCTTGATGCCCCTGTCAATCTTAGATACCCTACTGCCAGGAGTAAGTGCTAACGCCAGCATCCGGCACTCTTAAGTAGCTCACATATTTTTACATTCAAAACCGGTTTCATATCTTTGTCACTGAATGACTCATTTTCCCAGAACTCTCACATTCTCACAGATGGTACAGCTGCCAAGTTTTACATTATTTACATATGAAAAGATTTTATGTATTTCAGAGATAACCCACTTTGCTGCAAGCCTTTCCAATCACACCAAAATCAT
>JANHMN010000009.1:37787175-37800146 GCA_030674055.1 Rhabdomys pumilio
TCTCTCTCTCTCTCTCTCTCTCTCTCTCTCTCTCTCTCTCTCTCTCTCTGAGCATGTACTTGTCCTAAAAGGACTTTTCTCTTCACATAGTTCTACATGGAGAGACGACTAATCCTAAGAATATTTAGTTATTCCCTATTCTTGTTGTGATTCTTTGTGCAGACAATACAAACTGGAAAAAGACTACCGAGTTCTTATTCATATTCACTACACCTGAAAACAAAACTATGGTATTTGATCAACTGGAGATAAATATCAAGAACAAAACAATTTTCTCCTTATTAGCAAGCACACACAAAGCCAAGAATTAGCCAAGGATGGTGATTTCTGTCTGTAATGTCAGAACAGGGGAGGACTGGGGAAGCTGGTTTGAACTACACAGTAAGACTGTGCCTCTGAACAATGTAAAAGGCCAAACCTGACATGAGTTAGCACCGTTGCTTTGTAGCTAGGAAGAGGTAGTAGAGTAATATTGGTTAAATATGCAAAGCCACAGCCTTGGTTTATTCTAGAACATCCTAGAACTAACCCAGCCTAGGTCAGCAGAACCACATACTAACTGAATTAAGTACCCAGAATATCCATCAGCTCCTTAGTGATAATCGTGTTTTAAGCTACTGAGTTTTACCTAACAGAACAGGGTGAGGATTGTCTTGACTGCTGTTAAATATTTAAGTAAAACCCCACAGCAGATGTTTGACTTGGAACACAACCCCTCAACAAGTTTATGTGGGTGGGAGGTAGGGAACAGAAGTCATGCATAGCTGAGAAAGTGTAAAAATTATCAGAGACACCGTGCTACTGTGAAGAAGACATGCATTAGGCATGCTTGGGTTGGCTTAGGTTATGACTTTCACAGGGATAGGAAACTTTAAATCATATGTATAAACTAGTTGAAATTCAAGGTCCTATTTGACATAGAGAGTAGAGAGAGGATATTTTATCAGTATACGGTGTTTTAGAAGGAAGACATACAGGAATCTGTTCACAGGTGTAGTAGCCTCACACAGAGGGCGGGACACTTACACTAACAGGAAGTCCATTATGGGTGTGTGCTAATGAGCCCACGGCTCAATAGTGTGAGAGGCTGAGAAAGTACCTGTTGGATCTAGAGTTTCCAAATGCAATGTGAGTGAAATGATAGCTGAGAGTGAACAGAATCTTCTAGAGACAGCCGAAGAAGGGGGTCTGGTTTAGAAAGAAGATGACTATGGCAGATTCATAAAAGGATCACCGACAGTGTCGAGTGCCCAAACAGACAGTACCTTATCCTCTACGGATTGTGCTCATGATTTGATTCTGTCTCTGCAGTTGAACCAGCATCATGTTTTTGATGTGAGGGTGGGAATCCCGGGTGAAGGCAGGAAGTAGGCAGATAGTCTGTCTGCTTCCACCTCCAGACTCATCAACAAAGACCTCAGGTCACCTTCCTCCAATACTAAAATCAGGCTAGAATTTTTCTCAACAGAACAACAAATTCATCAACCTAAATAAAAAGAAAATTGTATTATTAGGAGTAACATACTCGAATAAAATACATATAAGTGCACGCATCACTGAGAGGCAATCATTCTGCTTTATCAAGTCTTACGCTCTCCTACTTCCTGTCCTCAGACCCACCCTCTCTTGAGGCCACCTAGGATTGCCAATGCAAGGAAGTCCTGGTGCCATGCGTTTCATTTCTTCAAGAAGCAGTGAGAAGTACTTTCTTATGACTTAAATAGCTCAGAAATCTTGCAACCTGAACATATTCATTATTCATTGAGCCTCAGTCATTCCACTGAGTGCACTGAATCCTGCCCTATCACATCTCTGCTCTATAGCTTGTAGTCTTCATCCCAACACCCCAGAGACTTGTTTTCAATAGTTTAAAATTCGTTAGACCTTGAATACACCAGGTTCCTAGTATCCTCGGATCGACTGAACTCTCACGTTAATGTTGTACGCAGAAAAAATACTTCTTATGCCTTTTGCTGAAGAAAAAAAAACAATATAAACTAACCCAGAATGTCTGCATTCATATATATGTGGCTTAGAGTCTCTATAATCAGAATGAAAATTATCAAAGGAAAAAATAGACTGGTCTGAATATGTCTGTTGAAGGAGACTGTAACGTAAGGAGGGGCAGAACCTTAGTGGAAACATTTCACAGTCAGTTTATCTGAAGAACTATAAATCCCTATGTGTGTATACACACATGTGTGCTTCTTCATATGCATATGTATGATTGTGTAAATGTGTGTATGAGAGGAGGGAGGAAGGATGAGGGGGAAGTGTACATGTGCACACACTTCTACCTGTATATGTTTCTTTTCTCATTTGGGATAGGGTGTTGATATGTAGCCCAGGCTGGCCCTGAAGTGGTCCTGCCTGGTACTGGGATGGTGGAAAGAGTGTCTCATTTTAAATGTAAACTCTGCTGATTCTTCATCTTCAGTTAAGTAGAATCCAAAGAAACAGAAGTGGAGAGCCTGTTTTACCATGCTAGCACTTCCATTGAAAAAGCGTTAAAACTGTTAACTTGTTATTTTTATTAACGTGCAATCAATTAATAAGAACATATGTGTCCCACAAGACAGGTCCCGCAGATATTTAAAAGAGATTCCAGTGAACACGAGAACCTTGCCAATATTCTGGAGCCCCGTTTCCTGGTGGAATTCACAGTTTGCTGTCACAGTTCAGAAAGATGCTTTCCTAAGCACAAATGTAAATATGTCCAAACACCCCAAATAAACCCATCAGCTCCGAATGTGATGTGAATTGAAGTCAACACAGAGAGCATCGTATGGTAAGAGCGCTGGAATCAGCAAGGCTCTGATTGTGCTGATTGAAACTTTCAGAGACCTCTGCTTTCAAAAAGACTTTGAAGATCAAGATCGTATGTATCCCACAGAAAGGAAAGAGAAGCAATCGAGAGGTGAATGCAAATCAACTTGAAAACACTCCCACCCTCTCCATGGAATGAGTAATTCTGTCTACTATGCATTAATCTGTGCAGTTCTCATTAACCTAAGTCTGCTAGAGGTGGGACCCTCTAAAAGACCATACTATAAACAGCAGTAGCATGTGAATTATAAGCATCAAAGCCAGTTGATATAAGATACACTGTTTCTCTCTTCTAGAGTTTGCCTTTGTCACTTCTCTGTCCAGTAAATCCCATTGGCCCTTTAATATTTCTTTAATGTGTTTGTTTCCTCTGGTCACTAGGAAAACTGGATGTGGCCAACTGAGTGGCTTTGCAGATCTTTCATGTCACTTTGCATCCCACATGGCTCTATCTGTCATGCCTGTGATTTCCATACTGGCAGAAAATGACTACTGCTCATCACATTAGTTAAGACCTAACTTGAGTATGATACTGGTAATTGATTAATGAGTGGATTTAATGTTACTCATATCCAGTAGATATTGTTATGGTACGATGATGTCAGAGATTATAAAATGTCAAACCAGAATATTACACAGTTAAAACTTACCACCTTCTTAGAATCACCAGTTGTTCTTCTAGATAACTTAGGGAGCAGCTAGACAGATTACTCGCTGGTTTAAAGCACTTAATGCTCTTGCAGAGAACCCAGGCTTAGTTCCCAGCACCTATGTGGTGGCTCCCAACTACTTAAAACTTCAGTTCCAGGAGAAGCACTCTTCTGGCTTCTGTAGCTACCTGCATCCATAATGTGCACATACAATCAGGTACAGAGAGAGAGAGAGAGAGAGAGAGAGAGAGAGAGAGAGAGAGAGAGAGAGAAATGAACCTTATTTTAAAAAAACAACAACAACTAAGGGACCTAAAAAAAAAAAAAAAAACTGAGCTTGAGTAGGGGTGCATATGGCGCTTAGTTGAGAAGGAGGGGCGGCATGCCCAGATTCAAAGCATGTGATGCAGATGGAACTGAGGCATCCTGAATGAGAGAGAAGGCTCACACTGTTAAAAAGCTCAGAGGTGGTTACAAAATGGCTTTTATGCCATTGTAAGAAGTGTGTTCTTCATTTGTAATGGACAGGGCTCCATCGAGGGGCTTTAAGGAGCTTTAAGTAGTTTCAGTTAACAAATGAAAACCTTCACACATCCTGCAAAACAGGGCAAACCTGGAGATAAGGACTTTGAATTGAAGGCTACCATAGTAAGCCAAGTGGGTGCTAAGTAGCGTCTTAGCTACAGCTGAGAGCCAGTTGAGAGATGATGAAAGGTAGAACTGGCCTCCTTAATGGGGCTGGCTAAGTATGCAGAATGCTCAAGAGGAGCACATTTTAAACAAAACGAAAGGACCAAAGTCATCAAGAAGAAACCGCCTGCCCAAGAGGACTAACCACATGTAGTCAACAGGCCTGCACCTACATCCTGGATTGCTCACTCCAGGGAATAGATGTACCCATTTAATAAGTATAACTATTATTCATTTCCCTGTTTGCAAACAAGGGTATAACCCTGCACAGAAGGCAAAACTAAACTAAGATGTTTCTAGTTCAACATAAATGAGCTTAAAATGCATTCAACGTTGTTTTTACCTCCATCTCTTCAGGCTAGAATCTGGATCACAGCCCCAGTTTCCTGTCCAATTTAGTCTATTCTAGTCTCTTCATGCTTTCTACCATAGGCCATTATATTCTCTCCTATACCCTTCACCTATCCCTAAAAGCAATCCCAAAATAATAAAGACAACTAGGAAACTTGGAATGTGTGGTGGCTCTGTGAAATGCCTTTGTAGCTTCTATGTTTTTATCTTAACACCGGATACACAGCTGCCATACCTCACGCATGCAAGCCATCTCTGCTCTATCCTGAAGGCAACTAGTTACACAATCACAGGCTCATTGCGGAAAGCATATCTCTCCAATCATATAATGGGTTTTATCTTTTTCTTTTTTTATCTTTTATCTTATTTTATCTTTTTCTTGGATGTCATTGAGGTCAAAGGATACATGGTGGTCTGCATTGTTTACAATGGAAAAGTCTTTGGACACTTGTCTTTCCCAAGTCTTTCTAGCCACTCCTTTAAAGAATCCTGCCTTGATACCCTGGATAGGACAGACATCCATCATCTGGTCTTCTCCTGGAGACTCCCTTCTTACTCTTTCTTCTATTACTTGTGTCATTCCTATGATTACCTCAGAGGAATATATATATGTATATATAGATAATATATATATATATGTATATAATATATATATGTATATGTATATATATAACTGGAACTTTCCCAGTTTCTGTCCCCAAAAGTAATATGCCCTATAATCAGTTTGTGGAGCAAATATTTACCATTTTCTTGCAGTGGCTTGCAACCTTCCTAATGCTAGAACTCCTCAATACAGTTCCTCATGTTGTACTGACCCTCAACCATAAAATTATTTTTGTTGCTACTTCATAATGTAATTTTGCTACTGTAATGAATTGTAATGTAAATGTCTGTGTTTTCTGATGGTCATAATTAAGCAATTATGACCCACAGGTTGAGAACTGCTGTGCTCCAGGATGCCAGTCCCTATCATGGGGAGTTATAAGTAACAAGACCCCGACCTTAAATTACTTATACGACACAGCTTCTTAGAATAACATACCAAAGTTCGTTTGCACTGAAGTTGTTTTAAAATTCCAGAGAAGAATGAAAACCTTGAGTTCGTACATTCTTAAAGATGTAGATTTGGGGCAGCAACCATAGTGGATGTAATTCCATGGTTCTGAGGCTAGGCTTATGATTATGATAAAGGATGCCTCACTGCAGTTGGCTGTGGCACTCCACCATGTAACCGCCATCTAAGCAAACTTTTTGGGTTCAAACAACTGATACCAGAAACAATCTCAGCACACCCAGCCTCAGGAGTCTGGCAAGTGATCTTTTTTTGTTTTTTTGTTTTGTTTTATTTTTTTTTTCTGTAACTGGCCAAAGAAGTGGTAGCAGGCATTATGGGCATAGAGGACCGAACAAAGAAAAATGAAAAAACAATTAGAGATATTTTTAACTTCACTAGAGGCAGTCAGGGTTAGAAAAGACCAATGGAGAAGAAGCAAATACCTTTAGATTGAAGAGAGGGAAGGCAGTTCCTATGTGTGAGTTTTCCATAGACCAAGCAGTCCAGTTCTTTGAGATCATGGACTATCTTAGACTCGGTGAACGTTGAGAAAATGTAATGCGTGTAGACTTTGTTATAGCTAAGACACTGACATAGAGTTTGAAGACTGTTGCTTCAAGATGTTTGTGTTTGTTGGCAATAAATGCCAGTCAAATTGGTTCACAAAGGGGACTTTTTGTATAATGCAACTGAAAAACAAAACAAAACAGTAGTTAAGTTAAATGAAACCTCATCTAGCCATAACATGAAGAATCGATTACCAGTCATGTCACTATGACAATAGCTTATTTTCTTCTTCTCCTCCAACTGGGGCACAGGCTTTCTTCTTGCCCCCAGAGGAAGTATGATTTACTCTGCATCCTAGCAACCTCCAGAACTCTATCCTAAGCTGTCTTAAATTCCAAGGGTCTGACAACTAGTAAAAGAAACAGGATCTCTACTTAGGTGAGTTTTCAAACCAGGTGGGAATTTGGGATCATGGACAGTGAGGCAGGAGATGCTGGGAAAGTAACAAGAAAATACCCACAGAAAGAATGAAGGGCTTATAGACAGAGATGCTTAGGCATGATGTTTCTATTTTAACATATTCTCTGATGCACCATGTTCTTATAATCACAGGAAGAACCCACCTTATATAAAAAATGAAATATATCCAACAAAGAGCTGCAGAAACACTAAACTGAAATGTATGTATATGTGTGCGTATGAGTGTGTGTGTGTGTGTGCCTGTGTACCACTACTAAGTCTCTATTGTGTTTCAAAGCAATGCATAGCATAGGTAGATACTCACCAAATATTTGTTGAAAGGACAAATGACTGCTTAAGTGAATGTGTGTGTGTGTGTGTGTGTGTGTGTGTGTGTGTGTGTGTGTAGAATTTGACTTGCTTAACCAGACAGCAAAAGTATATAAGTTACCTGAGCATTTGGGTCTCGGGTTTTGTGTACTGTTTCTTAGGGTACCCTTGGGAGTGATGAAACACCACGGCCACAAGTAACTTTAGAGAAAAGAGTTCACTTCATCTTACACTTCCACATCACAGCCCCTCATTAAAGGGAGTCAGGGAAGGAACCCAAGCAAGGCAGGAACTTGGAGGCAGGAGCTGATGCAGGGGCCATGGAAGAATGCTATTAGTAGCTTGCTCATCATGGCTTGCTCAACCTGTTTTCTTATAGCACACAGGACCAGAAGTCCAGTGATGGCACAACCCACAGAGATCTAGTCCCCCTTCCCCACTAATCATCAATCAAGAAACTGTCTCATGGGCTTAGCTACAGGTCAATCTGGTGAGGGTATTTCTCAGCTGAGGTTATTTCAAACTGACTCCAGCTTATGTTGAGTTGATATGCAACTAACCAGCACACCCTGGTTTGAGTCTTGGAAAAGACCCTGGAAGGAAGCTCTTGTGATACATCTGGTTCACACATGAGTACCGAGTAACTCCCCAAAGCCTTAACACTCTGCGTCTGGCATTTACAGGGCAATAAAACTGTAAGATCAAGATTTGTTTAAAAAGATTCTCACACTTCTTCCTCTGGGAGACTGAGATAAGAGGAATCCCATCTGGAGGCCATCCTAATCTACACAGGGTATTTGTAACCAGCCTGGAATACACAGTGAGACACTATTTCAGAAAAACAAAACAAACAAATGAAAACCAGTAAACAAACAAAATAAACAATACTCCCTAAGTAATGGAAGTTTCTTTAAACCTAGTAGTTCAGTCAGGAAGACCTGCAGCAAAATACAGACAAAAGTGAATGCACCATTGCCCAGGCTGAAGGCAAAGACAGGGTAGCAGGAAGGCCTCTGGTGTTTCACTTGGAGAGTTTCCTGTGAGCCACATCCAGACACTTGAAGACATGAACCAGAGCCCTGGACAAGGGATGCCCCTGATGGAGGTTATGGTGCCATAGTTCTGGGGCATCTCCCTGGTAGGGTGCTATAGCTTGCTTGCTGGTAAGTGGTGCTGACAAGAATCTTAGGGTAAAATCTATTCTCTTATGGCACTTGAATTTGTCTTCTGTGGTGAGTAAAAGCTTGATTCTCTTACCAAGGTGACCACAACTTGAGTGGGGTCATCTTTCACAACCACAGATTTCCATTGGAAATAAGAGAAAACAGACAACTCTTAATTCATAATGAAAACAGATCATTAGAGGGTATGTAGAGTATTGTTTTTAATGGTTAGCCGGAAAAAACATAGGCAACTACTGTACATGTAGTAAAAGAAACACACACGTTCTCAGATTCAAAATTTGAGAAAGTGCTTTTTCCAGTAGTAGTGGTTTACAGGAAAGATCTGCCCATGTGTTTTAGAATTAATGAAACTGATAGACCATTTTTAACAAAAACCAAGAAACACTATCATATTCTTGTACCATCCTTCTGTATGAACACAGGGAAATACAACAAAACCCTACTTAAATATATGTGTAAGAGAATCTTCTACAGCTGTTTCAGGCTGTTGATATTCCTAAAGAGTTAATGCCCCGTGTTCATTACATCTCTTTTAAAGCACCATTATGTAGTAATCTCACCCTTCACTCTTGGCTGCATTGCTTTTGATAGAGAGTTATGAGGAAACATCCAATCACCAAGAGAGGGCTACTGCGACAGAGCAGAGAAGCAGTTGCATTCACATTTAGGCTGGTGAACAAATTTGTTTATTGAGGTTACTTAGAAGAATGTGGGGGACTCAGAAGCAGCTGTAGCAGAGAAAAGGGCCACACCAGCGTGGGGGAATAACTCACCAAGGCTAGATCACTAAAAGCCACCACATTCAAACATGAATTTCCTGTGAGTTCTAACACCACCCCCTCCCAAACAGCTGCAGGGCAGGAAGGAGCTGCAGCTAAAGTCTCAGATGAGGGTGTGCTGACACCACCCCCTCCTGTGAAAGAGTGTTAACAGGCCTGTTGCCATTACCACAAACCTGCCTAACACGGTATTAATTTTGCTTATTTCATGGCCATGACTTCAAGGTCCTGATATTCTGTCAGTTACCATGGTAAACTCTGCTCCATGGTGTTAGGCAATATTGATTGATGTCTGACACAGAGGAAATACCTGTCCTTGAAAACTACACCCCACACTTTCTTTGCTAAGCAGCCTTGATACCCATGACTATTATATTAAATGGTAGAAAATTCAAAATGGCTTTGATGAAGGTCAAGAGCAATACAAGGGGACTTGTCTCAGCACGGTTCCCGCCCCCTCAAGACTGAACTCAGAGGTTTTCACTTGATAAACAAGTGCTTTCCCACTGAGCTAAATCTCCAAACCCTCATCCCAACACTTTTATTCAAGACAGTATTGTACCTATTGACAATATGACTCTATGGTATGGTTAAGGGAAAGATTTTACTGTAGATGTGTAAGGGGAAGGGGGCAAAGAGAACAGCCAGAGGCATTTAGAAGACTTTAGAGCATGGGGAGAGAAAGTAGTAGACCAAACAGGGCCAGCAGACTGGATCTGGTCATGAAAAAAGCAGAAAGATAGATAGAGGAAGACAAAGAACAGCCAAAGAGAGACAGAACATAGACAAGACAGAGGGGCTATAAAGAAAATTAGTATCTGGGGTGGAGGGAAACCATTGAGCTAGCAAAACTTATGGTATGGAGGGAGGTGGGAAGAACTAGGGTGCCAGTGAGGACTTTGACATGTATGACAGATGCTAGTGGTGCTGAGTGATGTGTTTATAAAAAGATAAAGAGAGGGAGATGTGGTTTGGTGGATGTGTGGTGAGGTGTCAGGAAAGGAGGTGCCTGGGCAGGCCCATGCTGAGGCATCCCTTCCCCCTGAGGAACCAGCCACACAACAGCATAGAATAGAGTTTATTCAGGGCATGGGGAGGGGAGTTAAGAGGGTAGTAGAGGCAGAGAGAGGCAGGGGTAGAGAGAAAGAGAGAGTAGAGAAGTAGAGGAGTAGAGGCCGGCCATGAGCGTGTGAAGAAAGAGGGGGAAGGGACAGGGGGACGAGAAGACAGAGCAGGAGCAGGAAGGCAAGAGCAAAAGAAGAACAAGAGACAAGCAGCCCCTTTTATAGTGAGGCAGACCTATCCTGCTCTCTGTCACCAGGTAACTGGAGGGCGGAGCTTAGACAGAATGCTCACATTGAGGAAGCCTGGAGTCTGGAGTCTAGCATGTACTTTGGTATGCTAATAGGATTCCCAGATAGCCATTTATCCCTTTTATTGGAATTTATCTATCCTATTGGAATTTGGGGAAGCAGATTTTCCTTTGGACCTGACAAGTACCAACCAATAGTCCTACTCAGTATAATTAGGCAAAGGGGGAAAAAAAAAGACTTTCAAATAATAAAAAGACTTTCAAATTATAAAGTAAAAACTTTTAATCTTAAACCTGCACATGATATAAAATTAGGCACCGAAACCCTCAAAAGTCACAAAACTAATAAGCAAAATTCATTTGTATCCATACACTAACAAATAATTTAAAAATACATTAAAAACAATCCCATATACAAATGAGAATAAAATGTTTAGTAAGAGACTTAATGAGGTAAATGCCGTAGGCATACACTGAAAGCTATACCATAAACCATATATGGCAGCACACACCTAGATTGTGTCAAACACACACACACACACACACACACACACACACACACACACACAAACACACACACACGCATACACGCAAATAAGCAGAAACAGATTCCTTATTTACATATATGAAGAGTTAATATTAAAATGCCCCTACTACTCAAAGTGATCTACAGATTCAATTATATCATCAAATTCCAGTGGCCTTTTTATAAATTTTTATATTTCTTCTTTGAGAATATAATACTTTTACATGGCATTGGATCCACATCCACCTACCACTATCCGTCTCTTTATGGACTTCAGTTCTTATACATCCCCCTCCAAACCACATGTCCTCTTTATTAATAATAATAACAATAATAATAACAACAACAACAACAACAATAATAGTCCGCTGAGTTCAGTTCGTGCTGACTGGAGCATTGACAATCTAAAAGTAGCCACATACCCAAAGAAAAAGGATTCTCTCTCCCCTAGTAGTCACCCACTGTCAATAGTGACTTGACTGGGGATGCAGGCTTACAAGCCTTTTCCCCATCTCTGCTAGAAACCTGCTCTTATACAGATCCTGGGCAGATAACAATAGTTATTGTGTGTTGACGTGTGTCCAGTCAATTCGCATCCAGAAGGTAGCATTAGACAGTACTCCCTCCTGTCCTCCGGCTCTCTTTCTGACTCCTCTTCTAAGATGCTCCCTAAGCCTGGGTGGTGATAAAGGTGTTCCCTTCAGTGATGAACATACACAGTTCTCTACGTTTTTGACAAAAACAAAACAAAAAGAACCAAAAAACTTCTCTGATCAAGGCCATGAACATCAAAACTCTTTGGGTAGAAACATAAGATATTTAGATGACAATTTGACGACATAATCACTTATCAAAGCCACAATAGTAGTTTCCCTATAGGGCCTCTGACCCCCTCTGCTATGTTCTTTTAACATTTACAGTACAAGGAATCAATTTCTCCCTATGTGCAGTAGGCCCCAAACCCTATCAAAAAGTAATTTGTTACCCCTGCAACAATCTTGCCCTAATTGCACAGTGAGTTCTTCATGACTGGAACATTTGCTATTATAGCATCTAAACACCAATGCTGGATGTCTTAATTTGAATCTCTAAGGCTGTGATGAAACATCATGACCATAAACAGCACGGGAAGGAAAGGGTTATGTCAGCTTATATCTCTCAGTCCACACTCCATTACTGACAGAAGTCAGGGCAGAGACTCAAACCGGAGCGGAAGCTGGAGGCAGGAGCTGATGGAGAGGCCATGGAAGAGTGTCACCCTCTCTAGTGCTCCTCTTCTCTTGCTCTGCCTGCTCGCCTACTGCACCTGTGACCACCAATACAGGAATGGGACTATTCACAGTATTCTAGGTCATCCCGCAATGATCATCAATCAAGAAAGTGTACCACAGGCTTGCTCATGGGCCACTCTAGTGGTGGCATTTTCTCAGTTGAGAGTCTCTTTTCTGAAGTGACTTTAGCATGTGAAGTTGGCATAACTCTAGCCAGCACATAAATTAAACCATTGATGTTTTTTCTCCTCCAGTTGCCTGAATAGCACTTTCTGGTCCTATGAAGTCTAGCTACTAGTTATTTGAGAACGACTTCTCTGTCCTGTAGTGTGTGATATCATCAGCAATAGAGTCAAATATGATTGGTGAGAACAATAAGTACATATGATATGTAAGAAAAGCATTCCGAATGTCACAGTCTCACCTTTCTCTCTCTCTCTCTCTCTCTCTCTCTCTCTCTCTCTCTCTCTCTCTCTCTCTCTCTCACACACACACACACACACACACACACACACACACACACACACACGCACAAACTAATAAAATGATGATGATGATGACGACGTAAGGAAGTGATGGAGGAGGATATCTGGACATCAACATCTGGTCTCCACAGGTGCCTAGAAACTGAGTTGATCAGGACTCACATTTTACCATTGACTACTCCTATGACTCATGTTCCCTTCCAAAAAGTTACCAACTGTACATGTGCAAAGATACCACAGATGTAGAAGTTCTGGGTCCACTCTTCCTGTTCTTCAGTCACAAATATTTAAATCTACAGATCACATTTTGGTTACTCAGTATGTTTCCTGTTACTGAGTGTATGTGTATATGTGTGTGTATGTGTGTATACATGTGCATACAGTTACATGTGTGTAAATGGGTATGTATGTGTATGTAAAGGTGTAGATATGTGTAAATGTGTGTATGTGTGTTTATATATAAATTTATATGCATATATGCATGTGTATGTGTGTATGTGATTCTGTATATGACTGTATGTGTGTATGGGAGACTGTACATATGTGT
>JANHMN010000009.1:37800156-37812803 GCA_030674055.1 Rhabdomys pumilio
TGGAAAAGCAGCAACCACCACCCTACTTTATGCACTGTGACATAGGTGACAGGTAGGACATTCACTTTGTCACCCTTAAGCACTTTCTGTGGACACACTTTGAACACCTTTATCTTGATGGTCATTCTTCCCAGCAAGTGCCTTTCTATCTTGGTCACTCTAAAATAATTCTTTCTCTTCCTATCTAGCTGCTTGGTTCCTGTTAAATGTGAGCCCTGTCCTTCTGCATTCAGAATGTCAGGGTCTCATTTCTAGGGCAGTGTGCTTGGGTGTAAGAATGTGTTCCTTCCTGCTCTGACCTGTACCGGCTCCATGTTTATAAACTCACAGGCTCCATTCTCTGAAGGAGTCTTTCCTCTGCCCGTCTTAGGTTGATGCCTTCCCCCAGGCTGGGGCTAGATGCCCTCCCTTTCTCTGTCTGGGGCTGGGTCCCATCTGGTGAAAGCTATTATACTCATTTCCCTTTGGTTTCCCCTCTATTCACTTCTGTGATGTTTCTCTCCTTCTGGTTCTTCATCTGGGACTCAGACAAAGCTCCCACTCTTGAAGTGCTCTCCAGCTCCGTGGGCCAGCCTTTCCCCCACTGCTCCAATGGCTCATCCTCTTATTTACCCTCTGCCATTGTCTCCGATTTCCTTTGTTGTCCTACCACAACCAGAATCCTATGTTCTTTATCCCCATACACCCACAGCACTTCAAAACAGACCCTCTTCCTGACTTCTCTCTCTCTCCCCTCCAGGCCCCAGGGCTTCCCTGCACTCGGGTGAGATGATAAGACTTGCTACGGTATTTTTTTTATCAGTCTCTTTCATTCCAGGACCTAAAGAGGGTATAGCTACTTCTGAGCATCTTTTATTAAAAGCTGTGGGGAAAATTTGTCCCTTTTCACCATAAAGGTTACAAATAGTATTATATTGACAAAGGACTCTACTATATCCTTGCTGTCTAGACCCAAATAATAATAACCTCATTCCCAGCTGGAGGACCATATTCACTCAGCCCTGTGAAAGGCAGAACACTTCTGTTTTCTGGGGTGAAAACTTACTTGTAATTAGTTTCTTAATACCTACAATCTTTCTCTCCTTTTATTATTGGTAATTCCTTCTCTTTCTTAAGCTTTCTCCCAACTTGTTCTTCCAGTTCCCCCAATAAACCAAGTGTCTTACTTATTCCAAGAATAGTTTGGTTATTCTCAAACTTCCATAATCCTTCTGTACATCGTTCCTCTATAACTCTAGGCCACACTTTAAAAAAACACTTGGTTTGCATTAATTGTACATAACCAATTTTCAGGCGTTGGGAGTCTGTGAAAAGGAAAACCTATTCGTCCAAACTGACTTTGAAATGTGAACTGGAGTAACTGCTTCGCATGTCTGGGGAAGAGTATTTCTCCTGAGGATTTAAGTCTCTTCACATACTCTTTAAAGAAATGATCTCGCATTGTCCATGGGCTCTTGCTATCCCTTTGTCTTATATCCCTTATTACCCAGGACATGAAAATAAGAAAAACAACATATGAATTATAATACATAAACACAGAGAAAGTAATAGTCTAGTTTTAGTAGAAGAAGAAGAGAAGGAATTTAACAGTACAGACATGCACCATTTCTTCAGGTTTAGGTACATTAATGATATGGTTCAACAAGCAAAGGCCTTCGATACCAAGCCTGACAACCTAAGTTTGGTCCCTTGGACCCACTCAATAGAGGAAAAGCGCCAACTCCTGAAAATTGTCCTCTGATACCCACACCTGCTTCATAGTAAACAAATCAATTAGATAAATAAGAAAAGGCTGATTATTTCTGAGACATGTTTTCTGACATTAATCCTTCTTGTAAACATTTCTGAACTTTGTCTCACTATAAAATGTTTCTTGATATTATACTAGTCAGCAAAGATTCCAAGCTACTTGAGCATGAAAACATCTTTGTAGCATCATCTGATCATTGCTTCTTGGAACTTAGCAACTCCTATTAATTATAAGGTATACAAAATGGTGGTACCAGAAATTGACAAGATTAGAATGGCATAAAACTTAATCTTCTAAAAGTTTGCTCTAATGTTGACAATAATACGCCTTTGTGATATGCTTCAAGATACAAAGTATTTATTAAATGTTTAAGGTCAGTTTTTAGAAGATGATCATTTTGGAACTGTTCTCAGAATTGCTTAATAAATGTTAAGATCCAGGCAATAAATGGATTGCATATCATGGAATGCAATGTGTGACGTATTACAGGGATTTTATCTGCATAGTCAGTGTTTAGCAAACGGTAGTTTTGTCACAGTCTCATTCCGACACTCTCACAATCAAATACCTTGAAAATACACTCATTAGCAATCTGACATAATAATTTCAATCCTATAGGCATCCCTGTAGTGACATGAACAACATGTTATTTGAGTTTTATGACATGCAAGTACTAATGTTTGGCACTAATTGATCAGGCATGATGTAGTGTAAACAGCCTTTGTGATCAGAATTCCTATCTCTCCCTACTCCTCCTCTGCCTTCTCAGTCCCTGCTATCTAATGTATGGGGCTACAAGAATCCCTTCTGTTAGAATTCCAGGCATAGAGAAATCAACCCACTTCAGCCAAGCACTGTGTTTTATCTTGGGCATGGACACTGGAATGAGGCCATCAAGTGGCCTAGTCCTTTGTCTTCAGAATGAGCATGGAACTTTCCAATAATGTATATTGCAGTAAACAGGAAGCCTAAATTCCATGCAAGCATTTTGCTTCTACCTCACAGCAGGTCCAGCTGAGAGCAGAGCTGGCTCACCTAGGAAAGACTACCTCAGAAATCCTAGAGAGACATGCCCAGGCCATAGAAACTGACTCTAGCTCTGCAATTTCATTTATGTAGACTACATTTATTGTCCCATTTTTTAAAATGAGTTGAACTTGGCTTCTCTCATGAACAACCTAAAAATATCTACCTGAGACAACTCTTCTAATGAAGCTCCCTAGGGGGACAGAGAGATATGTAGTGCATGGCTCGGGAACTTGTCCTGCAAGGGTTATGATTTGTAACATGGTAACTTTTACTTTTCAGAAATAAATCATTTAACAGTGAAAAATGCACAAAAATGATTCATTGAAAATATAAAAATGGATATAGTTGTCTCATCAAAAATAGATGGAGTATGCTGGCAGATGTGGGCCTTGAGAGATGGGTGGGATTTGGATACAGGAAAGACCATACACCTAGATCAGAATGAAGGAACTGGAGCAGACATGGTCATCAGGTATTGTGGTTAGGACCAGCTATGACTCAAGACTGAGATCTGTGCTTGGACTGAAATAGGACGAAGGTCATCTGGGTCAGAATAGGGATAGTCTTCTTTAATGACTTTTTGTTTATAGAAAATATTTTTCATTCGACATATTTTGTTTACAGTTTTCTCTCCCCCAACTCCTCCCAGATCTTCCCCACATTCCAACCCACCCAAATCCACTCCCTCTTTTGCTTGCTCTCTCTCTCTCTCTCTCTCTCTCTCTCTGTCTCTCTCTCTCTCTCATTAGAAAATAAGCAGGCATCTTTTTTAAAAAGAAAGAAAAATAGTAATAAGATAAAACAAACAAGCTTGAAGAGGACAAAACAAACAGGAGGAGGAGGAGGAAGAGGAGGAGGAAGAAGAGGAGGAGGAAAAAGGAAGAGGTAGAGGAGCAAGGAAGGAAGGAAGGAAGGAAGAAGAAAGGAGAAAAGGGAAAAGGAGAAGAAGCAGCTGCCAAAGAAAAAGAACAAGAACCGCATAGAGGCACAGAGACTTGTGTCTGCTTCCCGTCTCAGCTCTGGAACAACATCTGCTTAGACCTGTGTGGGTTTGTACAGGCTGGCACAATCCTTGTGATTTCACATGTGCATTAGTCCTGTTGTGTCCAGAAGGACCTGTTTCCTTGGTGTCTTCCATCTTCTTTGCCTTTTACAATTGTTCTTTCTCAGAAAACCCCAAGCTCTGAGGAGAGGGATTTGATGGAATCATCTTTTTTAGGGCTGAGTGTTCCAAGGTCCCTCACTCACTGTGTATTGTCTGGCTCTGTCTCTGTATTTGTTTCCGTCTACTACTGGAAGAAGCTTCTCTGATGATAACTGAACAAGACACTGATCTATGAGTGTAACTGAATGTTGTTAGCAGTCATTTTATTGCTGAATTCCTATCAGAACAGTAGTTATTTTTCCCCTAAGCCTTTGGCCTATCTCATCTCAGATTCTGAGCCACAGGAGTATCTGGGGTGGATTCCATCTCACAGATTGGGTCTTAAGTCCAATCAGGCATTGGTTGGTTACTCCCACACACTATGTGCCACTCTTGCACCTGTGTATATGGCAGGCAGGTCACCACTGTAGATCAAAGGGCTTGTAATTGGGTTGATGTTTACATTTCTCCTTGGGTCTCATGCAGAGTACCTTCCAGTACCATGAGCACAAGTCAATGGGAATAAAGGTTCTAGGTAGGTACAATCTCAACTTCCCATGATCAATGAGTTATATAGCTATTACCTTCAGCAATAGGGCCTTACCATCAATTTGTAGAAAACAACCAATAGTTTTGGCTATAGCCTGTGTGTCTGGAAGTTCCCATGTGACCTTTTCAGCCAACAACTCAATTAGATGTGACCAATTCCTGCCACTGGAAGTTTCATTTGGTGATGAGAAATGTCTACTTGTGGCTTTGTTTCCTCTGTTATTTGATGATTCATTTATATATTTTTATATATGTATATATTGTAAGAAACTTTTACTATAGTAGTTTCAATATGATCTCTCAAATAGCCTTTAGTTTTAGCTGTCTCTCCATATATCCCCCACCTTACCTCCTTCTTCCCTCTCTCTGTTATATCCTCTTATTCTGGTCCACCCCTCTCCATCCTTCTATCGCTGTCTCATCTATTTTCCCTTCCTAGGAAGATCCTTCTTTCTTCCCAGACCCTTATTCTATACCTATTCTCTGTGATAACGCAGATGGTAGTCTGCTTATCAAGGACTTAACAGCTAACATCCACATATAAGCAAATATATATCATATTTGTCTTTTGGGGGCTGAGTTATCTCACTAGGTGTGACTTTTCTATTTGCATCCATTTATCTGCAAATGTCATGATTTGGGTTTTAACTACTGACATTTCATTGAGCAAATGAATCACATCATCATTACCCATTCATCCACTTATGAACATCTAGGAACTTTCCAATCTGGCAGTTATGAATACTGCAGCAATCAAAATGGCAGAATAAGTGTCTTTAGTAGAATATCGAATACTTTGGGTATGTGCCCAAGAGGGTGATATCTTAAGGTAGAACTCAGAATAGGGATACTCTTAAAAGCCAGTCATGATAATCTGAATTTTATCAATAACCATGAAAACCAATAGTATATGTTTCAAATTTATAACATTTGTTACTTTAATTATAAAAGATGCACACACTCATAATTTTAAAATCAAAAAAATAACAATGTAAAAAGGAAATAAAATCATTCATAGCATACATCTTAGAGATAATGGCTGTTTCTACTTGAATGGATTCCCTAGTTTTGTGTATCTTAACAAAATTGAGAACATATTGCTGAAACAGTTTTATATCCCATGTTGTTAGCACTCTCACCCATCATTAATTACTATGAATATTCCAATGTGTAAATATTGGTTTCATTATTGTTTAATTTATTAGTCTTAGATGAGTAGAACTCTAATTTCAGTAGGGAGATAGTGGGAAACATTTGAAAACTCCTTCAGAATCTGAATTCAAAATAAAGTGTGGAAAAGGATTTCTCATTCAATTAAATATTTATCTTAATAAGCCTGATAAAAGAGATTGTGAATCAAAACTAAACTGACTACCTTGAGGAAATGGGAATGCCAATGATGAATTCTGGATAGAATGATTATTAGTCAGGGCAGGAATAGTTAATGATGATGGACACTAGATCCCAATTAAATAAGACAAAAATGTCGTTATCAGAGGAGAAAAGTTTTTGAAGACTACAAAAAAAGTTTTCTTTTAAACATACTAAGGATGAAAGTATATGGAAATAACTATCAAAATAATCAATGGAAATCTTTAATAATGAGCAAAATATTAAACTAAAAAGAGTTGATGATAAGATTAGAAAATATATAATGGACCTGTCTTTGAAGTATGGGGTTCCCACCCAGTACAATTTGAGTCAAGATCATAGCTGATAGAAAATAAATGTAGATAAATAAACAGAAGGGTCCCTGACAGTTCATGTCTAATTATACCATGTCTGTACAGTGCTTCTACTAGTGCTTTCGTGTGTTACAAAGGACTGTGCCACATGGCACATGTGTGTGTGCATGTGAGTGTATGTGATTTCTTCTTCAAAGAAGTTATAAGGTTCCTTCAAAGATGACTACTGTCCCAGAGTGTAAAACAGAGAAGATATACATTCTGAGCCACTTACCTCTTGATCTATTAAATTACCAAATGTTTTGGTCTTAATTATCATGGGATATATAGATTTCAAAAGAAAGTTCTCTGTCTGCCTAGTATTTATAGTATAGTTGGTCTTTGGTGTGAATTTCATCATTCTCAGAATCTATAGTCCTTCAAGTACAGTACTCTTGAAGATGGAGTACCCACAGATACTCTGGTATAAACCTTTTATAGACTAATTGAATTTTAATGATAAAGTTTTAGTGTTTTTATTTTATTACTAGAGAAATTTCAACTCTCAAAATATGTGAGCTGTATTTGTGGTTGAAGCCAATTAATGTCATAAAATTAATCTTTTTTGGTGTCTTCCCACTTTATATATAAAATTCACCTAACATTTCCTAGAATTATTAGTTTGCTCTTATCTACTTATTCATATTGTTATATAGTCAGCCTTAGTTTTTATGTTTTTCTGGACCAGTTTGGTGATTTATGCTGAAAAGTCATTTGATTTGTTTTAATACCATGCAGCACCTCTATTGTTTAATCATGGCAACTTTTGCTTTATTCCTTATGGTTTTTTGCTTTATTCCTTATCATTCATTTTATCATTGTAAAAGCAATTCAAAGGAATTTAATGAATGGCAGCATTGACTGGCCCAAACTTCATAATGGCAAAATCCTAGCAAATGTTATATTAGAACATTAATTCAAGTAGCACTAATTAGTGGAAAATCAAAGTCAGTATTCCAGGACAATGTTATAATGTGTGGTGTTTAGGATCTCACCGTTCCTTGTCAAAGATATCTAGGGCTCACTTGTAAGAACTGTGCAGACCTTTGCTCATGGTAAGCACACTACAATGTGTGACTATCATTATGTCACAGGTGTTGCTTACCTTTGATTTGCGTCATTATTCAACCACACACACTATGCTTTGATATTTCATTAACATGCCCTAGAGATGAGCCTTTTGGTTGTATTCCTTGTGCATAATTACCTTTCTTTGTTCTTCTCATGTTCATTGCATATTTAAAATCATCTTTGACACTCCTCTACTTGCTTGTATTGTCTATGTGAACCTCCAATATTAAGTTACCATTACTTTAGAAGTATAAAAGAATGTCTGGTGTTTACTAGGTCTTGATAAAGGATTTGTATGAGATAATCACATCCAAACTCATATATAAAGCTGAGAGAGTATGGCTATTAAAGCCCACTAGAGTCCCAGTGTTAGTGTCCCACTAAAACCCCAGATTCTGAATGTAGAGCTGTGGGATTTTATGTGTTTGCCTTGCTGAGTTTGGGGCTTGCTTTGGTCCAGTCTTTCCTGTAAATCCTTCTGGGAATGTTTATGCTTGATAACCTACATTGAAAGTTTGTAGCTATTTTTTGGGGGGGCAGGGGGGAGTTATTTATCATGTCTCACCGCTCAGCATTTGCCTTGAATCTCAGAAGAGCTTTGAACTTTGGAACAATGGAGGGACTATTCAAATCTATGGGTACCTCTGAAGCCAGACTGAATGTGTTTTGCATTATTGAAGGCAATGACCTTATAGGGAACAGGGTACATATTGTGGCTTAAATGTAGTGTGTTCATGTGTCAAGTTGATGAGGAGTAGGCTGGGGAAGATTAATCTTAGTTGTGTTAACTTCACAGGACTGAGAAATACCTAAAACAATGAGGAGATACAGCACTGGGCATGCCAATGAGAGCATTTCCAGAGATGAACTGAGGGACGTACAATGGCTTACTTTGAATGCAAGTGGTACCATCACAGGCCTAAGGTCCTAGCTTCAATAAGAAGGGGGCGGGGAAGAAGATGAGCCCCAGGATCTCCATTTCTCTGCTTCTGATCTAATGTGGTGTGAGCAAGCAGCCATGTACTGCCATAGTCTTCCAACTATGCTGAATTGAATTCCCTGAACTGTGAGTCAAAATAAATCCATTGACTCCCTAGCAGCCCTGAAGGAATCCTACTGCAAATACTTCCCCAGAGTGTTGGTGGTTTCAGCTCTCAGGTTGCTACTTCTTCTTCCCAAAAAGTCTAAAGATTATCTTCTCCCAAACCCTGATGCCAATAGTGTTATTTTTTTCCACATTCAATGTTCTAAGGCTGATTCTTAGCACCATAGACATGAGAAACTCTGAGAGGTGATTGACAACCTGGATAGATCAATAGATCACAGCCATAGTCCTAATGGTACACAATTCAGCTATAACATGTCTCCTTCAGAATCAACTGTGCATATTTTGTCTGTGAGTCCCACCTGCTGTTATTCATGGCTATTAAAACCCAATAACCAAGAAGAAATTTTAGTGCTGAGTTCTTCCTAGTACACTATTTTTCCTTTCCTGCAACACATAAATGCCTACCTAGTGATTCTACAAAAGACCACGAAGAAAGATGATTCAAGAAAACTAAAGTAATATTTTTACATATCATACTATCCATCAGAAAAGTACAGCTGGCTATCCCTCCAAAGCATACCACTGGTGAAATTTATGATATGAAATGACAATATTCTGTTTTGACATCTAATCTTTGAAAAACAGGAATGTTCTTCTTCTTAGCCAGAATCATAGAAAAGAAAAGAAGATGGTGTGATCTTTAAAGTACTTTATACAAATAAGATGATGTCATATTTTCTAAATATCTACCCCTTGCTCTTATCAAGCTCAAGAGATACTTTGGGAAATAAAATGGCATCCTCCTATGCCCTGTTAATAACTCAGTCACACTTTTCAGAACTTGTCTACCTGGCTCCAGTGTTTAGAACCAAGATAATTTGTTTGTTTACCAGGATTAATGTGTCTCAAACTCTCTTACCAAAGAGCTGGCCTATGACACAATGTTTTCAGTTTCCCTGAGAGAGGCTGACCACCAAGATAGCTGACAATTCTCACTCCTGTTTCTCTTCCCTTTCATTTATGTAAGTAACTGGGCCCAGAGAGTTGACACATGCTCTTCTTGGGTGGGGCTCTTTCACAGAAAAGGAACCAGTAGAACCTTGCAACTTTCTGGTAACCGTGTAGGGAAATTTTATAATCCACTGTTCTGTCATCAATTGTGCAACTAGACTAGAGGGCAGCCACTATGAACCCCATTTTCAGATAGGAAAACTGTAAACCCAACTCACAAGTTGTAGGACGCAAAGGGCATAGAATTCATTCCTTCTTGCACGGGAGCTTATATGTCCTCTTTGTTAAGGATAAAGATTAAGAAGAAACAGTGAAGTGACTCGGTGGTGCTTGCACAATGGAGAAAAGAGGTACTTCCACATAAGTCCAAACATGGGAATCCCCGCTCTGGGGTGGTGTTGACAAAGTGAAGTATAATATTGATGTTAGGCAGCACCAGAGAACAAGAGGTAATGAACTGCTTCACATTGTAGAGAATGAGAAACAAAAGGTGCCAGAGCAGTAACAGTGCAAGGATAAAGGTGACAGACAGGATGATGGGGAGACACTGCATAACGCTGCTGTGTGGGGAACAAGCCACTGGTGCTGGCTTGCTGGCTTCCACCAAGATTCTTGGGTCTTCCTGGAGCCTGGATCCTTTCTCACCAATGTGCCTATGGATTGGGATTTGTTGTTTTATTACATTTGGGAAGGTGGAGGGACATAATTTCTATGACAAAATTTATTAACAGTGTTTAATTCTGCTAGGACAAATTAATTTTTTTTGTTTTGTTTTTTTTTGTTTTGTTTTTCGAGACAGGGTTTCTCTGTGTAGCCCTGGCTGTCCTGGAACTCACTCTGTAGACCAGGCTGGCCTTGAACTCAGAAATCCACCTGCCTCTGCCTCCCAAGTTCTGGGATTAAAGGGGTGTGCCACCACTGCCCGGCCCCAGGACAAATTATTATAGACTGTTTGGTTTAAAGCAGTGCTTTTCAAACTTCCAATGCTGTGACCCTTTAATACAAGTCCATCATGTTGTGGTGAGCCCCCATCCCCGTAACTATAAATCCTACTTTCTAACTGTTATTTGTCCACTATTGTGAATCATAATGTAAATATCTGTGGTTTCTGATGGTCTTAGATCACCCCACAGGTGACCCATAGGTTGAGAACAGATAGTTTTAACACTCATTTCTCACAGTTCTGAAGGTTACACTGCCCAAGATCAAGGTGCCTGATTCTCTGGTATATGGTGAGTGTCTCCCTCCTGGCTTGTAGGCAGCTACATTTTTATGTGCTCAGAGGGAGAGAGCAAAGAAGGTTTATGTCCTTGCTGTGTCATTTATTTATCTCTTCTATTTTTAACTGCTGTTATTTATTTTAAAGTTGATAATTGTATATATTTAGCTTACACTCCTCTTAATGAGGACATCTTAAAATGTAATTTTTTAGAGGTTTTTGAAACACACAATACATTATTAGTAACTGGCCACCACATATTTCAGTAGATAACTAAAACATGCATTCTTTCCTCTAGTCCAGTGGTTCTCAACCAAAGGGGGCTGACCTCTTTGGGGGAGGGGGAGTCTCATACCAAATAGCCTGCATATTGGATGCTTACGTTATGATTCATAACTATATCAGAGTTACAGTTATAAAGTAGCAACAAAATAATTATGGTTTGGGGGTCACCACAACATGGGGAACTATATTAAAGGGTCACAGCGTTAGGAAGGTTGAGAATCACTGTGAGAAGCTTTGTACAGTTTACTTGGGCCTTCTGTTTCCCACCTCATCATACCCTCAGCCTCTGGGAAGCACCTCTGTAGTTATAGTTCTATGAGACCCACATATTACCGAGATCATAGAGTCATTGGCTAGTTTCTGACTTATTTCATGTAGCATAAGATCCCTCAGAGACATAACATGACAGCACTATCATCAGGTCTCACACTTCGGATTTCATCTAATACGAATTATCTCCTAAACGTCTCACTATCAAAGACCATCACATTGGGAATTAAGGTTTCATTATAGGAACTTAGCAAGACAGAAACCTCAAATCCATGGTATATATCATCCAATCAGGAACAGTGTTTTCATGAACAAGTTACATATATCAACCATTATAGTCACGATACAATTTTGGGTGCCAATCTTTGCTCAGTGAAGAGAAACCTACCTTTAGTCCGGTGTATCTTAGAGAAATGTTTTGGCTTTCTGCTCTCCAGTTCCTCTTTGCTGTGTGTGCAGGGTGTGAGTTCTATTCTGTGCTGGACAAGTTTCTCTATTCCTTCATTTTGAGCTGACACTGTCTTGGGTGAACCCCTCATGCACTAAGTCTAGTCTGCCATCAGTCTGCAGTGATTGGTTGTCGTCAAAGACTGCATTTGTGAAGCTTTGTTGTTCCTTTTGCTTTCCTGTGGCTTTGTGACACTCAGATCTACGCAAACTGTGACCAAGAAGATAGCAAGTTTTCCCAAACAGGCACCAGCATCGCCTCTGCTCACAGTGCTATTCTAAGCAAGTTTCCCTACTCTGATGAATATTTTAATGGGAAGACAATTTTCAGGGTGAATGATTTTTCCACAAATTTGTCATTGCAGAAGAAAGGTAGCTCAAGGAAGGGAAGAAAGAAAGAAAAAGAACATAATCTCCTGTTTCATGTTGCCACATGTTTCTCCAGTGCCCCACTGTGCTATGAATGCCTTCTGCAATCAGTTTGTTAAAATTTGTTCTCAATTCATTACCATTCTACAATACAAGCCCACATGAAATGAAGCTAAACATGGTTAGAGCTAAACCAGAGTTAATTGCAATCTTCTTTCAAATAATCAACAACTTTTTAATATTTCAATTATGCAATAAAGAAAATACATTTTTATTAAAAACAATAAGAGGAAATTGACCATTTTTGATGGAAAAAATTAAAAATGAATACATGACTGAGGAAGAACCTTTGCCTTGTCACATACAGGTTGAAATGGCTTGGTGCCCTTGCAGGTATTGGTTGGTACCAATTGTGTGCTTGTGGTAGATTTGCCACCTCTAATGGGGACTGGAACAGTGTGTGCTATCACCTCTTGCTCTTTCCACCTAGTTTAATTCCTTTTTTTTTCTTTTTTACTCTATTGCTGGAATGTTTAGTAAATTCATTCATTCCACAAAGCGCTGTCCAGCACAGGCTGCCAGGGGCTGTGCTATCTCCAGCTGTGGTGAGGTGACTTTTCTAGAAGTCAGTATGACACAAATACAATCAAGTGTTAAAATGCCCAACGACTATGATGATAGTGGTGATGATGATGATGATGATGATGATGATGATGATGATGATGATGATG
>JANHMN010000009.1:37821964-37896041 GCA_030674055.1 Rhabdomys pumilio
CACACACACACACACACACACACACACACACACACACACACACACACGGTGTCTGCTATTGGCCTTAGCTCCTTGATTTGAAATATGAGAAACTGCTACATGGAATTGAACAATTTTTGCAGAAGCTGTCTAGCCTTTTAAGAACAGAATTTCCATCAGTTGATCAGGTGGGGCATGTCATTTTGTTTGTTTGTTTTTCTTCTATTGATTCATTAGGAAAAATAGCTGGACTTTTAAAAAGCCACTTACCCATTATCATTCAGTGAAAACAGTAGCTGCTGCTCCCTCTACCCACACCCAAAGTGGCACTGGCAGATGCAGGTTTATTGGGGGTTTGATTTGTTTTGAGTATATCATTTTCTGGGAGGGAGGAGGATTGTTTTACTTGTTTACTTTCCATTTGCAAATGTTTCATGTCTATTTGCCTATCCAGAACACAGCATTTTCAAATTTGAGTAACTAATATACTCCTAAATATTGTGGCTTCAGGAAAGAGCACAATGCAACAACTAACAAAGTCTCCCCAGAGTCTCAACAGAACAGAGATAGTTGCAGGTAAACACAGTAAATTCATGAGAAATCTTCAGGTTCTTTGATTTTAAAACTAATGCGTACTAAATGAATGTGAATGGGGTGAGAGGTTTACAGTGTGGGAGAGGTGTAGGCCACTTGTCTCACATGTGCAGATCCCTGGGTTCAGTCCCTAGAGCTTAAAGTAAAGTTATAAAATAATGACCATTTTCAAGAACTAAATGTAGTCTCCTCTTAGATAACAAGGTTTTTCTTTCTTGAAGTTCAATTAATATCAGACCTATTATCTAAGGATGTATGTGTACGTATATATACATGTATATATACATATACAGATACAGAAACATGCATATCTATATACATATATACATATGTGTGTGTATAAATTTTCCTTGTGTATGCAGTTGATGCTAATTTTTTCAAATCATGAAAGTTAAGTTATTTAGAGAAATGTATCAAATGAAACAGTGATGTTGTCCACCATAAAAGGTAAATGCCAATTTGTAAGAAATAAGTGAGAAGCAAAAATATAATGCATTAACAGCATTTGAACTGCATGGTTGATTGATGGGGTTTCCTCCAGCTTGAATCATCAAAAACAATCTTTTTATGTTGATTTTTTTCTGAAAGATTTATCGATTCTAAAATATCCCCGGAAAAATGAAGACTCAATTGCCTCTCTTTCTTTCAACACTGTTTTTTTTTCCCTGAGTCTTTCAATCTTGCAAATAAATCTCATTTTCAATTTTCTTTGTGAGTGTGTATTTGCAAGGCTCTTTTGGTATGGAGACCAGAGGTCAACACTTAGTGTCTTCCTCAATTGCTTCTCCACCTTAGCTGTTTTTTTTTTTCTTCAATTTTTGAGATTGTAACTTAATTATAGCATTTCTCTTGTTCCTTCCCTCCCCCAACAACCTCCACATACTCTTCCTCATTTCCCTTCAAATTTCACAACCTCTCTTTTCATTGATTGTCATGAATTATGTCTATGTATTTGTGTGTGTGGATATATACATCTACATCATATACATATATATCCCTAAATCTTTACATGTATTTGTATGTACATATACATTCCTAACTATAAACCATTGAGTCCACATACTACTATTTGTGTGTATATTTTTAGGGCTGACCTTTTGGCATTGAACAAACAGTTGGCGTGCTCTTTCCATGGATGTTCTCTTGCAAAGGGACACTAGCGTCAATTTGTCCCGGGAAGAGCAAAGCTCACCAACCCACCTCTCCCGCTCCCAGTTTTCCTCAATTGCCCGTAGTTTTTAGTGTAGGGTTGAGGCTTTGTGGACTTCTCCTGTTCAGTTTGACATGTTCACTGATGACCTCCTGGTTCAACTCACATTTGAACAATCACATTAGTGAGACTTTATAGGTGCAGCTTCTGATGATAATAAGAGACACAATCTCACAGTAAACTCTCTGAGCCTCTGGCTCTTGAGACATCACTCACAAACTTGGAACTTAGCAAGTTTGCCAGGATGGCAAGGGAGCCAGCCCCCAGTGTTATCCTGCTAACACTGCCCAGTGGTATTATAGGTGCATTCCTCCATATCTGGCCTTTTAAGTGGATGCTGGAGATGGATACTTGGGTCTTTGCTTGTCCAGCAAGCACTGCACTGCCTTAGCACTTTCTTTTGGTAGCATTTTTTCTACATTCAGACCTGTTTTCAATTCCAAATTCTGTTCCTCAAATATGGATTTGACCTCCCAGTCATTTGGTCCAGCGAAAGGTAACTATGAAATTAGCTACATTTTCTTTTCCCTTAGATGCCCAAGGTCACCCCATGACATCCAGTAGCCACTCAGATTTCCTGAGGATGCTCATGTCAAAGGGGACAATAGAATCAGTTTGTCCCAGTAACTCACCAGAAAAGTGAGCAATGTGTTTGGAAGACCAAGGGCCTGGTCCTAGAAGCAACCAAAAGCAGAGGCTATGAAACAAAACACACACACACACACACACACACACACACACACACACACACACACACACAAGCTCCGAAGTGTTCCATACATGTGAAATCAATTCAATGGTTTCTTTAGAAATTATCTTTGTTGTAAAAACACTACCAATTGTTTTTATTTAAATGTCTATTACATTAACTCCATTTTTCCTCATAAGTTGGCTTGTATTTCATACTAAGAGAATGAACATAGAGTCATACCAGTCTGGGTATGGGGCCTGGCATTGTCAGTTACAAGGTATATAAGTTGGAACACAGTTCTTCAGATGTCTCAATGTCAGTTTCTGTTTTAAAGCAATTATAGCAACAACTTCATAAATTGAAGAGTCAACCAGGGCAAGGGTAGAACATTTGATCAGCAGAAACAACGCCATGCTTTAATCCCCATCATAGAAAGCATTGATACAACTCAACCTAAGAAACTTTTAAGTACCCAGTAAGTGACAACTACACTCAGTTATCTACGCTAGTTACTTTAGAAAAAATCTTTCTGTAAGAAGACTTGCTACTAACAGTTTACAGTGCATACATTTTTGTAGTTTGTTGTTAAATGAATCCTTATCCACTGTGGTCTTCCAGTTAAAATGGAATAATCTGCAAGCAAAGTAAACTGGTATGTTCCCAGAGTTACTGAAAACATTCATTTGGCAGAAATATGTTTATCTGGAGCCATTCAATCTTATATTATACATTTGGCCACTGACTCTTCCCAAAAGCAATTGTACAAGTTGCTACTGGGTTGGCCCAATGCTTCTAAAAAGCATTTATCACAATTGTCTTTCAATGCATGTACAGAGCTGTCTGCCCTTCACTGATTCCTGGGTATAGTTGGCTTATTTGCTAAGGGATCATTGGGTAGCAACTGCTGTAAAATATTCCCTTGAGAGTCAATCAGAAAAAAAAATAAAACACCAAAACCAAAAAAAACCACTATAGTGCTTTGTAAAAGACCTCTGACTGCAAGCACCCATAGTTCAAGGTCTTAATTTTCAAGCAACTTCTAGTATTTAGCATGAGGCATTTCTCTCTACAGCATAAGTTTGGTCTCGCAGACACTATTTAACCACAACATATAGAATAAGTGACTTACCTAGCAGCAGCATTTAAGAGTACCTTCCTCCACATCTTCCACCTTTATTGTTAGCTCTCCATCTTCATATGGGCATATGGGCATTTCTTCTCAATAAGAATGTGATAATATCAAGTAATTTTGATAATTCTCATTTGTATAATTAAATTATATATATATATAATTTATTTATTTAATTAATTTAATTTATTTATTTAATTATATATATGTATATATTTTATATAATTAAATTATATAAAAAATATATTAGTTTAAATTAGGAAATATCCACAATATTTCTTCTTAAAAGGCAAGGAATTTTATAAAGCATTACAAATTCTCTTCTTATTCCTAAAATGTAAATGAAATATTCTTATGTAAGTACTCTCATTTTAAATGATTGTTTTGTTTTAATGGACTCATACCAATATAAATGTAATAAACTTCTATTAAAAAGACAATCTAAATTAACTCATAAATTTAATTAAGGTACTTCTTCCATTGAATAGAAATGAATTTCTAAATGTAAGTCAGTCAGTCTGCTTGTTAACACAGGAATGAGATTATATTTGATATTTTTTAGAGTTTTAAAAACAATACAGTGTTAATTGTTAAGGGGTGAGGGATGTAGCTTAGTTGGCAAAGTATCTGCCATTCAAGCCTAATGACCTAAGTTTAGTCTTTAGAAGCCATGTTATAAAAATAAAAATCAGAAACAGAAAAACAAATAATTGGGCACAGTAACATTCACTTGTAATCCTGGCTCTGAGGTGGTAGGAAAAGGCTGATAAGGTCCCCAGGGCTTGCTGGCCAATCAATTTGGATTATTAGCTGAGTTAAGGCCAGTGAGATTCTATCTAAGAAAATGGCAGACAGCATTTGGGGATTGGCACTTGATATTGTCCTCTGACCTCCATATTCTCTCTCTCTCTCTCTCTCTGTCTCTCTCTCTCTCTTTCTCTCTCTCTGTCTGTCTCTGTCTCTCTTGATCTCAAATTTTAGTTTATCTAAATCTTTCATTGTTTTTAACAAAATACTTCATATTGTGTCTGATTCTGAGTTAGTTTGTGACTCTATTGAAGACACGAGAAAGTCAACATCTTTCTCAAGAAAGCTTTGCTATTTCTAGAGAGTTGAATTTAACCATTTGGTCCAAAACAGTTCACTCAGTCTAGCAACAGGAAGAAGTAAGGGGAACCATGTCTCATCTCATACCTAGGAGTTACACACATTACGTTGATGAACATTTTGTTTGCAGAACTTTGCCACATTGTCACTTGGTCCATTTGGAAATGTAGTTTGGTACTTTGTTTGTTTGTTTGTTTGTTTGGCAGACAGGGTCTCAGTGTAACCTAGACTGGCTTTGTACCACCATATAGTCAAAGATAACATTAAACTTCTGACCCTCCTTCCCCTACCTACTCCCCCAATTCAGTTTAGGCATGTGCTTCTCTGCCTGGTTTATGAAGTATTGGGGATTGAACCTATGGCTTTGCACATGCCAGCCAAACACCTTATCAACTAGGTCCCTGGAGATGTTGTCTTTACTATTGCTTTGGGAACTGTCAGGAGATAATTACAGCATTCAGCAAAAGAAAAGCTGCAGCTTTAAATACCAAAAGATAAATAGCATAAAAATTTTAAATACTTAATTTTGATGTCCTCACATTATTTTAATTCCAAATATAATAAAAATGGAGTCAATAGAGCTGACAATGGATTGTGTGAAGTACTCCAGATGCCAGAAACTGGAAATGTCACCCAGTTTCTCCTATTAGTCTCAGACTTACGTCCTTTTGTCATTTGTGCCACCAAGTCTCCACATCAATCAGCGTATCACTTACTTTATTGGTTCTCAATTTTCATTATAATAATGAAGATCAAAGAAACAGTCATGTGGGATACTATTTAAAAAGGCAGGCACACTCGACGTGTGAATAACCACAATGATGGAAGGCATACATCTTAAAGTCAGAACCATCTGTGGCTCATTCACGTCCTGAGGCATTCCACAATCAGCCTTCAAAAATGATAAGGCCTCCACAGACCATGTCTCCCAGTTTGTGGGCTTAACTCGTTCATCATAAAGATGCACTATAAGGTGATATTTCTCCATCTTCCCTTCTGCTAGCAAATGAATGCTTTCCTTCCTCGTGGTGTGCCCCATGTCTGCAAGTATGTAACTTATAAAGTATGGAAGAGAAGAGACAGTAGGACTTAGACATATGTGAAAAGATAGAGGAAGGAATTCCAGTCATCGACTAGACAAAAAGGACTGAGCATGAGTAATGAGGTTGCTGGCTTCTGGGGAAACATCAGAAACAGAATCAGTGTTAAAGAAAATAGTGTTAATACGTAACCTCAGCAAAAAGTCTTTCACTCGCCAGTTTTGGAACAAACATGTATTAGTATTGCTTATTAATGTGGTGATACTTCATTACAAAGTTAAAATTGTAGTGTCTAGTAAATGTAAAAAATATATATATACTGTGCTGAGAAACTAAGGTGAAGTCACTCTGAGAGGCAAAAATCAAACAGCCTAAAGCTGCATCTTCCCTTTACTCTTTTTTTTTTAATTGGATATTTTATTTACATTTCAGATTCATCCCCTTTCCCCATTTCCCCTCCCTATAAAACCCCTATCCTATGTCCCCTTTTCCTTTTTGTTTTTATACAATTTTTTGAAATGTTAATCAAAGGCTTTATAAGTTTGGTAATGCTCAGTCAGAAGTGTAACCCAATACTCAACCTAGATATATCAACTATCTTTGACTGGTGGAGACACGTGAACATCTGCCTCCATGTCCCCTCCCCTCTTTCTCTCTCTTTCTCTCTCTCATCACCTAGCTTCTCCTGTCCTTCTTCTCCTCCTCTCCTTACTCCTTCTCTTCCTCTCCATACTCCTCCCACCTTAGCTCCTCCTACATATCACCTTTCCTGTTAAAACAAAACTTTTTTCTTAAAATACAATTAGTGCATAATTATGCCGATTTGTACCAGTGAGATACTAGTTAGTCCTAATAACCAGTCCATCATTTTGTTGACTAACCAGAACCACAGTCAGTTACAGATGGAACCCCTTTACTCTTTTTAAGTGAATTGTAGATCTTCAGTGTTATTAGTATCTTACTGTGTCCCCAAATTGTTCGTACCCTAAGTGTTCATCTGGCACCTGGTACTACCACCATCCCATTCTTTGTGGCCAACATTACCACATTCTTAAGTCTGTTCTTTCTGGCACATACACACTTCTGGCATCCCAAATCAGATGGCCCTGGCTTTTGATGTGTATCCTAAAGTGGAGATTCCCCAACCCCTCACTACAAGGAAACCCTCCCTCTTTTCTCTGGCACTATGAGGAAAGTCCCCTCACCAAGGGGCCATTAACTTCCTTGTTTGCACCTTCCCTCCACTTCTATTTTCTAAGTGAGATGTCAAAGCCCAGTGTGTCCAACCCCACTAGAACCTCTGAGCTCTGAGTTCCTTTGCTTGCCTGCCATCCTGCAAGTGCTGATAACTGCCATCTTTCTGGCCAACTCTCACTTTCTCATGTAAGTCTTACTTTGTTTTTCTTGATTCTCTGATAAATACCCTGACAAAAGCAACCTAAGGAAGGAAGGGCTTAGGCTTATTCTGGCTCTCTCTGCCAGATGATGGATGAGTCACAGGAGCAGGGGCATGAGAGAGTGAGTCATGTTGCTTCCTTAGTCAAGAAGCAGAGAACAGTCGCATGTTGTTTCGTATACAATCTAGGATCCCAGCCACTGCATGGTCTTACCTCTATGAGCCAGATCTTCTCATCTCAAGGAATGCAATCAAGATAACACTCCACAGCCCAGCAGCCCATCTCTCAAATGACTCTAGATTTAACCCCACCCACCCCCAGCTCCTGCACAATTAACAGCATTTCAGAGAAATCTGTTAGCACCAGGAGAATAGCAAGACCCAGACTCAGTAGATACTATTACTCAAGTCTGATTCAAATTATCAACTCTCTGAGGACTTATGAAAAATCAGTTTGGAGTTTTGTGGATTTACATGTGAACGAGGCAACCGTAGTTAGAAGCTGAGATAAAACAGTGTTCTAAAGAGAACATAGGTATAAGAAAAATTTATTTGGATTTAAGTAGTAGTTCTTTCATTCATATCTTTATGACCCCAAGAAATCTATTTTATTATATCCAGAGATGTTTTTTCTCTCTGTAGAGACATGCAGATAATGCCACAAGTATGAGTTTATTGTAAGCATGACATAAAATAATTGTGTGCCTGGGCTACAGCAGCAACTCAGTGGTCCTAGAATGTGGCTTTGTCTGTTGCTCTCATTTTCACGTTAGGCTTTACATGTATGTTGCTTGAAAGTGTTCTAACTCCAGCCCCAACAGAGAAAAGCACTACAACACAGTGGCTAAATAAGTTAGGGTAATGGGGGTTTCCAGTCTTTCTATTAAAAGACATTTGTCAAAGTCACCGTACCCAGTTTAACTTGGGCACTGATTCACTGTCAACATGAACAAGAGAAAGAAAAGAAAGAAAGAAAGAAAGAAAGAAAGAAAGAAAGAAAGAAAGAAAGGAGAGGAGGAGGGAGGGAGAAATGAAGGAAGAAACAAAGGAAGGAATGGAAAATCATATTATTGGATGGTTTAACCTTTCAAGTATCTGAGTATTCTGTGGAAAAGTCAAGTGGTCTAAGAATATGCCTATTCATTCATTCATTCATTCATTCATTCATTCAACAAACATATGAAGGGTACCAAGCACTGCTTCAAGTTATACATACTGACATATGACCCTCCGATATAACAAAGAAAAGATAAATTATTCTGATCCAGTGGGTCTTGCTCTGTTCACTATCTTACCTAGAATCAAATCATATTTCTCTATCACCCAAAATGATAAACTTGGGTTGAGAGTCCTCTGATTCCCTGCATGGCTTGGGGCTTTGATTGCTTCTCTAAGCCTCAGTTTCCAAGCCTGTGTGCATGTGATAGATGTTTGACACAATACTTCCTGAGGATACTGCCTTACTTTGAGTCTCGGCATAGTTAACTACCCCCTAACAGGCATGAATAGAAAGGCTAAGTTATGGGTATATCTTTTATGACTCTCAGCTAATCATAGCCATCAAACTTCTTCAAATCACCGGCGACCAACTAATGAGAACCTATTTGAAACAGCAAGCCCCACCTGGAATCAGTTAAGCTGTTTGGGGACCCACTTCCTGTTTCCTGGGCATCAGCATCCCCTGATTATGAGCACAGCTCTCAATCACAGGATTCTAATGTGCAGGCTGTTCTTGGCTCAAATAAAAGTCTGCTAACGTTCGATGTGTCTAATGTTTTAATTTTAATACGTTAAGTTTCTAGCCTGTCCAAGTCATAATTCCATGATAGTATGAAATGTGCTGTCCTATTATGTCAACTAGACTGTCCCTTGACCACTTCTGATTTGTCACTTGAATATTTAAAAATGAGACTCAGAGAAAGTGAAAACTGTTTGGAACAGGGTCACACCAGCTTTGTTTGTCTAACTCAGTGATGGGCTAAGGTTTTCTATCTCACAGATGGGGTCTGAGAGCCAAGCCCACGGGGTTTGAGGGACATTGCAATGGCATAGACTTTTGCTTCTGTACTCCAAAAATAACCAACCATTCCTGCAAGGTCAATGATCAGATCTGAATCCTACCCCAATTTAAATAAAATTTTTCTCCCAAGCATTAGCCTAATATCACTCTGGTTATCCTCATTGATGTCCTAATGCATCTATTTGTTTCACATGATTCATCTTTATACAGTTCAGTGCATTCACCACAATAGGGGTCATTGTCAAGCAGGTGCTGTGGGGCTCATTCTCTGAAGGCTGAAGAAAACTTTCTTTTCTTTTCTTTTCTTTTCTTTTGTTTGGTATTCATTCTCCAGTATCCAGGTTACATCTTGATAATTACTTTTAAAACTAAGAGTAAAAAAATGGCAGATGGAATGTCATAGCTTTTCTTTCTCCTCCTCTTCTCCCTTTATGTCTTCACATTGTCAGGATGGGTCCATCCATTTAGATGGCAAGGCGGCTCTGAATGAAGGCAGACCTGCACTTCCTCAGTCATCTCTCCAGTTCAATTACAGAGCTTTAGCAGGGCTAATTAGCATTCTTCAGAGCGGGAGCTCTTTGAGTGACAGGTAACCATGGAGAGTCACACTCTGGGTGATCAGCAAGAATCTAGCATTTCTTTTTAATTAAAAATTAGAAAAGCCTTAAAGAGGAAGCTGAGCGTTTACTGCCGTGTGGTGCTAGTCCAACGGCCGCTGCTGGGTAGAGGATAGCAATGGTGTCAGAGCCAAGTGGAGACCGTTTCAAAAGGAATCCAGGGAGATACCACAATAGTCTGAAGCAGGAAAAAAATGTTTATCATCCACTCTGACAACGAACACCCAAAAGAAAGCATCATGAAAAGACAAAAGATCTGAGGTTTTCCTCATATTACTGTGCTATCCCTTTCAGAGTTTGAAAAATAGCATTGTACTCAATAACGATATTTTTTCTGCCCGTCAGGTATTAGTTTTAGTACTTTGCCATAGCATTTGCAGTTTTACAAATGATCCATGTTTAGTAAGTAGTGATTGGATGGGGGTGAAAAATGTAATAGCAAACTACAAATATTAACAATTATTTTGGTCCTGAGAAATATGCAAAAGCCCCTCAGAGTGCAGGACTGCTCCTAGGACTGAGAACAGCAGACTGTGTGTGTCTTTCCAATGGAGTGAATATGCAAGCAGGTCAGAGAGGTGAGTAAGAAATTGTCAGATTAGCAGCTCACATGTGGGAAAAGGTAAAGAGAAATACTGGAGCGTTTTAAAAGCATTTGATAATTCGCCTACTCACGAGCATATAAGAGAATCATCTGGATAATCAGAGTCAGTTTTTATTTTTTCAAAACTGAAAAGAAAGGGTTATATTTTCTTTCTGCTTATATCCATCGTATTTTTTTAAATTTAATTTTAACATGCCTCTCCCTTTCCTGTTTTTGCCCAAAAGTAGAATTGTAAAAACATTCTGTGGTGTTATTTCTGGCCAGTATCAAGCCAGGAAGCTCTTGCAAGCATCAAGAGGGAGTGCCTGATCCCAAGAGCTTGTGGCCTTCCTTCAGCTAGGTGGGAGAAAGCAAAGGACGAGAGTGTGACTCCTTTCTCCTCCATAGTTTAGAACACTGTCTACTTTGGGAAGATTCATGGGAATGGTGAATGATAAGAACAAGTTGTATTAGTTCACAGACACATGTTTCTTGGTTCTCATTCTGAAAACTACTGCTTTTTTTTTTTTTTTTTTTTGTAAAAGTTGAATGAAGAAACAGATGTTAATTCCAAAAATCTTTCTTCTGCAATACGTAGCAATGGGCATTCCACATCAAACTGCTCACTGAATGTGCTTTATAACCATGCTCTTTTAAAATAATTCCTCAACTTTTGAGATTTACAGAAAATTAAATTTTACTCCATAAAAATATTCTCCCCTCAAAAGTCAAAAATCTAACCTTCCATAAATAAATTTAGCTTATGATTTGCAATTGAATTAAAAGCAAGTGGGAAAATTTAAAAAAAGTTCCATAAATCTCAAACTTGATTTATTATTTTTTTCAGAAATTCTTTTATAACTAATAGAATCCTATGGGAGTAGTAAGGGTCACTCTCACACAGGAGCATCAAGCTCCAATCTGAGCTACTTCTGTTTGTAGGGCACTGTATTTCGTCATCCACAGCAGTAGCTGTTTCCAGCTGTCATCGATGGTATAGACTACTTCTGTGGTTATAATCTATTGTGGGTATATAAATATATAACATGTATATTACTTTTTTCTTCCTGATAGTAAATGAAATCATTAGATTTTCTTGACTAAGCAGAAAACACTATATACTTTAAAACAAACCCATTAAAAATAACCAGTGCACCCCCCCATACTGAATGCATTTGCCATCTTGAACTATATGGCCATTTCTTCCTAATGTTAAAAGAAATATTTTGAGTTATTGAATTTTTAGAGTTGTTTTCACCCATATTCAATTCTGAGCATCTACAGATTGGTCAATTTGAACCCTCTGCCTATGTTTTTTTTTTTTCCAGTGTGTGTGGACACTGTTGAAATAAAAGAGAAAACTTGCCACTTTACAACATTTCATATTTAATTAGAGAAGATGAGCCAGGAGTGCTGCTGACACGGTGCCAGAGAATATCTCTAATTGCTTTACATCTTCCTCCTTTGTGATGATGTCTCCCCTAGTAGGAGGAAAAAAAGAAATCAGTTAATAATTACAGGTACTACGATTTTTCGGAAACAGTCAACACCCGTCAGTCAGCTAGCTCGAACTTCAGCATGGTGTGTTGTGTTCCCTTGGTCTCCTAGATACTATTGTTTAGATTTTCCTCATTGATTCCCAACAGTTACATAAAGTCAAACCCATCAGGCCTCCTGCTGATGGAGGTTAATCTGCTCACTGTACAGACGAAGGACAGATCACTGCAAGGCTTCTGGCCCCTACTCACTAGCTTCTCCATGAGAGGTAGAACTCAGCTCCCCCATGAACATGCTTTTGGGTTTCTGCCATTCCCTGGGGCTGTTCATTAGATTCCACACAGACTTCTCATAACATGACTCACACTTGACTCACAGAGTCTACAAAGAGCACAAAAGCCAACTGACCACATTCTGCCACGCACACCCCTTTAACAGTCTCTTCTAAGTCACTGCCCTGGGAAGATGGTTTCATAGCCAAGCTGATGGGCACTTACTTCCCTGTGTTATTGCTCTGACAGTCTCATAGTGTTCTGCAAACACTCTACATTCACCTTTACCTCACCAGAGGAAACGTCTCTTTGTGCAGGGAATAATATATTAGTCTTAGGTAACTTCTACTTTCTGGCTTGTGCCTAGTCTTTGTGATATGTGTTTATGGATGCCTGCCTAATGTCTACGTGTTTGACCCTGTGTCCATGTTTCTCACCAGGGGGAAAATGAGAGATACTTTACAGAAATCTTTAGATTAAATCACAGAGATCAACTGACCCAGGTGACAAACAATACTGCAAACATCCCGTGTATGAAACGATATCTCTATGCTGTTTCCAATGTTTGTGGCAAGTATTTGTAGGAGAAGGTCTCTTTTGACCTATTTGCTGTTTTCAGCAAATGTTTATTGTAACACACACACACACACACACACACACACACACACACACACACTGGTCACTGTTTTCTGGGTCAGGGGCAGGGAACAGTACATAATTTAAGATTACAGCTATGCATTAGTGTAGGTTGTAAAAGGTGATTACATTGGAAATCCAAAGCAAATAAAGTTGGGTGTTCTTTTGTTCTCTTAAAGCAAGTTAAGCAAGCAGGCTGAGTACACAGTAGGATAGCAGCCATAGTCTTATATGACCTCAATGTGTATTTTTAACTCAGCTGCGAGGCACAACAAAAGTTCCAGTCTCTTAGAAGAGAAATATTTTCAAAAAATATACCACCACATCCACCAAGTTACCATGTATCCCCACGGGGGCACTCTCGCGTGCGTGTGCACGCGTGCGCACACACACACACACACACACACACACACACACACACACATACACACAAACATTTTAAGAAATAAATATAATACAGAATTTGACCATTTGTACCCAAAATGATTACTTTCTAAAATCCATTAACATGCACATATGTTTTAAAGAAATAATAAGTGCTTCAACTTGATTATAATCCACAGAATTTATAACATTTTTTTGTCCATAGAAAATTCTAGATCATGCTTTTGTTCAGATAATTTTCCACTACTTAAAGAAATATGGTAGTTACAATTACAGAAAACTGATGAAACTTAAAGCATCTATATTGTTGTACATGGTCAAAAAATAGGGCAGGCTTTTAAAAATACCTTCTTGAGATTATAATTACATTATTTTTCCATTCTCCTTCATCCCTCTAACTTCTCTCATGTCCCTACCCCATTGTCTCTTTCAAATCTGACCTGAATAAGGACAACACCATAGACATGATGTGGCCAGGGAACAGGGGTTTAATGGCCTCAACCCTAACCAAAGAGCTACACATGACTAAGGAATTCTGACAGAGAGTAGAAAAAATAGTCTCAGAGAAGAAAAATAAGAAAAGGAATAAACCAACTGATTATCCAATATCAAATGGCTGGCACTAAAAACATACATATACAAGTAACATTATATAGAATGAGTAAGTAGTTTTCATTTATACACATGATATATGATATTTGTTTATATATTCATTTATATATAAATATTATATATAAGTGAATATATATTTATATATAATACATAAATATGTCAGATCTTTATCATATACAATGCTTTTAAGTATTATTTAATGATTTTATTATATATGAGTATTATATAAATGAATATATATTTATATATAATGCATAAATATGTCAGATCTTTGTCATATGCAATGATTTTAACCAGTTGTTGCATAACATACATGTCTATGAAATTACTAATTTTAACTTCCTAAACCCTCTTCTGCTAAACTTACATCACTAAAGCTGCCTGTTAGGCTTACATGTGACTACTGCTGCATTGTAGCAAATCTGAGAAATGGATTTTTCCATTGAGTATTACTGCTCAGTTTTTTATTCAGGCACCAGTAGGGAGATTGAAACAAATGTATAGGCTCAAAAGATCAAATAGACTATGAAGCACAGCAATCCAAGGCAATACGGGCAATGCGTAATAAATTTTGAGATGTATAGACAGCACTTGGGTAGATCAAATTTTGTAAGTTCAACCCAGACAACCACAAGAGACTCATCAGACTTGCTAAAGGTGAGGTGTCAGTTAGCGAACACCGTCAGATCTGTTAAAGACTTTTATCCCACCTTACTCAGCTGAATAAATTCTAGCCCAGGTCATTTTCTTTACTCAAACCCTGGAGGGTCTTCCGATGGAAAAATGACGCATACCACGATACTGTTCACTGTTTGCTTCTGCCCGCTGTTCTCCGGTAACTTGAAAGTTGTTTTACTGAATGACCTGCTTCTCGTTATTCCCCAAAGCTTGAAGTGTTCTTTCAGCTAAATGAGCTCCCGGAAAGCTACGTCCACAGAGCGCATCTCTCTGCATACGCGCAGGGATACAGTGAGCCCTGCCTCATCCAAGGAAGCAGCAAGTGGAGGCACTGGACCACGGGCTCCTGGAGGAGGCCCTTATCAAGTGCATGACCGTTCCTGCATCTGGGACCTTGAAGTTTAGTAATGAGACACACATACATGTACACACATGTGTGTAATACATAGTATGGATCAACATGGATATATAATACATAACATACATATGTATGAGTAACTGGGAGAAAATGTGAGAAATACTATAGGGAGAACAGAGTGAATTTAGAGGAATTGTGTGTGTAGAAGAAAAAAAAAGCCCTTGATTAACATTTTAAAAAAATTGTATAAAAGCCAAATGGAAAAGGGGGGGCACGGGATAGGAGTTTTCTGGGGAGGGGAAATGGGGAAAGGGATTGGCATCTGAAATGTAAATAAAATATCCAATAAAAAAAATATATATATATAAAGAGTAACAAAAAAAAAGAAGAATATGTTTTCTCTGAGAGATACAGGAAGAATAAAAAAAAATACGCCAAGGGGAAAAAAAGGTGGCAATTAAGTTGAGTTATAAAATGACCTGATATGTACAAAGAAGTGTCAGAGAGCAATCTAGGCAAAGGGCTCAACACAATGACATCATAGCATTGTGGCAGACGTATGTGCTGGAAAGCCTACCACAGTTCCTGGGAGTGTTGTTGGGTAAAAGGTATCCATTTTGAGCTAAGGTTCTGGACTTTATTCTGTCCAAATAAAGAAGCACCACAGAGCCTTTGATTAGGAAATGATAGGCTATGACCACTTGACCAAATGAGTCAGCGCTCTAACATAGCCCCAGTCTTCTTATCAGTCTGTAAAGGAAAAGAACATAACCAGATGAAGTTTGGCCACTGTGGCTCTCCATGAGCCAGCCCACAAACCTCTCTAGCCTCAGCACAATCTCCTTTCTCCTCCAGGATTCTCACTCCTCTCACCAACTCAGCAGCCTCTCCTTCGAGAGGTTTTCGTGGCATCTGAGGCAGTTTCCAGTTCGCATTATTTCTTAGGGACATTGTCTTTCCTTCTGCTAACATCCTTCCTCTTTCTCTCTGCTTTCTGTCTGGCCAGCTCACCCAAAAGTATTCTTCAAGCTCCTTCCAGACTCCCATGTCCTCAGACTATCACCTGAATCCCGTTGTGACTATAACCCTATTGTAGCACTAAGCTGGGTGCTCTGAAAAATGTGTTCCTCTAAGCAACAGATCTGGATTGTGTATAGTGACCCAATTCAATAGCACATGCTGGAATTCTGTCTTCAAAATCTTGAGTTTAATATATACTCCTGTACTGGAACGCATGTATTTTTTTAATGAGACAGAACAAATCTTCTTTGAACAGCACCTAGGCATACTTTAATAGGAGTAGTCATTATGCGTTTATCTAATTTAAATATGAGCTTTGGAGCTTCAGAGATGACTCAGTGGGTGAGAGTACTGGCTGCTCTTCAGGGGATCTGGGTTCAATTCCCAGCAGTCGTAGGGCAGCTCAGAGCTCAGTTCCAGAGCATCCAACATCCTCATACAGACTTACATGTTGGCAAAACACCACGGTACATAGGAGAAAAATAAAATCCAATTTAAAAAAAAAAGAAAAGAAAAGAAAAACAGCTGTTTTAGATATCTGCTACATTGGTTCTTGTGTGACAGCTTCTGGATTCAGTAATCTCACATTGAAAAGGCAGAGTCATTAATGCTATTCTGAAGGGAAGGGAGAGCCTGATGAAGCAGAAGATTTTTAAAATGTCACTATGTTATTTCTGGACTTCTTGGTAAGAATAACCTGCAGGTTATATGTAAATATCCAATGACTGAGCTGAGCAAAAAATTTTTTTTTAATTTATTTATTTAATTTATATGAGTACAGTGTAGCTGCCTTCAGACACACCAGAAGAAGGCATTGGATCCCGTTACAGATGGTTGTGAGCCACCATGTGGGTGCTGGGAATTGAAGTCAGGACCTCTGAAAGAGTAGTCAGTGTTTTTAACCGCTGAGCCATGTCTCCAGCCCTGAGCAAAAGTTTCAATTTTTTTCAATGAAGACATGAGTTCCCCCTTAGTGACAAGTGGGACTTTTTTTGGTTTTCAAACCAAGCCTCTTTCTGGTCACCATTTACATCAGCGCTCCTTTATGTTCTCGAAGACTAAGTGATATCATGAGAGGCAAGACAATCAGAATCATGGTAAGAGTTTGACAAAGCCCAAGGGGGAGCTGTGATTCTTCTCTAGGATCCCCTGAGGCTCCTCTGGGTCCATCCTTCACCAGGTGTTAGTGGAGAAACAGTGGGCAACACCCACAATATTCTGAAAGTGGGGAAGAGAAAGAAGCTGTTCAAAGTTTCTCAGAACACATTTTGTTTTTATGGGGCCAGCGATTTTGAAAGCATCACTAAGATGTATCAGGAAGGCTTAAATTTCTCTAAATCTGAAAATATCAAAAAAATAGGATGAATTTCTATATGCGTTGAACATCAAATTTTCACTTAAAATGAGACAAACAAGTAACAAATCCATAACTGGCAACAATACTGAAGCAATCCTTTAAAAAAACGTTTGAACATAAAAAAAAAAGTCCAGGCCAAGATTAATTCACTAGACATTTAAAGAACTGACACCAGTGTTGCTAAACCTATTTAATAAGCAAGAAGGAGGAGCATTGCCCAACTATTATAACTAAGCTGATATTACCCTGACACCAAACAGCAAAAGGAAGTTATGCACCAGACCTCTTGATGAAAATAGGTACAAAGAATGCTCCCTTAAATACTTGAAAATCAAACTCAAGAATGCATCAAAACGCTCATCCATGACGATCAAGTTGGCTTCATTTCAGATGTACAGGAAAGATTCAGCACATGCAAATTGAGAACGATAATGCATTGCACAAATGGACTAAAGGACTCAAATCACGTGCCATCCCAATAGATTCAGAAAGGCTTTTGACAAAACTCAATCCCTTTGTAGTAAAAACATTTAGATAGTAGGGGAAAAAAAGGAACCTATCTCAATGTAATAAAAGCTACATACAACAAACCTATAGCCAACATCATCCTGAGTGGAGAAAACAACAAACCTGTTCCACTAAAACTGGGAACAAGGCAGGATCGTTTTCTCTGGTCTCCTTCAGTATAGTAGCTGAGATTTTAGGCCAGTAAGACAATGGATGAGATGAGGAAAGAAGGAAGGTGAGACTTACTCATCTGGGGCTGATATGATTCTATATGCAAAAGGCCATAAAGATTCAACCAGGAACTCTTCCGGACAATGAAGACTTACAGCAAAGTGACAGGAAACAAAATTAACATTTGGAAATCAGTAACCTTCCCGTATACTGCTGACAGACATGGTGAAGATAGGTTGAAGAAACAATCCTATTCACAGCAGCCTCAAAAATATCTTGGAATAAACCTGGGAAAGGATGCATAAGACAGCTATAAAGAAAACTTTAGAAAGTCTAAAGAAAGAAATTTAAAAAAAAGGGCACTTAGAAGCTGGAGAATGTTTGCATAGTCATGGATTGGAAGCATGAGTGTTTTGAAAATTAGTGTACTTCCCAAAACAAGCTACAAATAAAGGCAAGTCACCAGCCTTCAAAATTCCAATGTCATTCTTCACAGAAATATATTTTAATCATAAAGTAATCCTCGGACACATGAAAGACTTGCATGACTAAAGCAATCCTATTGAGAAAAATATAGCACAGTTCTGGAGGTATGATCACGCTCATTTCAAATTATACTACAGACACACGCTAACCAAAACAGCATGGAACATAAGAAAACCAGACACAGAGACCAATGGGACATAGAAGGCCCAGAATCAACCCCACAAAGCTACAACCACATTTGAGCAAAGACAATCTCATCCATAAATGAAGAATGAAAAAAAAAAAAGATCCTTACTTCTGACTCTTATTAAAATCAAGTGGAGCAGAGACATTAATATAAGACCTAACACTCTTAACTGATCAAGGCAAAAATAAACCCTTCAGACATAGACACCACTTTCTAAATAGGACTCCTGTCACTCAGGAAATGATGAAAGCAACTGACAAACTAGTCTTGTGAAATTAAAAAAGCTTTTGCTTGCCAAATAAAAAAGTTAACCAGAGAAAAAGACAGCCTGCAGTATGGAAGAAAATCTGCCAGCTAGAAATCCTACATATTTTATATGGAATGATTAGCCAGAATCAATAACAACAAAACTTCAAAATACAAACATACACACACATACACACACACACACACCCAAACAACTCAACTTATACATGGGCTAATAAAATCAACTGAAAACTCTCAACAGATAAAACACAGTGGGCAATAAGCACCTGAGAAACTATTTAGCCTTATTGATCATCAGGAAAATAGAAATTGAAAGTATACTGAACTGAGGCTCTCTGTCACCCTGGTTAGAATAGCAGTTATTAAGAAAAAATAATAATAACAAATGCTGGTAAAGATGCAGACACAAAGGGATACTTATACTCTGCTGGTGACAATGTAAATTAGTCTAGCCACTATGAAAATCAGTATTGAGGTTCCTCAAAAAACTAAAACTAGCTCTGTCATATGACCCAGCACTGCCACTCCTGGACATTTACCCAAAGAATTCAAAGTCAGCACATCACAGAGACATCCAGGCTATGGCTACACTATCCCTAACAGTGAAATTATGGAACCAACCGACATGTCCCCAAATTAAGAAATGGATAAAGAATACTTGGTTTTCAGGCACAATAGAATTTTTTTATGCTATTAAGCAGAGTAAAGACATCAACACTTCCCTTTACATCTCCTTAAATTAAGTAAAATGAAAGTTTATATCTGTAACTATTAGCATTTAAAGGTCTCTGAGGAAGAAAAGCCTGAGAGCTAAAGTTGGTTCATTACTATCTATTACTACTATCCCACTTCCATTGACTATCACTGTCCTCCTCAAAGAACACACTTTGGAGTCTTTCCTTTCTGTGCTGCATTTAACATGCACAGTAGCCCAGTCAAAGACCCAATTAGCATAACACAAATGTCGAGGTAATGCCATAATGTGGTATGTTGGTTAATTTCTTGCTCATTTGGCACATCTGGAAAGAGGCTAAAACAATTGCTTCCATTGGATTGGCCTATAGACAAGCCTCTGAGGAATTTTCTTGATTAATGAATGATGTGAGAGTGCCCAACCCACTGGGCCACTCTCATCCCAGGGAAAATGGTCCTGAATGGTATAAGAAAGTAGGCTGAGCAAGCCAAGGGGAGCAATTTAGTAAGCAGCATTATTCCATGTCTTCTGCTTCAGTTCCTGCCTCCAGGTTCCTGCCTTGAGTTCCAGCCCTGATTCCTCTTCATGATGAGGAATTATATACAGCTTATACTAACTATAAGCTGTAATTCAAAAGAAGCTCCTTCCTTCCCAACTTGCTTTGGTGATGGTGTCTTATTACAGCAACAGAAAACAAACTAGGGCATATGATTTCTTACAAACAAAACATGAGTGAGATCCAGGCACTTGCATCCGTGCTGTGTGCTTTCTATCATCAGTTTATTTTAGTGTTTTCATGTTTACAAATGATATAAAGACATAAATATGAATGTGATACAGCTTTTCACAATCTAAATTAAGACCTAAATAGTTGACATTTTTAAAAAATCTGCTTAAAGGGTTCTTCCTAATACCCATGCCATTCTACTACGCTCCCTGTAAATTTACACTGTCTGTTGTCATATAATAATTCTGTCTTGGGCTTCTGATTGGTGCCTGCTCTTAAAGGGCTTATTGAGTTGCAAACGCTACCAGAAGAGTTGGAAAACTTGTTAACAAAAAAGGTGACTTGATTTGAAAAGTGCAAGTATAGATTCTTAGTAACTAGATCTAGGATCTCAAACTACATAATCAATTCTTCTTAAAAAAAAAAAAAGAAAAGAAATACAGAAATAAAATAGCTACATGTATCAAATCACCACTTTTCTCCACTTTTTGATTCTCTCTTTGGTTTCATTTATGGTTTTCCCTGTGAAGATAAGAAACTTGTAATTCAACAAGTAGCTAACTGAATAGGGAGGCTGAATCCCCCAATCCCTTAAGCAGTGGAAGGAAGGTCACCCATCTTAGAAGGAAAGAAAAGAGAAGAGGTGGGAAAAAAGAATATTCCTGGTTCTTAGAGACCCGGGGAGAGGGCCATGAGTCAACAAGTAGAAAGGAATGTTTGTTTTGCCCCACCTTGAAATGCTGAGGTAAGAGGCAATATCTAGCCTCTCATTCACAGAGAGGGTGCATAGGAGGTAGCTAGGTTTAAGTTCAAGTTAACTACTTAAGAAAGAGACTGATGCTATAGATGGGGTTCCTAAGCAAAGAGTTACAAATTTCTAGAAGGATTGAAAAGAGTGTTATGTTAGCAAAAAAAGCTAAGAGCCCTAGGGAAAAGGGACAGCCTAGGGCTAATGGGTTGGGCCTCTGAGCATGCACATGACATGCAATGGCTTCTCAGCAGAAGGCTCAGAGGTGCTTCAGCAGATGATCAACCCATCATCATTGCCAGGTTATTATTTTTAGTCCTGGTTAATGGGAGCACCTGATATCTTACAAGAGCAAGCTGTCTTTCAGTCTTCCCAGTTTCCCTGAATTCACAATATGTGTTCAGCCTAGTTTATTTTAACTAAAGTTTCTCAGGTTGACTTAGAATCACACCAAGTTTTATACAGTACAATATCAAAGAATTCCCATCACCTGTCTCTTTAAAGGCACCTCAAGTGCCTGTAAAATGTAGATTGCAATATCCAGCACGATGACTTTTCTTAGCGCTTTCATGAGAAAAGATGGAACATATTTCATTCCAAATCCACAGAGATAATTTTCCATGAAAAGACTGCAGGAATATATATCACAAATGACAAAACACATCTAGCAGAGGTACCCTCCCAGAGTTGGCCAAGGCCCGTGTAATAAGATAGGGAAAGTCTTTGTTCAAAGGGCACATGTGTGACTCAGCCACCCGAATTACTCACGGCCACAGACTGAACATCAAGTACTTGCCATGATCATAACTTCTGGGTACCATTAACGAAGGAACAATTGATTTAGAGAAAATTCGGGCTTCAGGATTCACATTCCAAGTTGTACTCTTTGTTCACATTTCATTTATAAGAGTAAAAAGAGGCAATATCTGCTAGAACACACACACACACACACAAACACACACAAAGTCTTAACAGAGTACAGAAATGAACTCTCTCATAGCTTTAGGTGCTATGTGATAAGTCCTAGTCAATGACAACTCTATAGTAATTTATAAGGCAAATGCAAAATAAGCCTGTAGCTCTAGAAAAGTTAGAGTGTCTGCTAATTGATCTGTGTTACAAATGACGGATTATCATTGGAAAAGAAGAATACCATTTTGTAAACCGTTAGACTAGATTATGTGAGAAATAAAATATACAATGAGGAATGAGAGTGTTTCTCACTTTTCTACTGCTCTGATAAAACATCCTGGCCAGAAGTTAGGAAGAAAGGGCTTATTTCATCTTATAATTTATAGTCCATCACTGAAGGAAGTCAGACCAGGAACTCAAGGGAGAAATAGAGGCCATGGAGGACTACTTCTTACTGGCTTGCTCCTCAGGCCTTCCTCAGTCTGATTTCTTATAGTACTCAGGATGGCATAGTACCTGGGGTGGCATTGCTCACATCAGTCCCCAAGCAAGAAAATGCTCTATAGAAATGGTTCTCAAATTGCAAACCTTTTGGGGTTTTCACAGGGGTCGCTTATTGGATATTTACATTATTATTCATAATAGTAGCAGAATTACAGCAATAAAGTATCAACAAAAATAATTCTATGGTTGGGGAGGACATTACAACATGAGGAACTGTATATAAGGGCTGAAGCATTAAGAAGGTTGAGAACCACTGCTCTACAGACTTGCCTAAAGGGTAATCCTAGGGAAACGTTTTTATCAATTAAGATGGCTTCCTTCCTAGTGATTCGAGCTTGTGTCAAGTTGACATCAAAACTAGCCAGTGCAACCAGTAAGAATAGAAGAAGCAACTGAGTCTCAACTATAAAAGAGCATTTAAAAGGGCATAAAAAAAAACCATGGCCTTTCAAAGACTAGGTAAATGAAATCTCTGTTAAAACAAGGACCAAAACAAGCATGTGGCAGCTGCCAGCACTGAAACCTGGAAAAGGGTTAATCTGCCTGTGACTTGGCTCTGAATCTGCAACATCCCAATTCTCCATCATCACAAAGTTCTAATCAGTCCATCATCCGTTTAAAATACTAGCACAGGCGTGGTCTTTTTCTGGGAACTTCAAGTTACATGACGAATTGAATGAAACAGATAAGAAACACAAACACGTTTATAGAGAAAAATTCCCTGGCAAAGGACAACTGTGACTGACTCAAGGAGATTGTTTCTTTGTGTGATGGAAAATCACCTGTGATATCTGACTTTTCTTGGACTGAGAAAACTATTCATTCTTCAAAAGTGAACTTTTCCCAATACAGCTGTGACATGAAGGCATAAACAGTGAATTGAACTTACAGAGTTTGGGGCTTTAACTCACCAAGAACAAGAGAATACGAGTCTCTTCTCAGAGAATGCAGCCATAGGGAGTGAGTACTCCCCACCCTGAGCCTGGAGGCTCTCATCTTGTCCAAAGGACAACTCCTTTATGACTATGAATCCCATAGTCATTCTTAGATTTATGATATGTTGATTGGTAAGGGAAATAACTTCAGTTTACATAGTCTCATCCCAAATGGAGCCACTTTCCCATCTGTCTTCTGGGAAGATGTAATGGACTTTGCTGAATGAAGAGTGTGGTAGACGCCTAGGCTGCCTATCTAATAACCTGGTTGAATGTTGGCTGGAGTAAGATAAGAGAGATATTATATTGTTTTATCATAAGACTCATCTATGATTGACAGCAACCGTTCATAAAAACCAATCCCTCCTCTTTTCAGCTTTGGTGTGAAATTGTGTTCACTTTCAGAAGTTATGTGCAGTTTTATGAGATGCTTGGCATCCTGTTTCATGTCTGTTGCTGTTATAAAATACCTTGACTAAAATCCAGATTAGAGTTCATTATTGCAGGAAATTCAAGGCAGGAGCTTGAACCAACTAACCCACTTAAATCCCAGTGTAGAGAGAAAAAAATAATGCATATGTGCCTACTGCTCAATTCACTTTCTCTGTTTTATAGTCGGGACCCCATCCAAGGAATGGGACTGAGTAGTTTCAAGCTGAGTCTTCCAACATCTGGGAAGGCGATCCTCACAGATACGCTAACAGGTCAGCCTGATCTAGTCCTTCATTGAGATTCTCTTCTCAGGTGACTCTAGGTTGTATCAAGTAGACAATTAACATTAACTAGGTGTGATGTATGTCTTTTCTGAGTAGACGTTTAATCATAGACACTTGGATGTATAAACCCTGTTACTCATTGTGACAATTTTGAAAACATATACAGTAATACTATGAGAAGGGAAATATCATGACCAGCAATCAAGTCAGGGACACTACCATCCAGAGTATCAACGTAGAATTGATAAAAGTACTGTCTTCAGCATCTCCATTTGACTGGCCACATCAAAAGTAAAATCTACATAAGCTCACCCTTGACTTCCCAGCTTCTGAATATCAAACTTACTTTACAAAATACTATTCTACTTTAAAAGAAAGTTTTAACTACATCATGTCATCTGATACTCAGGACTTGATATGGTACCTTATTTTATATTCAGTTCATTTTTCCTTCAAAATAACACTTAAGCCCCGTTAAATAGTTTCAAGATAACTGACTTCATTCTAAATCCTCTCCCTAAATAGTCTTCCACTTAGAAAGAATACAAGCAAAAGTAATATTTTCAGGGCTTTTTTTTTTTTTTTAATGACTCGTTGGAAATTTAATGTCATTATTGTCTACTCTTCCGTGTGAATCCATCTACCTCAAACCCCAGGCATTTTACTTGATCTGCTGAGTGAAAAAGTTCCGTAGACCAAGAAAATAACTTAGCTTTCAAATACGTGAGAAATACTTTGACAGTTCTCCCTGCCTACCCCCCTCTAGCTATAAAGATGTGTTTCTTCTCCTCTGCAGCTCTGCTGTCACTTTGAAAGTCATCCAACAAATTGGTCATACCTATCATAGTTACCCGTAGGCGAAAGAGTCATTGTGCCAGAGAGAAAGGAAGGCAGTTCATGAATTGAGATTAGGATACCTTCTGTTAAAGCCACACATTAGTAAGCACCATGACCAAATAAGACACGAAAAGTTATCTCCTTGCTATTGCTACTATTTGAAATAAATCCCCTGTTAATGAGTTGCTTTGGAAATATTCTGTTGTAGAAAACAGAGGTTCTGTGGAGGCTTTACCAGCAAAGAAATCTCTCAATCACGTTTCACCTTACTTCTTGTCCATAGCTCATGTCACTATTTTGCTTGAGCCAAGTTGTCTTTTGGTTTATCCTTGGTCATAATCAATTGCACACATTTCAGCTGTCATGCCATGTGTTTTTTAAGGCATTTTACCTTTGGGAACCCCCGTTGGACACCTGCTGGTAAAGGTTTCCAAGCTCTGCCAGCGGTGAGACAAGTGTGCTTCCAGCAGAAGGGCATTTACATCTTTAAGGACATGCTTGTCTTGAAGGCTCACATATGGATCACAAATTGCCAGGCACACATGCGGATGCTGGTCCAGCATGGGCCATACAGAATCGCGTCCCATCCTTTGATTATGTACTGTCTTGTCCCTGTCTGGATGACTTTTCAGACACTGACAGAGCTTTTACAATTTAATTGGTGTTGACACCTTTTGAAGCCATGCCTTGAGGCACTTGGGGTCATTGTCTGCTTTCTCTGTTTCCCTCCAATGCCTCCACTTGGCTACCTCACAGCCTGTGGTGCCTGGCTGGCCCCTGCACTTTTTATTCATGTTCATACTTGTTCTGGGTCCTGTTACAAGAGCCCTTGTTAAATGCCCAGCAGGCAGCAGTGAATGGAGATTTTGACTATGTGGGATTTGAGGCCTCTGGCAATAATGGCAAATAAAATAAATATAAAAGTATCCCTGTTGCGGACTGTGTTGTTATCACCAAAGATGTATTCCAGAGGACCTCAGACCTCAGGTACATTCTGTGCGTGCTCGGCATGCTGGCGGCCCGCCTTACAATTAGTACTCTCTGCTCCATGCTTGCATTCTCTGTGACTTTTTCTCTGTCATTATATCTGATTTACTAGCTTCTTTGTTTTAGCAAAGCACAGCCAGAGCAGTTGCTGGGGTGTTAGCAGAGTTTCAAATTATCTTCCAACTTATTACTTCAGTTCAGAATAAGAAAAACAACAACAAAACAGAAAACCTTATTTTCCCAGTTTAATTCTGTATGAGGGTCTCTTCCCATCCAAGAGTCATAGATATTGGTCAACATAGCTCTTAGGTGCTCAATAGTGGCAGACTATCAGGCTATGGAACTTTTATCTTCTACAAACCTTTGCTCATCTTTCTACAAAAAAGAAATTAAGATTTTTTTCAGAGCTAGAGTTATTACCTGCATACAAACTTCAAGACTATCAAAAATTTTCTTGGTTCACAAAACTTACCAAAATAGTCTTTGAAAACATTAATATATTTTAGAAGCTTTTTCTTGCTATAAATACAGTAAGCCAGATATTGGACTATTTAAACATAGATTTTGGGGAAAAAAAAAACAGACTGCCACCTTCCAATCTAATTTGTCCTTCAGGATGAGAAAAATATGTCGGAGAGACAAAGTAGATTCAGAAAACAGTGCTATAACGTTAGCTTAGTTAAACAGTGAACTACATTGAATGCCCATATTTCTACATAATATAAATTTGGTGACTTTATAATAATCAAGTCGTAAACAAGCAAAAATATAGACATTATTGTCAATCCCCTTGCAGCAACCTGTATAGCAAACATTTCCAACTATGAACACATTATTTGAAAATTCATGACACATGTTACTACTATTTGATGTTTAGCAAGATGTGGGTAGACATCTTTTGTTTCAACACAGAATATTTAACCTCTTTAAAGCAAAGAAGAAAAAACAAAACCATACATCTGGACCAAATGTCTCACATGGTGATACCCAACTGCAATTCTAGTCCTGTAAAGCTGAGGCAGGAGGATCAGGTATTCAAGACCACTTGGTTTTACATAGTGCAGTGGTTCTCAAACCTGCAAATCATGACCTGTCTGGGGATTGAATGACCCTTTCATAGGGGTCACATATCAGATATCCTAAATATCAGACATTTATATTATAATTCATGCCAGCAGCAAAATTGCAGTTATGAAGTAGCAATGAAATAATCTTACGATTGGCGTTGCCACAACATGAGGAATGGTATTAAAGGGTTACACCATTCGGAAGGTTAAGAGCAACTGACAGTGAGTTACAGAGGATATAGAGGGGATAGCTTCATTAAATGAGCAGATATTTGAAGAGAAACTCATCAACCCGTTATCTTTTAAATACTCAAAAATCTAAGGAAAGATGGAACTATCTTTAGGTATACTACATCAGGAGAAACAAAATTCCAAACATGAGAAGCTTGCCAATTCTGAGTATTACCACCAGTAGTAGAATGTATGAGGCCAAGGGTAGAAATGTGACGCCTCCACATGCCAAGTGTAGAGAGGACAGAAGAGTCACCTCTGGTTTTCCCAAGGGTCAGCATTTTCCACAGCCTACCACACCGGTGTGTAAGTCCTATAACTTGAGGAAATCATTTAACCTCTCCATGGCTCAATTCCCTCATCTGAGAAATAGGAACATCAGCTTTCCCAGGATCCTGTGAGAGACAGAGTAAAAAATACTGTCCCAAAATCTTTCATACATCATTAAATTTGAGGGGACGTGGTTATGTGGGCTTTGGGTTTCGTTTGTTTGTTACAGTTGTTCTTGATGATGCTTTGAGACGTGAAATAATGCTAAAGTTTTTGTATCATAGGACACCCATGTGTCCAAGGAGTAAAATCTCCACAGCTGGCCTGTCCTCTAGGTTGGAACACCTACACCCCAAGAAACTGGAATCTGGATTGGGCATTGATCTTATTATTATCATTTGGGAAGCAGTCGGGTACTGCTTTTGAACTGCTTTTGAACTACACCTACAAGTCTTTTGTGATGGTTAGTGATTATTGCTGACCTGATAGAATCTAGAATCACCTGTCAGACGGGCCTCTGGGTGTCCCTTTAGGGGACTATCTTGAGTACATAGACTGGGATGGGACCTCTTACCTGTTGTGTGAGGCACCATTCTCTGACCTCAATCCTGGACTGTATAAATGGAAGAAGAGAGCTGACCAGTGGACCACACTGCTTCCTAACTTCTGATGCATGGGGAGCAGCTGCTTCAACCTCCAGCTGCCCTGACTTCTCTGAGCTTGACTAGGCTTGTTGAGAGGAGTAAAATAGAATTTGAGTCCTTAAGCTGGTAATCTACATAGCCCTTTCCACTCTGCTCACCTCTACAGAATCCCATGGTGTCTATCAAATCACTATAACACTTTATTGGCCTCAACTGGTTCCTTATTATGTAACAGGTTCCACAGAGAGTAAAGGTTATGGTAATATGCTTTTTGCCTATCCAGCAAACTAACCATGCTTCCTATCTACTATTTATGAAATGTATGTGGAATGAATATTAAGGACTGAGTGAAACAAATAAGTGAACAGAGAAGATTGCTGCTCAGACAATGACACAAGTGACCCAGAACATGAGAAGACACCGTACTCTCCTGGGTCAGAAAAGACATTCCCTGGTAGCAGTAGGGCTATCTCCCCTGATTCATTTGACTATATAAATGTTTTATGAATGTTCACATTTCCAGTTCATGGTAAACATAGCAGGAATCCTGTTCTCTTAATCTCTCTCCAATCCCTAGGACCTATGCAAGAGCCTGCTTTTCAATGTCTTTATTTTATAGAGAAGATATCTAAACCAATAGAAAAAAATTATTCTTAGCATTTTCAGTGCACTTTCTGTGTGTTGTTAAAAGTTGAGAATTTAATAGCTCAATAGACTCTCCCTTTTTCTTTAGTTGCTAAAAATCTCAGGACCTCGTTGTCCACGTACAGTTCTTTAAAAGCCATGGACATTCTGCATTTTTTTGGAAGCCATGTTTTCTTTAGTAAAAATCTCCTCCTAAGGTGGGACTTCGTTAATAAGCCACTTCAATCCATTTCCAAAGGTGGAAAAAACACCTAAAAAGAATTTGAAAGTAGTAATTACTTACAAAACAGTCACATTTAACACATGGATTTCAGAAAAAACACTTTTGTCATTATCGCTTAATAAATAGATCTAGAAAAGTATTAAACACCACATTATCCCCTAATTAACAGTATAAATGATAACATTAGATTGATATAAGGATGTAATAGGCTCGGCTAATAAGGGCCACACTTTGAAAAGAAGTATTTACTGTTTCAAGTAGTCAAGAAATAGTATGATATGTGTGTGGTAGCTATAGAAACGCATCAATGACGATGACATTATATAAATAAAATATACCCAGTGTTAGAGAGCATCCAAGTCCTTCTTAAAAGCACATCTGAAAACACTTTGGCCACACAGTTACTACACATGATGTGTGACTGCACAGAGAAGGGACCAGGGACATCATGAAAGAACCCTCAAATGTCACAGTAATCAGTCAGCTGTACAAAGGTACGAGGTCCAGCTTTGCCTCTGCAGGATGATTACCTAACTTCTTCATCCAGTTGTTTTATTTCCAAAATAGGCCTACATGGTGAATTTCAGGGTAGCCAGGACTACGTAGAAAGATGTTGTTTCACCTACCTCCCCACAAAATAATAGTAATAGTAATAGTAACAGTAATAATAATAATAATAATAATAATAACAATAACAATAACAATAACAATAACAATAATATAACAAGTTGGAACAGAAGTACTCTGCATGGGTAGATATCACTGTTTCCCAAAGAAATAGGTGCCTTGTTCTTACATAGTTTGGCTCCCAGAACCCTGAGTAGGGATGACAGGAAACTGAAGAAAGGGCACACACAGACACAAGGCGGGAAAGCTGACTTCAGGTGGGCTCTGCTCATTCTGATGGAGGAACCCCAAGTACACTTTCCACTGTGAAAGTGCACGGTACTTATTATATACAGATGGATAGGGATGAGGGATTACTGAGAACAGCTGAACAAGAAGGCAAGTTTAGCTAATCTTGGTAGGCACAGTCCCTGTAGAGAAGTGGTTTTCAAGCCATAAACATCTGTGAACAGCCATCAGAAGCTATGGATACTTGCCTAAGACCAGTACATGATTGGGCCCTTTAACACTCCATTGTGGGTAGAGAAGGTATTTACAAGGCACCACTCCTTTCTAAGGAGTTTTTGTCATGTTATGGTCACAGACGTAAGGGGGGTTCTAATTTTCTTCGGGAGTAATTTACCCAAGCTCTAGTAAGTAACTCTGTATCCATATTTACACAAGCACTCTAATTAGCGTTAGCAACACACACACACACACACACACACACACACACACACACACACACACAAAGATAAAAGTGTAGGAGATTTATTAGTTGGGAATATGAAGGGGTTCAGAGGGAATGGGGGAAGGAGAGAAGGTATGGAAGGTTGAATGTAACGACATACATCATAAATATACATATGAAACTGTCCAAAAAATTTTTAAAAAATCTTATAAAGCTCAGTAATGTGGGAACATCGTTGTTCCATATTAATAATGAAGAAATAAAAGCATTGCAATGTCAACTACCCAAAGAGATGTCAGAAGAAAACGTGGAAAAGTTGGCCTGACTCAAGAATCTGTGCCTGAAATGAACACTGCTGGACCTAAAGAGAGGGTGTGCTGACTTGTTAACTGTCACTTTTAATATGTCAGTGGGCAAAGCTTAATAAATCATTAAGTCCTTAATAAGAATCAGCTGGGGATTTTGGAATCCCACCTGCCTCCATCTCGACGTTTGTCTCTATGTTGTCGTAGGCATGTGCTCACTCTGCTTCAGACTGAAATAGTTAAACAGTTACGCAGTCAAGTAACTCTCCGTTCAGTCCATCTTACTTCAGAGCAATTCAAATTATTAAAGTTGGGCTGAAGGGCTGGCTCAATTGACTCTACGTAAAAATTCTGATATGGGTGGTGTGAACCTAGAATGCCAGCAATGTGGAAACAGAGACAAGTGGATTTTTAAAGCTCATTGACAAGATAGTGTCGTCCAACTAGTGAGCTCCAAGCTTGATGAGAAACCCTGTCTCAACACTCAACATCAGACTCAGGCATCTACATGAACATACACACGCGCGCGCGCACACACACATACACACACACACACACACACACACACACACACACACGTATGCACACATATACAACAATCAAAATAAATAAATCAAGAAAGTCAGTGTGTCAACATGTACTGTGCTGTCACATTTTAGATGGTGGTCCCATTTCAATTTCTGGAATACATATAACCTGTAGCGAAAGATCTATTTTCTGTCAGATGTCGACTCTGTTAACTCTTAGATGTCTAATAGGCGTATCAGGTTCTGTGAGCTCCAAATTTTAACCGAGCATCAGACTCTCCACATCAGTTTTATCTTTCCACTTTTGCGTTAAGCATCAGCGTTGGAACAGTGGCTCAACGTGGACAGCATTCTCTCTCTTATAACATTGACCTCCATCATGTCTCACACCCAACTTTTCTTGCCTTTTCGAAAAGGGAACTTTTCGCTCCCTTGACGCCATGTCCTTTACTTCATACACCAGCTTGAATACTCATCACAGGGCATAAGCAGGAGAAAATTTTTCTCTCAATGAAAATATATGCTTTATGTAGAGGAATCTTTGCTAGTATATGACCCTATCTTTTTTTTAACTTAGTTATATTTCAGACACTGTAAGATTTAGGCAACTGTTGAGATGCCAGTTATGGCCTGCCCTGAATGGAAGGCTCACTTTTATTTTCCCACCTATAGCATAGCCAGTTTTATCATCATGGCGGCTCCATTTCATCACTGCCTTACTCCCATGGATTTTGTACTTCTTCTTTAAATCTGTAAAAACATCAAGGTAACATCATCCCGGGTCCCACATGAATTAAATACGTCCATAATGTGTGCTTGTCTTCAAAATTGTATGGCACAATTTTGTTCTGAGCATCATCTTTTACATTTTATTTAAAATCATTTAAAGTCTCCATGGCAGGCTAAATAGCTGGGGTCATGAACAAGTGGCTTTGTTCTAAACCCACAGCTCTGTAGTCATTGGTACATAAAAGCTAAGCTACCAACCAAGCCTCAGTCACCTGGTAATGTTTCCATGCTGTGTCTCCTCCCTGAATGATCTCCTGCTTCTGGTCCTATGAAATGTCTACTCCACCAAGCCATCCTTTAGAGTTGTGGTGCCTCAGCGCTCTTGACGTTGTTGGTATTGCTATGTAAGAGTCTGTCCAATAACATGCCTTCTTTGGGCATGTACAGAGTTCAGAGTACTTTCCAACTTCACCCTACCAGGAAAGACTTAACAGACTCCTGTTAAGCTAACCTTGTGTAAGCCTTGACCCTGCTTTAACAATCAAACAGCCCTCTAAGTCCTCCTAGTTTGGTTGAAATCCAGACTCAAGTCTCATATTCGGTATAAGAGTATCAATAATTAGCAACCCTATAAATACGTATTATATCATTTTATTCTTCTCTTAAATGTATCAGCACTGCCACTTTACTAAGCAGCTGTTTTCGACTATTCTCTCCTCCAGAAAGGCCATGCTTCTGGACTAAAATAGAATATATAAGTCCTAAGGCAATTTCTTCCCACTTGGGTTTAGTTGAATACTTCTTTTTGGAAACAAGGATGGAACTAACTTGGTTGCTTCTTATAGCTATAGTTCAGAAAGCATAATGTGCCCACATAGCTAAGCAGCTTCATCAACCACTGGACAGATAGACAGATGCGTGAATAAACTCCATATGAGCCACACTCAATGTTGGACTATTACTCAATACACTCTATAGTAGATTGCTAGCCGACTCACCTTAAATTAGTTTCTGTGAGTCACTTCTAATTATAGACTTTCAGAATTTATAGTCAAACTTTTAGCTCAGACTTCTCCTTCCTAAAGACAACAAATTAATTAGTATTAAATTCAGCCGCTTTCATTGTGTGCGTGGGTAGCGTATCTAATCTTGAATGTGACTAGTTAAGTTATTCTTCATAGCTTAGACTCAGGCCATACACACTTGGACTTTATTTACTTCTGTTTCCTTATTTGCTCTTTACTATTTCATCAGAGCTTAAGTTCAGGGACGAAAACCACCTTCACAGATTACTGTCCATGCAACATTTCTCCCTGCCTATGACAGTGGAAATGTAACACTCCAGGAATAACTGGCACAATTAAACAAGCTGCAAACAACTCTCTGATCTACCTCCACAAACTTGCTTAAGATACTTTACAATCATGGTATGAAATGCCAATTTGCCTCTCCGGATTCTTTGAGCCCTTGCCTTCAAACCCGTTGACCTGCTTTGTGCAGCTGAACGTAGGCTATTTGATCTCCACAAAATCCTCCACGTGGAAAGACCTGCCTCAAAGCAGCCTTCCAGAGACTGTGAAAGTCCAGTTTCTCAGTCGCTTCATGGACACACTAGAACCTCTTCTTTGTGAGCCTCTGTTGGGTCTCTCGGCCTGGCTTGAAAACAAACTCACTTTGGTATGATCAGCTGTTTAGACACTACTAATGAGCCACTTCTAAGTCCTTGTGGAATCAGCAAGGAGCATCTCAATCATTTATATGCTTTATGGAAATGTGTGGAAGAGACAAGGAATGTGTTCATATGTGTGCACAGCCAGATTTGCTGAGTTATCACCTATAGTCAGGGAAAGAAGTGTCGCTGCCGTCACCCCTCACATCCGCAAACCAGCAGTGCAAATCCATGGCTGTTTACCTGCCTTCCATTGAGAATCGAGATTTCTGAAGGCTGTGCAAGTAGCGATTAAAAGCAGCTGTAGATAGCGGTTAAAAGACAAATCACTCTGGGTGTTGAGTCAAAATTAAAAACTGGAAAGGGAGTCAGGCTTCGTGTCACATGCCTTTAATCCCAGCACTCTGGAGGTGGATCTCTGTGAGTTCAAGGACAGCCTGGTCTACAAAGAGAATTCCAGGACAGCCAGGACTACACAAAGAAACCCTGTCTCTAAAACAATAAAATAAAATAATAATAAAAACCCAATGCTGATACATAACAGTTCTAATACGTAATAAAAAAAGCATTCTATCTTCTTCCAAATCATTATTGAAAACACCAATTAAGACTGAAGACCAGCCAGGCAGTGGTAGTGAATGCCTTTAATCCCAGCACTTGGGAGGCAGAGGCAGGCAGATTTCTGAGTTCAAGGCCAGCTTGGTCTACAGAGTGAGTTCCAGGATAGTCAGCGCTACACAGAGAAACCCTGTCTCGAAAAACCAAAAAAAAAAAAAAAAAAGACCGAAGACCAGGGAAACACCTCCAATTTGATATAAATCTATTAATCAACAGCTTCCTGATAGTGATCAACATATTATAAATTTTAAGTGAAGACACTTGTCTTGAGTCTGCATTTCTTTGACTTATGTAACAAGGTAACATTAGGAACATACTTGAAGTAGTTTCTTATTCTTGAAAGCAATAACTATCAGAAATGTAGACATGTATATGGGAGTGATTTATTCTAATTTGTTTTAATGATATTATTAGTTATATATTTATTACATATGTAATATATTCTCCTCATCCTCATCATCATTATTTGCATTACTCCCATGTTGGAGAAAACTCCTAGATCGTATGTACTGCAGGTAAAAGGACAGGTTTGGGTAGAGGGTAAGGGATTTAGCAGAAAGGCAGGTACACTGAGGCAGGAGGACAGAGAAGAATATTGATGTGGTCTTGAGTTGGGAAAATATTCTTACAGAAGTGAGAAGTCACAAAGTCAGACTAAAACTTCTTTGCACACACCAGCGAGAACAGGCGTCGTGTTATATTTTTCCTTTTCAAATTGGGGAGTTAGGAGAAAGACGCCAGATCAGCATTCCTTAGGGCTCTCCAGTTGCTAAATTTGTCTGAAGGCCCAAAGGCAAGTGATCACCAGGCTGACCTATGGATTTCCAGTCTCATCTCCCCATCTTGTGGCTGGGATTTCAGAGCAGGCTTGCTCTACTCCCTGGCTCTATTGACTTGCACACAGTCAATCTCTGAAGTTTGCTCCCTTCAGGCTTAGTTTCCAAAAAGGAAAAATGGAGGGGTAAAAAAAATGGAAAAAGTCCCAGGAAGTTCACAGTGCCTGCAGGAGACAGGTGAATTACGTATGCAAACCCACAGTCTTTCTTGTATTTTGCAACAAAATGTGGTGACATTTCCAGGGAGATGTCACTACAGTGATGACCTTATTTCATTTCATTATTCAAGCCTCAGCTGGGGCATAATGCCGAGTTTGTTGTTGTTTCTAAGCTTTAAGAAAAAGTAAAAAAATTTTTTTCCCTATGAACAGCTCTCTGTAGAGTGGCTGTGTGAATGTTATGCGGTACTTTTATAATGCTTTTAAAAAAAATACTCTAAATATGAACACAGCATGCTCACCCAGGAGACTCATCCAACCTCCAAATGTAGAAATGTTTATTGCAAACATTATAGGTGTTAAAAAGAAATGCTTTTACACAATTTGATCGCCTTTTCAAATTAGTGAAATATGGCATTCAGTTTGAAAATTATCCATAGCTTCAAATTTAAAAAATACAGTGTGAGGTTATAAGATTTATGTTTTACTTGCCAAAGGCAGGGTAAAATGCTCCAGTCTGAAATCTGAAGACATTGTCTTTCTATCTTCTGAGATTCCTTAATGAACAGAACGACTTCCTTCCCTTGTGAACCATTTCCTGCTCCCTCTGTGGGAAGAATAAAATGAAGAAGGTAACGCAGAAGAGAGCACAAACTGGAGAAAGGAGCGATCTGTCCAAACTACAACTGTAATAAAAGATTTTGAATATAGTGTCAATGGCGCCATATTCAAAGCGTAATGCAAAGCAAATAAAGTCACCTGTTTATGGCTCTGTGGACTGTAGGTGGAGAACTCTCTTAATGGCACTGCAGCCCAGACCCAACATTTCATACGGCAGTTTGAGAAATAAATGCAATATATGTTTCTCTCATCTGACTCACCTCAAACAAAATCATAAGGATACACATGAGTCTTAGTAACTAGAATGTCAGGGGTAGAAGGATACTGATCTACATACGTAAATGACTCCTCCTGCCTGGTATTCGTTCTTTAAGGCAAGCAAAACATTTCCTTAAAAACTGTAAACTGTTTCTAATTGGACATTAGAAGATGCATAAAAGAAATAATATTCCTCTGTTCTCAAAATCACGTATCCCAGGAAATAATGAATGAATCAGGCTCTTGTCATATAAAATCCCAAGTGAATCATGAGATTTGTTTTTTTTTTATTTTCAAAAGGCCGTTGAAAAATTATTTATTTGTATGTATGTATGTATGTATGTATGTATGTATGTATGTATATATGTATGTATGTGTGTGTGCCTATGTGAGTTCATGTACATTTTTGGAGGTTAGGAGAGGCTGTCAGAGTCCCTGGAGCTCAAATTGCCTGAGGATGGAGGATGTGCCAGGGTCTGAACCTGGAGCCTTTCCAAGAGCAGCAAGAGCTCTTAACTGATAAGCCACCTTTCCAGCTCTATATTTTCACGTTTGAAAAAGGATATATCATGGTTTAGGCTATGTGTCTTTAAGATTAGATAGGATTAGATAAACGCAGACTTGAGTCTGCAGGGGGAAAGCACATTTGTGCCTCCGGTGTGTGATACACACTGCAGACTTTATATTAACAAAATTCAGTGTATGCCTAGTTATCCTACAGGGCTGCATAGATGGGCAGTGTGCAGTCTCAGAAGACTTGGTTTTCCATCGTCTCTTCAGAACCTTCGTTTGTTGGTTATATTTACATTTTTACCGACACCTATGGGAGAGCCCATTTGCAGTGCATCCTCCAATGAGAATTCTTTTAATGCATATCTGTTTAAAGTACCTCAAAGGACAGCATTACTACTTTAATTCATAGATGTTAAAGTTGTACACAAATATACACTACTATTCCTGCTTATTTTTTTTCTTTGGGGTAGAGCAAATTTAAAACATAGAGGAAAGTACAAAACAAAATGTATTGGAAATGCCCATGCCGAGGTTTAACGTTCTGCCATGATTTTATTTCATCTGTTTCTTGTCTCTAAAGTGTCCTTTATAGCCACCTCCCTTTCATAACTCCAACATAACAGTATCATCTCCTCATACTGTAATAATTGTGTTTCAGTTTTCCGTAAATAATTGTGTTTCAGTTTTCCGTGATGTCTCAACATTGTCTTTTATACCTGTGGTAGTGTGGGAAGGGGTGATGGTTGTGGTCACAATTCTGTACCCACATATGTCCCTTGGTTCACTAATGACCCATGTCTCCCTAAGTGTAAAGGTCACTTTTTTCTTAATCAGCACTCATGATGATAGGGTGATTGCATCATTTTCTTATAATCCCATCATGTGAATTTTTAAATTTTCACTAAATGAGGTTGAGTAGTCTCTGTTTCCTAGAAGCTCCTAGAAGTTCTTCATTGCACCTGTAAGTCTGATTTGGGTTGAAAATGTTGACTGACCGTCCCTGAAGGTTTGGCCACCACCCACCCTGAGAGGTCTCTATTATCTAAGACTCTGTGTGGAATAGTTTGAGTTCTTGCTTTAGGATTCTTTTTTTTATTTGAGCATTTTACTTGGATGACAACCACACAATTATTATAATTTCATGGATTTTTCTGTTTCACTTGATAATCACCTTTAAGCTTCTGCTAGCCTGATGATGAAATTATCCCAGCTTTGGGTAGTGGCCATGCATTTAAGGTGTTCTGCATATTTGGCTTTGTTTGGCCTTGTTCACTTATGTCGACAGTATTCGATAGTGTCCTTGCTTCTGAGAAGCCTTATTTTGTATGTATACCTCCCATTTCCAGTTAGGAGCCAGCCGCTTCAGGCCTGAGTTTTGTCAATGAGAAATCACATTAGAGTATGTGCTGGTTAGTGGCTTTTTAAAAAAATGCCATTTTATTTTTATAATAATTATATTTTTAAAATTATAATGATAATATATTATTAATTATATATCATATAATATATGTAAATTGTTCATCTATTTATAAATTATAAAAATGTAATTAAATAAATTTAAAAGCGAATAAAATTAATAATTAATTATAAATAATATTTTATGATAATATCATTATTGTATTTATTTGTAATATATGATATATTTATTTATGTATCTTATATATGTTTGGGTGTTTTACCTGCATATATGTATGTAATGCACATACATGCCTGGTACCTACAGAGGTCATTAGATTCCCTAGAACCAGAGTAATAGTTGTGAGAGGACATCACGGTGCTGGAACTGAAACCTGGGTCCTCTGCAAGAGCAACAAGTGTTCTTCCCACTGAGCCATCTCTCCAACACAGGGGTTAGTTAGTTAGTTAGTTAGTTAGTTAGTTAGTTAGTTAGTCAACTTGACACAAACCTAGAGTCACCTGGGAACCACAATTAAGGGATTACCTCTGTCAGCTTGACCTATGAGCATGTCTGGGTGGCATTTTCCTGATTGTCAGTTGGTATAGGAGGGCCCAGCTCACTGTGGGAGTTGCCATTATTCTGAAAGTGGGCCTACTGAGCTTAAGACGGTAGCTGAGCCAGCCAGGGGAAGCAATCCAGTAAAGCAGAGTCCCTTCCATTGATCTTCCTTCAAACTCTGGTGTCCATTCTCACCTGACTTTCCTCTGTCGTGGACTAGAACCTATAAACTGAAGTCATCTCTTTTCTTCCCAGGTTGTTTCTTTTTTTCCCCCCTCTTTTCTTTTTTGACTGTTATTTTCTTGATCTTCCCTCAGTAAAAGAAGACGGTGATAACATTCATCATACTTGACATTTGTTTCCCTAAAGAAAAGTTTTACACAGTGAAATTTCTCTACCCCAAATGTATTACTTTTTCAATTAAAACTTAATCTTAAATATTTGTCATTTAAAAAAAAAAAGGAAGATAATAATAGACTTAATGCCTTTTCATCGTTACAGTTCAAGAATGGAGCTATGTGAGAGGCATTCAGAGTGCTTGTGAGAAAACTCCAAGAAAACAAGAGTCTTGTGACCTCGGTTTCTGCAGAAACGCAGAATTGTTCTTGCCGTGTGCTTTTGTGCCTCTCCCCGGTGTAGGGGAAAGAAATAAGATTACTTTAAATTATTAATTACGACTGCTTATTGTTATTTGTTTATATGCTGCTATGACAAAAAAAAAAACATGTTTTGCCACATGCAGCTTGTCCTAGATATTCTTCGTAACCCTCAGAGTATGCCCGATGCTGTGAATAAGCTGGCTACTACATGAGACTTTAGGCTCTGTGCTCCCAAGTCCCTCTGCCGTTCGAGTGGTAAACGATTACTTTATATTGTGCATAATGGCAGTGTTAATTTATTTACTTATTCATTAAGAATAGACTATTATACTAATGGATAGTTATGTTTTACTAACTTGCTTATGACTTTCCTTGATATCTTTGTCTTCAAAAGAAAGGGAAAGGGTTTTCTGGTCCTGATGTTGGTCACGTAACAGAAAAAGATAACAAGGATGGGTAGCTGTAACAATTACGTTGTGGCTATTTACTGCTGTAGGTGTGCTACAATTTAATGATGAGAAGTAAGAAATGTAGCGGAGCTTTTCATAAAGAATGGAAACCTGAGGTCCTGCTAATACTTTCTATTCGAATTATACAACGATGGGTATTTTACCTCAGTATTACTGTTTATATTTGAATTTTCCTTACTTTGAAAATTGATTCTTAAACATATTGTAACTACCTCATTGTTTTATCATAACACATAATTAATACCTACATTATGAGTAGTGAGTCCTTCATTAGAGTTTAAGATTTCTTGGTTTTTTTTTCCCTTAGTCTTAGGTTTGAACAGTGTAAATACTGTTTAAAGGGACAGAATATTGGTCCCTCGTAAGGCTATTTTGGTAAACTCCTGTATAGTAAGTTTTCCTTGTTTCAATTTATTTTTAATTTTGGAAAAAGTCTTTGACTTTGATTTGATTTTAATTTTATAAACATTAAATGACCATTTGCAGCTATAAATGTAGGCACCAGAAGCCTCGGGGCCTGGCTGACTGTGACAGAAGCTGGAGGAAGGGATGGGGGAGCCCTCAGCTAACCAATTTACCTACCATCCAGGCCCAGACCCAGCATTTTGACTTAGTTCACTGCAACATCCGCCCCATCTGTGAGCTACCAGAGCTCATAAGGAAGCCAGTCCTGCAGAAGCAGAGCTGCAGGGTCACCAGACTCTGGCAACCTCGGGATATCTGAACTGAGTCCCAGCAGTAGTCCAGTGTTGATGGTGTGCTCCAAACCAAAAACCTTGAACCAGACTAACGACTTGATGCAATGACTCAGCTTGTCGAGGGAACAAATCATGAGGAGATAGTTCCACCATGTCTCAGTTCTGATGAAATCGAGAACAAAGTTGTAACCCTTTTGGAGAAGTCAGGATATGTTGATGAATCAGATGCTGCCAGGGCAGAAAGTGTAAAGGGAATTTCTGGGAACCCATTGCTAATGGCCCTACAGTCCTTGGGAAGGTGTTGATGTCCCTGGTCCAGAGTTACCAACAAAGGCCAAATAGATGCCCTTTGTCTGGGCAGACTCCTGAAGCCACACTGAGATCAGAGGGCTATGCTTCCACCTAGGTGGCTGCGTGGGTGGGTAGGGTTGGCATGTTGTGAGTAGCCTGTGCATCCATCTGAGGCTATGATGATGTCTGGGTTCATGCTGCTGTAGAGGACCATGTGTTGGTCCTTTGTCCTACTGCAGCTGGAGTCTATGTGGCTGTTCATGGTCTGGGTTACCACCAAAGGCTATGTAGATAAATGTCTGTGTGGACTATGCTGCAGCCTGAAGCCATGTTAATGTCTATGTGCTGTGTTGATGTGAGGGGCCTTTGCTGCTACTTGAGGCCATGTTGTTTTCCTTGGTCTCTGCTGTTATGGAGGGCTATGACGGTATATGCATTTTTATGTTTGTCATCTCTACTGCCACTGGAAATTATACTGAGGGGTTCATGGTGTGTGCTGACATTCGAAACCATGTAACCATCAGTAGTCTATGCTATCTCCAGAAACCATGTATAAATCCATGTTTCCGCTGACTCTAAAGGGCAAGAAAACTACTTTTGCCATGGAATTGAGGACTGCAGAAAAGACATACAAGGCTACTCAACCCCAACCTTTCTCCAAACTCTTCCCCCACCTCGTACTCCTATCCCCCGTGTGACGGTTTACATAAGCTCGGCCCAGGAAGTGGCAATATTAGAAGATGTGGCCTTGTTGGAGTAGATGTGTCACTGTGGGCGTGGGTTTTAAGACCCTCATCCTAGCTGCCTGGAAGTCTGTTAGCACCCTTCAGATAAAGATGTAGAACTCTCAGCTCCTCCTGCACCATGCCTGCCTGGATGTTGCTATGTTCCTGCCTTGATGATAATAAACTGAACCTCTGAACCTTTAAGCCAGACCCAATTAAATGTTATCCTTTATAAAACTTGCCTTGGTCATGATGTCTGTTCATAGCAGTAAAACCCAAACTAAGACATCCCACTACCCACTCCCAACTCCTGCAAAAATTGGTAATAGTCAATAGTCTAGACAGAAAGCCCCTAAAGAGAACTAAAAGTTGCAATAAGGATGCTGACATGTAGACCTACACAGCTGATGGCTACAGGTGGGGAAGGACTCAGGTTTCTTTAAGGAGCTGGTTCCTAGGAGTTTGGTCATGCTCTCGTGAGTATATGGGCAACACAACCTGGACTTGGTTTGTTGTTGCTGCTGCTGTTGTTGTTATTATTGTTGTTGCTGTTTTCTCTGTCTTCTTCTTTTTCCAGGATGGGATCAGAAGGGTTGGGGTGCAGAGCTGAGAGGTCTGGGAAGTGAATGAGCTAGGGTTCGTGATGTGTAATTCCCAAACAATCAATAAAAATATTATGGAGAAATGCAGGTATGAAAAGCTCCAGCATTCTCCCTGCTCTCTCATTCGTGGCATGTGGTTTTATTGCGAGCTGTTTATTCTTCCATTGTTCACTTTAAAATACAATGCGTTGTAAATTTTCCTCTTTGCTTCTTATACATGGTATAACATTCTGGTCTAGTTCTTAGAAAGGCATGTTAGGTCTGAATTCTAGAAATCGTACCACTACATTGTGAGATGTGAGATTAAATGCATTCAGGGTGTAGCTCAGTAGGTTTCCATGAATCTGAAGTATTTGTAATATAGATTAGGTACTTTCAGGGTACTCTTTGCTAAGTCTCCATACATCAGTGATGTTTGTAATGCGGGATTCTGCACTTTTTCAGAGTGTACTTTGTTAGGTCTCCATGCACCTGCAGGATGAATCTTCCCAGCCAGCTTCTACACCCTTCAGAGCAAAGAATATGTCCCAGTGTGTCGCTACACTTTACACACTCCCTAACACAGTACAGAAAACATAATTAATGTTTCCATAGGCCGCATTCGGGTGTTGACTACCATCATAGTTTTGCATTGTGTGATGATACAGAAATTATCAGTCCCTCTCTTATGTAGCACACAATGTTCCTGTCAAGGAAGATGGTAAAAAACATGACGGGAAGCCTTCAGCCCAGATCCCTAGTGGAGAAGGAGATGGAATCTTGATTGCATAAAATAATAATAATAATAATAATAATAATAATAATAATAATGCTAAGAAAGGAACTCTCCAAAAGCTAATTGGGGGTTACCATCACACACTGGCCTGGAGGAACTACACTTGGAGATACACGTCACCACCAGAGCCCATCAAAAGTAGGATTCTTGAGAACATGAGCTTTGCTGACAACAGGTTAGCTACAGAGCATTTTGCTGAACCCCTTGCAGTTAGACCAGGCTATCTAATGAAGTACTAGATGTAAGTTTTGCCAAGAGAAACCTCTAGCTGAGGTTGCTTAACAGAGGATCTGCTGCCTTCACAAAAGAGGGAACAAGGCTTGTTAAATAACCACAAGGCCGACTTCCTCTACATTTTAAAGAACTCTAGCAGAGGCCTTCAGTTAGAGTGCAGTTTGTGTGTGTGTTTGCAAACTAGCTTGAGCAGTCCAGAGCTTGTGAACTAATTTACATATGCATTAAGTGATTTAGTCTACCTGGTTGTCTGTCTAGATTATAAATGCCTTACACATCTGGGTGAATAAAAAATAACAATAGTCCAAAGTTATACAAGTCTATGTATAGAATACAGCTATGACCTGTATTCAATGGAACTTTTGGAGGAAACCACCCTTGACCTTATGGCCAAAGCTCCTTTTAAAGTGTTAGCAGTGGTTTTTCAACCTCTAAAGAATGATTCCTGCTTTTTATTAGTGAGTTTTTGCTGGCCTGAAGAAGACAGACTCTGGAATTTTTTGCCTTTTTCTCTTTATATAAAATAATTTGAGTCATAATGTGTATTCTATCACAAGCCTAAGAACAAAATCAGTGGTGATGAGAAAAACAAAAAACCCTTCATCAGTTATTTTATTCTCTGACTGACAATGTTTAAGTTCCCACCTCGTAGGAATATCAAGTAAATAGATTAACTCTGGGTGCTGCTCTGTGGTGACAGCAGATTTTGTGCTCATAGGTGAAAGGCAAGTATGCCTTCTCACCATGTCTGAAGAATACTGAGAGGGGTTTTGTTGAAGGAGTATAGTATCCCCAGTAAGAATAAAAGTTTCTGGAATAAAACTCAAGTGGGAATAGAACTGAAATATCTGGTATCAGAGAATCAAACCTAACGCTCTTGTTAGAAGTCCAGTTATGCTCTTCAGGTCAGGTGTCATCTGAGGAACATGGCTCATGACCACCAGGCTTCAAAACTATACATGTTGCCAACTCTGGTGTCTTTCCTTATCTTCTGTGTTCCTTACTAACACGAATTCCAAAACTACAAATATAAGGTCTCACTACGCAGATGTAAGGCTTGTACATATACAATTCTACATGCTCATAGAAACAGGAAAAACTAGACCTTGGATTCAATTACTTGCTGCACTTGTTGCCAATGGTGACCATTAGAAATGATCACAAACTTGTTTTAAAACAACAGATTTTCCTTTCTTCTGTTTTACAAAGCTTCTGTCCTAAATCAATGTGTCAGCCGAACCACAGTCCCTTTGGGGGCTCCAGGGAAAATCCATTCTGTGCCTCTTCCAACCTCTGACGTATCCTCCTCTCTCCCTCTGTGGGTAGCCTCTAAGTTCCTCCTTATCTCAAATAAGCACATATGGGACTGCATTTGTGGGCTATCTAGATGATCCTGGATAATTCCTCCTCTCAAAAGCTTTTATTACATCATTAAATGTCAAGCAGCTCTCTCTGCTTTGTTTTGTTTTGTTTTGTTTACAATAAAATAGTATCAATGGGTTCGGGGATTAGGGCATTATTAACTGTGCAAAGACCATTTCTTATTCACTATATACATGAGCTATTGTATTCGTTCCCCTACACAGTAACATAATAAGGTCCTAATGCCACTCTGTAAACAGTGGTGTTTCTACAACAAGTGAAGGACTCAGAAACTACAGGAATCCAATCATATAAAATGGGAAGCACAGGCAGTGTCTGGAGGCAGTGATCTTGGCCCAGGGGGATATCGGCAGGTAACTCTGGATAGACTTCATTGTTCATAGGACACAACTGGATAGATAGCTCCAGGAGAGAGAGGACCACTAGCACCATCTTTGCACAAGTCTCTACATTGAGGGCCGTGTGGCCGTCATCCTTTACCTCAGGTTTCAAAACTTTTGCTCAGAAAACCCTGACTATGCAGAAGAAACATGAAAGCACTCAGGAAACATTGCTTCCTGACTCCCACATTGCTCATATTATATTCATACTGATCGTGTTTATTGTATAACAAGAGATAAGCTACAGCAAATGAACTTCATCTTTCAAATAAGCACTTACGAAGGCTGAAAGCATTAGTCCGAGGCTAAGTCACAAATCAGCAGGTCTGGTGATGCTTCAACCTGTCCACATTGAGCCTATAGGGGAAAGAATGTGCAGCACATTCAATGCATCCATGCAAGAGGCCAATAGAATCAAAAGCCACGGTAAATACAACCCCTCTGGCTACTAACAGCCGTCTGAGATTGTCTTTCAGAAATAAAAGAGTTGAAGTTAGTTGAATAAATCAGATCACCTAAATCTCTATTGTGTTCACAATTTATGCTTCTCCCTCACCACTGGTTTTGTTTACGTGCTACTTTCATAATTATATGTTAGAAATGGACAGTCTAAAGATACAAGTTAAAACAAATCTCATTTTCTTCAAAGTAAATTGATATTAAAAATCAAGTACAGGGCAGAAAGAATCCAGGTTCTATGAGAAAAAAAAAGGGTACACCAGCAGGTGTCATTCCTCTGGAGACTTTTCCAGTGATCACACACACACACACACACACACACACACACACACACGCACGCACGCACCCACGCACGAGTGCATGCACATGCACACACACACACACACATACCTCCTCTACCCAATCTCGCTGAGAAGACACATGACATCAAGATTTTAAAATTACCAGGAAATCTACAGGAATCAACTAAGAGCAGTGCTCAGGGGCCATGCTGGTCTGTTGTCTAACTTGTCAGGCGTTTGCAGAGCGCCACGTTCTTTTTCCTCACAACGCTCACAAGAGTAACAGCTTCGTATTAATTGATTTGTGTTTTCTTAAATGTGTCTCCTCAGATAAAATGCAAGTCCCATGAGGATGGAGGCTGGCTCTATGCAGCTTATCCTTATAGAACTCAATATATATTAGCATGCATGGTCCATAAGGAGGGCTTAGTAGAATATATATGTACAAGGAAGGCACAGGGTAGGGAAAGAACCCTTCACATTCTGTTGTCTTCTTTCCACACAAATATGGCTGATCTTCTTCAAGGTTTAGACTTATTGTCACTGAATTCTTTCTCCTAATAACAGACTCTTCACTGTGGTAAAATCTAGGTTAGAAACAGGATACTGTGTCTTTTCTCTCAATCTTACTGTATTGTGTTGTTCTTAAATCTAGATATTACCATCTAGGAGGCAAAGAAGAGGAAGGCCTTTTGCCCTATAAATTAAAAGTTCACTGCTTTTAGAAACTCGGCATTGATATAAATGGTGCTGTGAACAGACTCAGGAATGAGCAAAACATGCTGCAATTTCTTTTGCTACTCAGCAGCACATTGTGCAATGTTGTTCTTCCAGAAGTGTTCTTTGACAAATAGTACCCCGGTGATGTTAGGAGGGGCATGGTAGCCAGGGCAGCGGAAGCAGTAGCCTGCCCTTCTAACTGGATGATGGATCTACAAAGTCTGAGGGGGGGGGGGGGGGTGGTAGCTGTGACCATCTTTCTCTTTTATGATTTCTGTTTCTTTTCATTATGTTTGACATTTTTGAGATGGAGCTTTATAACTAACTATTAGCCCAAGGCAAGGACTGGGAAAATGAGAAGTTGCTGGAAAAGTGACCCTCATACTGAAACACAAAGTGTGAACAACTGTACTTATGGCCTGCCATGAAAGGGACTCCAGCCTGGATTTATGTCCAGATATCACAGTGGATTTGATAGAATAAAATGAAACCAGCACCCTGTGTCATTTCTATATTTTTTTATCTTTCTGTGTTATAGCGTCTGAAATGGAAGTCTGTGTCCACTCACTACCCACAAAAGAATAGCTGGAGCCATCAACGAAGAGCTTGAAAATTAGACTACAGTACACAAGACAAGGAAAGGAGGAAGAGGAGATGGAGAGTAATCTGTGATGAGACGGGATGAGGAACACAGTGGGTGCTCTGAGGAGGGCTTCATCCCCTCAGGGAGAGACGAACCACTCCAAACAATATTCAGTCATGGCCATATGTCATAGAAGCTGCCTATTCGCCACATGGACATTTTTTGAATGGTTAAAGCCTTTTCAGGCAGCTCTAACACTTTGAGGTTTGGGAAAATGAACTGACCTGGTTTCAAAAGTTTAATTTCAACTCACAAGTTTTCTTGTATAAACTTCAGCTTCCGAGAGACAAAAATGCTATCTTCTCCCAAGAAAATTACCAGTGGACAATTTTTATGCAATATGTTTAGACATGACTTCTGGGGAAGGCCCATTTTCTTCTTCTCTGTGAAGGGATAGAGCACCTCCTCACAAGACTCATTTCCCTTCCACTCAGAAAAAGATCCATTAGACTGCACCTCTCCCAGCAAGTCACAGTGAAAGAGCAGGAAACAATTCCCACCACAAGGGCTGAAACTCAGTGGGAAAAGGCAATGCTCTTTTCTTTATAAAAATAAACTAGGAGCTCAAAAGGAAAAGGAAGAGTGAGAAAAAAAACCAGAATTATCCATGGTACATATTTTTACACAGGAGCTGCAGGAATAAACAGACTAAATAAGCCCCTAAGACACACGAGCACCAAAGATGAGTTTCACTCTTCATCCCTTCAGGACTTCACAGAGAGGACTAACCTACAGAACACATGCATGAAGAAATCGATAATTTCATCAGTAAAGGAAAATAATGGCTAACCCAACAACTCACTATTTTTTTAAAAAAAGATAAAGCAGTAAAATACCCCTGAGAAGACCATTCCATTATTCCTTGAATAGTCTCCTTTTCTCTAGAGTATAGTTTTGTCCCTTTTTCTAATGTTATTTGGTTTAAAAAATGGCAAACAGATTTAAAAATCTCAGACGAAGATTGCCAGTGGACAAGTGGATATTAATGGTAATAGTGAATATACTTCAGATACTTTTAATAGAATTCCAATAATTTGTTTCATGGGGGACTAGAGGAACAAATGACATCATCAGTAAGTTTGGTTTCAAGGACTATTTTTAGTCAGTGTAAATTTTTAAAGCCACATAATTAATGAGATACTTTTAGGTTAGGATGAAAATGTTTTAAAGACCAAAAGTAGTCAAGGATCTGTAATAGTATTTACTAAGTAACTGAAAGACAGAACCACACTTAGACTCTGAAAAATGTGCAAAGGAGAAAATCAAAGAGGCCTTGCTTTTAACAGGTATATGATGATGCTGTGGTTTAAACCTTGATGACACAGAAGGGCTTCTAACCTTTGTATCAAGCAATGTCTGACAAGGCATATTAACAGCAAGTGTGATGACATTTCAAAGGAACAAGATATTCTTCCATCTGCAAGAATCTAGGGTATGCCTTATAGCAGATGCAATTGCCGTTCAATTAAAAGACAGAGCAGACCTGTCCAGTGCTGAGTTCCCTCTTTCTACTTAGAAATCATCCCATAACTTAGCGGGATAAAAGTTTAATGATTGTTAAAAGAACCTACGACTGTGTTGGTTGGCCAGGCTCCTTTAGCAAGTTATTCTGCTCTGCATAGTGTTAGCTGGAACATCTCATGTTTCTGCCTTGACTAGTCAGTGGGCTTGGTTGGCAATCCTAAAAGGCTCCATTCACTGTGTTGGTGACTCCCTGTGCTAGTATGTATGAGCTTGCCCACAGCACAGTGGTCTCTGAGACATCCTTGCTTTATGGAAAGAGCTTCTAAAAGTACGAAGATAGCAGCTGACACTCTACTGAAGGCTGATGTCCAAATGGAAACAGCCTTTCTCTTTGCCACATTCAGTGATCAAAACAAGCCACAAAGCTATCCCGGATTCAAGTGATGAGGCAATGGATTCCACTTCATTTGTTGAAGCTGACAAGAGGAACTGATGGTAGGTAGGCTTCACTTCGAGACTATCATGATCAAAAAGACAAAGAAGATATTGAGCACGAATACTTGCTCGTATCTTGACCTTTAAAGATAAAGACCAATATGTATTTCTAAGAGTTTTTTCTTTTTAATGTCCAGCAGTATACTTGACACAGGAGAAAAAGAAAGTCTACTTCTTGGCTATAGAACTTGAAGAGCTTCTAGCCTTTTTGTCATTGTTGCTTTGTCATTGTGTCCCTTGGAGTATTTCTCATATCCAGTTCTAGTTCCAAATACTATGTAGTGGAAGATAACAATTCTGATTCATGGATGTGATGGACGCTGTATCTAATTACAGACACCCCCTAAAAACAATGCATTGGCACCCAGGATTCTAGGCAGAGGACTAAAGATGGGTTTCAGTGTTAATAATTCTTGTCTTCCTAAAAAAGTGAATTTACCTTTGACAGTTAGTGGTTGTCCTTGTGAGGGACAGTTACCCTAATGGAAGTAGCTATAATCTGAGTATGTGCACCGACCAGCTCACAGGAAGTTGCAGCTACACATTAAATGGGCAGAACTATGTCCCTTAGCCTCTACCCTATAGCTCTCCAATCCTCTCTAAATTTCCGATATCAAAACGCTCCCATTTTCCTCATGTGGATTCTAAGTTAGCTTCATGAAGACGCTGTATTGTAGGTGAATGCTGTCAGAATTAACATCTTAGTTTTGCAACAATCGCAGCCCTCCCAGTACAGAGCTCACATACCTTGTTTCACACTTTCCTCTGATGCATGGCTCACAAACCATTCTGCATAGAAGAAAGTTAATTGTTGGGCAAAGCAAGTCCCCGAAAACATGCCTATCTCCTCTTTCAAAAAGTCTAATAGATTCAGTCCTCTTCTGGGGAAAAGTGACTGAGAGACTGAGAGACAGCAAGAATATTTAGAAGAAAAAAAAACTCACAGAAAGCAGATGGATGGAGGCAGATTTCCACTGTGTGCGAAAATACACATATGTACATATAAAACTGTACTATAAATATGCGTATATGTACATATCATGTACACTATACACAGAGAGGGGGAAGGGAGGGAGATAGAAGCCAAACTTGTGTATCAGGTGCTCAGTCATGCCCCCACTTTCTGTGATGTACTTTCCCTCCATTATTTTCCTAAATCAAGAAAATTTTACACGTTTTTAAAATTCAGAGCCAAGCAAACACCCATAACATGAAAATTAATTTTTTAAAAATTGAATTAAAAAAATCTCCAAAGTTGTCAGCATTCGTATGTAACCTAGACCAGGGACATGCTAACTTCAGTCACAAACACAATTTGCCACATAGGAAGGAGAACATATGTACTTTTAAGGGCGGGGCTAGCGTGAACAAAGAACGGTTCTGCGCACATCATGGGAGACCAAAGGCGGCCTTGAACACCGACTCAAAAGTTCCTACCTTTATGAAAATTGCAGTTCGCACTCTTTAAAACCTGACTATTGATTTTTATAAATCAGTTTCCCAGATCTTAGAGCATCATAAGCGGGTGCCACAAATTAGAAGCTGCAGAATCAACAACCCATCAATTGGCCCATTGACACATTCCCAAATTTACGCTCATTCTGTTGTGGGATTTGGGCTCGTGGCTTTTCTTCTTTCCTCCTCAGACTTATTGCTTGTGTTCTCAGAGTTAACCCGTTAACGCCCAAGACTACACGGTCGGGTTCCGGCATTTTATAGTCTGACAGATATTCATCTCCGGCTCTCGGCTTGCAGGTGGGAGCCTCAGCCAAGGAGCTTTGTGTCAGAAAATCAGCAGCTGCTCGTATATCACACTGGTCATTAGTGGAGGATCATTCTGGACCTTTGCCCACAGCTTCTTGCTATGGCAGGGGAAGGGCTATAAAACCCTAGGCCCTGTCAGCCGTTGTCACTTAGGTGAGAATTTATCAGGTCTCCAAGTGCCCTCTGACTGGATTATTATGAATAATGAATGAAGCTTTATGCTACACTGAAGCATTAATAAGATGGGAATGACTGGGAGAAACTCGGGGCCGCACAATCACAGGCGCGCGCGCTGGGTGAGCAGATCCACAGCTGGCGGGCCTGCCCAGCACTGCCTCTGCGAATCTGTGACTGAAGCAAGGTCCTCCTTTAATTACGGATCAAGCTTTGCTTTACAGCTTGAGTTTTAGCCTGTGGCTAGTAATAAAGAACCAGGGATGGAGCTGTGTGCATCTGTGCTTCCAAAAGTGGACCAAATAGAATCAAGGTTCCCTTCATTAAAAAAAAAAAAAAAAAAAAAAAAAAAAAACTATCCAATGTCAATCATCTGTTTTACTGTCACCTTAGAATGATAGTCGGCTGTGGAAATGCACACATGTATAAAATTTCTAATGCATAAATACAGAGTCTTCCATGACGAAGGGATGGGGATTTTGAGGGATGAATTCAACTCCTTTTCAAATGGAGGCTATTTAAGTGTCTCCCAAATAGAAGAATAGAATAACAAAAGTAGCTTGAAGAGAAGAGATGAGCCAAAGGCAACACTCATCTCACAGGGGAAACAGCATGTGTGTCCAGGCCTCGAACTAAAGGAAGCCACCTTTGGGGACTGTGAGAATTAGAGCCCCTCCCCCACCCCCTGCAGCAGAGCCAGATTCAAGGCAGGAAGATACCACCCACCCGCCCCTTGACTGGCACCTTGGCAACCGTATCAGGACATACTGGTCCTAGAAGGATACCCAAGCTTTATTTAAACAATCAAAGCTGTGTAAGGACGTGTGGCTGGAAAACTGTGTCTGACTGAAGGAGCCAACAAATAACCTATGGACTGGTTGCTCAAACAGTTCAAGTTCCCCGGATTCCAAGGGCCATGACCAGATGAGACAGTTGCTGGTTTGCTTTCAACTATAGATTCATGTGCCTGGACCTGTCCCATTCAGGCCCTTTCCTGATTTTTTTGAATACTGGGAAATTTTGAAAAACGAAATTAAAAAGTATTATATTGCCACAATGATAACCTGAATCTCATTTCAGAGCTCTGAGGAATGTGGGTATGGTTAGAGTCTCTTCCCATGATAGTGACAGTGCTTCCAAGATGTGGTCCGTCTATCTCTGACTCTGTCTATCATTGACTGCATGACTTGAAACAGCCTTTTGACCTCTCTTATTGGACAGCGTCTTAAGACTCATCTAAAGTAGCAGTTGTCAGAACCACAGTTTGAAACACTCAGAACCCCTGCTATAGCTATGAGTAGAAGGAATTGACAACCCAAAACGTGTTGCAAAGAAAATGCTATGCAAGCCCTCTTCTGCTCTTGGTATCAAGAAAGAAAAGCCACTCCCTGGTTTTTCAGGAACTGGAAATGATGGAATAAAAGCATTTAAAGCTAGGTACCCTGGAAACTTGTATTCACCTCTTACTGTGCTTTTTCCATTTCTTTCTTGGATGGGATCTAGACGGGATGCTTACTTCCTTCTTTACATTTAAGACATTCTTTATGGCTTAACATTATACAGTGCTTCAGAATGGAGGGGAATTTGAGGCACCCAAGTTTTAATCTCCTCAAATTAGACTTCTCCCTAGGAGGAAAAGAAAATCTCATGCTTAATATTTCAACCTCACCAACTATCTATGATGTTTCCCCCATCTCTACCTCCACCCTCCTCTTCACCGACATTACTCATTTCACTCATTTGATACTTAAGCAATAGTCTTGATGACTCAATATTCATTTGTCAAATTTGTCTTCCTAAAATTTTTCCAGATAGACACCGAGTCTTATGTTTTTTCTTATGACATCACAGAATATGAGAAATTCTCAAATGCTTATTGGATAATAGTTAATTAAGTATCTACCATAAGTCAGACCACATGCAGGTTCCTATACTATAAAGATGGTAACCTTAACTTCAAGAGCTTTACAGCTAGAGAAATGATTAATATTGGAGCGGATCGTTAGTTTTGGTTGAGGCAGCATCCTTCCTGGAAGGATGAAGTGCTACAGATTCATTGTGAGAGGTACTAGCTAAGAAGCTAACCTGCTAAACTATCATATCTAAGACCATTCATAGTCAATGTACTGAAATAAATCATTAGATACATCTCCAATGGCACAAGTGAGCCCTTGGACTGTTTCAGTGTCACCTTAATGATTCCAATAAAGACCTAGAGAGCAAGACAGATAAACCTGGGGCTTATGAATGTGTAGACACTCTTGAGAAGTGGTGAGTGGGAGGGAAAGCAAAGAAAACCCTAAGTTTCCCGTTGTCCTCTCTTTCAACCTTTCCACTACTGATTACATAATGTAGTAATTCTGCCTCTGTTTTTTTTTTTTTTTTTTTTTTTTTTATGTTCTGGAGATTTTGCTTTTTAGTATGGGTTTTGTTTGACAGCTATGTGTATTAAAATCATTGGTATTATTCTACAATACTTGCACATATCTGAAAATTCATCTCTCTAAATTCTTCTTTGGAAGCTGACTTCAGGGAAGGCTATAGGTGGAATTTAAGTGGAGACTTGAGCTAGCACCTCAAGGAATGTTGTCTATAATGTTCCACAGAGAAGCCAAGAAGTAAGAGGGGAGTGCTATGACCCCACTCAGCCAAGGACACCGTGGAAGTCACACAAGGACTTGCACGGAGATGCATGCAAGACTTTCCAGCCATCTCCACACCCTACCAACAGAGGCTGTTGGTGTCCAGGTCTAGTGTTCTCCCTTCATCTCCATTGAACATTTGGAATTGTCTATAAGAATATGCAGAAGAACTAGAAGCAAGGAAATGTGATATTATGATTTTAGTTGTAGTATCCCTCAACTTTCAATGTTCTGGGTCAGCCTTGGAATGGAAAGAGAGTGTGCCAAAGACATTAAAGAGTCGAGACTTGTGAACTGAAATCTTGTTCAATTTCCAAAAGTGAGTTCACACTTTCTCACAATTCTGAGACTAAATTCAAAATGCCCTCTGTTCCTGTTACTGATGTGTTCATATTCTTTATTGCCAGGTCCTTCTGGATGCTTCAGCTTAAGACTTTTTAAATATTCTACTAAGCAAAAAGATTTAAAAAAAAAATTCCCCTCATTCATTCATGGCAGCCCCAACCTGTGTGGAAATCATACCCAAGTGAGCAGCATTGGTATCACTTCGATGAATTGACAGTGCAGAGCAACCCCAGCACAGGCTGCAAGGGTATGGGCATGTGTGCCCATGGAGTCAGCAACACATGCTCTGTTGAACGTGTTGCTATGAGAGGGGGTCCTCCCACTGAGTCAGCACAAGCTTACTGGGCAACACATTGGCATTGGCAGAGTTTCATACCACCGCTAAGCCATAATCTGCTTGGCAGGCATGAGGGATGCCACAGAATCCCAAGGTTAATTGGGAACAAGGCAATAAACACAGGTTCTCCCAAGGCATTCTTGAGGCTTAGACGCTGTCTGCAGACCAACCCTACTTCAATTTTTGAAATACAAAACCGTGCCTTGGATTCTCAGTGGTAAAGAAAACCAATAGCAATTGGGCCAAGATTTTAAGAAAATTATACAAAACCTCCATTCCCTAAAATGTTAAAAAGAACACAAAGCTAGATGGCAAATCAACTATTTTTCTAATACTACCAAACAGGATGGAAACTCGCTGTGGTAGAGCCGCACAGGAGTTTTGGACCACCCTGGAATAGTTTTACAGCTCTGACATTTATAGGGTCTTCTTGCTCTTGAGACTCGTTATGCTCTTAATATTTAAGCTCAACTGGCATTTATGGGAAGAGGATTGATATCTTCAACTAAAGGAGAGACAGTTGTGAAGCCCAGGCTCCAGGAGCAAGCAATGGTGTCATTCACATAGATTTCTTCAATGTGCTTGGTGAACTATGCCAATAGTTCAGATGTCAACACGAGAAAGAGGAAATAGGGGAAGGCAAGGGAAGGAAAAATCGGCATTACCACAAGACACATTTATGTGACAAAATGAATGTGAAGGAAGATGAGAACCAAGGCAGTGGAGGACTTCCCATGAAACGTGGTGTAAATTAGCTTAAGAGCAAGAGATGATGAACACCAAAGATAGAACTCGGGAAATAAAAAACAACAGAGCCGGAGACATGATGTAGCAGGTAAGCACACAAAGGGAAGGAAGCAAACAACAGCAGCCAAAAGGTTTTAGAGCGAAAGAATATAAGTATAAGGGTCTGTGTAATCAAGGGTACTACCTTTGCCCCCTCAGAGCTCAAACAGAGGCAGCTGAGATGCCCGTAATTATTATTTATTCATGCCCTTTGCTTCAGGGGGTTCTCCTGGCAAAACTCCAGCATCTTTGCCATTTTTGAGACTAGGGACTTGAGAGAGTATCTGCTCTGAGGATTTGGTCCTGTAATCTCCTTTAATGTTTCTCTGGCATCAAAAGGTCATCTCAATTCAGATGTTCATGAAATGGAAATTAGTTTGAGGTCCCTTGGAGATCTAAAGCCTGGCAGACAGGGGATGCCTGTAAGGGGGATCAGACCCTGGATGTGAGGAACCCCTTCAAGGTGCCATTTTGTCATCTCCCGAGGCTTAATAATCCCTCAGCCACATCAAGCAGGCATCCACCATCCAACTGAGTACATCTTTCAACACGCCAGAATTTCCATAGTATCATAATGACTGAACTGAATAATGCATTGCTCCACCAGACATGACAATGGAGGATAGGGACTCTGGGCTAAGAGCATCACTTGAAATCTCATAGTCACTCTGAGGCCATTCTACCCCATAACCACTGACCCGTGATGATCCATGACCTTGGTCTCTACCAGCTCTTAGGTCCTTTATAAACAACATCTCCAAAAGACATTCAAGGTCTCTGAGTTAGCATCGGTATTCCACCTTACACTATAGAAAATAAAACTGTGAGTTTGCCAAGAATGTGCACGTAGTAACTGTCAACAATGGGTCCTGTGTCTACCCTGCTTCCTGCCAGAGCAGGCACCCTTTTCCCTTAACCACACTGCTCAGATCCTTATGCTAATTTCTGCTACGTTTTTATCTTGTTTTAGACTAAATTAGAGTAAAAATTTCCAGCACTTACAGGGACTTCATCCTTCCCACGTGCTGCCTTGTGTTATGGTTAGAAAAGCCAACAGGCAGCTTTAGTTCTTGAGACACTTGCTATGGAGTGGGAATACAGACAGAAAACAAAACCAAATAAAACAAAACAAAATGGGAAGCCACGACTTCCTGGGGCTCCAAGAAAGATATTTTCTGTGTTCTCCTCAAGGGAGTTCATACCAGCCCACAGAAAGTCAAGGAAAACCAAATCTGTTTACTTGTGTTTTAAATGAAAATTCTTCCTTTTGCAGGATAAAATAAGGGCAACCTATTCTACCTAAAACAAACCTTATTCTAAATAACCAAGTCAACTCTATAAGCTCTTTTCTTTGGTCCATGTGGATTTTTCTCTCATAAAGAGAGGATGGGGTTTCTGTGCAGACTGCCATAGCATTATCCAGAGTACAGATCACCCTTCACACCCCTCCTTCCTGTCTTCTCCCTCATATCACATCTATGCTCCAGCCCTGGATACATAGCCATCTGTGTACTGTAGAAGAAGTGCTGTCAACAAAGGCTCTGATTTCAAAAACTGCCTTTCTCAACAGCTTTTCTCAATACCAAACATTCGACCACTTGAGAAAGACAAAAGAATCTTTACATTGCATAGTTACAAAAAAAAAATGGTCCAATATAGAAATCTATGAAATAAACAATGGATGTCTCCATTGATATCCTTTCACCCCAAACCAAGACATTTCTATTTCCTGAGAAAATCATTACTAAAGAATTACATATATTCTCCCAAATGTTTTCTAGTCACAGTATGAGATGATCTAATTGTTAAATGTACTCATTTTTCAACCAATGCAAATTTCTTTTGATGCTGACTTTTACTAAAAATGTTATAATATAAAAAGAGGTACCCAAGGATATCATTACGTATATATTCCATTTATCCAACCACCATGTGAAATATGGAGCAATGCAAACATTAGTTGATGCAATGTTTTAAGCCACTAGCAGCCCCTTGGGTATAGGTTCTTAAGGTATCATATCACCAAGCATAGTTTAAATGAGAGAGATGACTGAATCCCAATGCAGGCCATAGGGGTTGATAACCTCAGAGGTCTGGGTACTGGCAGAAAGGAGGAGATGAGGCAAACATAGAGGAAAGCAAAGCAACCATGGTGCATTTGCAAGCGCATCTCAGACTGACCACTTAGTCATCTTGCTCTTTGTACTCCCTCATGAACAGAGACAGTGAGGTGGAGAAATGAATTAGACTAGGAGCTAGGTATTGAAATGCTGCTCGCCAAGGAAGACAGAGGAAATATAACAGAACACTCTGAGGACTCATGAGAAGAATTAGTATTTCCCTATTGGTTCCTTCTTGTCCTATCTTCTAAATCTTTTGGAAGCACGCCTTAAAAAAAAAATACAGCAAGCCACATTCTGAAATCAGTGAGCTTCTGTGTCTCTCCAGCAGGTGCTGTGAGTATCTGGGGCACTTCACCTCCAGCCTACTCCATGTTTTGAGCACAAAGTTTAAATTCTCTTTCAACTTCTGGGCCTGTATAATTTCTCTTCCCTCTGCCAAGAATGTTCTTCTGAGCATCTATTGCTGCTTCTGTTCTCTAGCCCAACTACTGCATTTGTCAGGTCCTTTGAAACTAGTCTTCTAGATAAACTCCCGCTCCATCTCCTCTCCACCCTTCCCGTCAATCAGATGATCCATTCTCCCATTCAGTATTGTCTCAGCACTGTTCCCCACTATCTTGTTGTGATTGAAACAGTGCACTATCAGTTGCTTGTTTATCTTTCTAGGTAAAAAGAACCATGAGAGAGTAAATATGTCTGCCCTGAGTATCAACGCACCCCCAGGTATAGTTGCTAGCATGTAAGTATATTGTAAACACTATGGAACAAATGACCAGATGGGTACATGGCTATACAGACAGCTAACAAAGAGACATCAACAGAGTTGAATAAATAGGCCAAAGGACCTGAATAATTCATAACTTGAACAATCAAGATCTCCATAATTAAGAACTAGCTAATAAACTAAAAATATTTTGATAGAAGTATATACACAAGGGCATTCAGAACTAACCAATATTATAAATGGGTCATGATTAACAAAAATATCTTGCTTACATAACCACACACATTTTTTAAAAATTAAACATCATAATTTGCATATGCTAATTAAAATCTCTGCATTTTTAATTAAAATATTTGTTAAAATTAGGCTAAAATTGTTTGGTCGTGAAATTGAATTTATAACTAAAACTGAAAACATTTGTTTCATGACAATGGAGTGTTGAAAATATTCCTACATCTTTTATAAATCAGGTTAAGAGGACTATTTAAAAGATTAAACAATTGTATACTTCTATTAATGAGAGAATTAACCTTAGCGTTCTAACACAACACAGCGTTGATTTGTTACTTATTATTCAAGTTAAGATTTATCTTCCTTTCCAACTCTTAAAGCTTATTTACCAAAAATATTTTTCTAGGTGCCAAGCATATTAATTGTAAATAAAACATTGCCTTTCCAACAAATCTCCAATTAGCTTCTCCACCCTCATTTCACATGGATCCTAGATTATTTACCTGAGAAATTGGAACTATTCCAAACGCTCCTCGGATTGAATAATTAGGTAGTTTCTTTAAATGAGGATCATGTACCCAAACAGAAAATGTCTGTTTATCATGCCAATATATAACCAAACTGCAGACATGCCAATAAAACCCTGGCCAAAGCTCATATAAACGTCCTGGAAACACACAAGGGATGACATTTAGGTTTTGGCTAGTGGGAACTTGGCAAACATTACATCAACTAACTTTACTAGCTAAAAGACTCAATACTGGATAAGTCAAATAGAGTATGTCAGTCATTAATCAAAATCAGTCTCTTCTCAAAATATCCATCAAACTAAAACCCCGAATTTCACAGTAAGAGCTCACTCTGGAGGATGGCCTAACATGAAAGGAGTCAAATCCATGCCTTCATCTTAAACTAGCACCATAGAATTTGTCCCAAGCACAAATGTGGATTACCCATATTCCTACATGATTTTATTGACAATTCTGTACAAGGATGCAATGTTTTCTAATTACTCTCCCAATCCCACCTCTCTTATACCAATCTCAATCCTGCCAGCTTCCTTTCTAATTTTTAATCAGTTAGTTTCTCTCCCAGATTCATGAGTTTTGCTTTTGTTTTATGACTTAATTTCCCCAAGGCCACTGACGTGATGGTTAGATTGGAACTCTTTGCTGGAGCCTGGTGGGGATTTGGATACACGACTGAAGGCCATGATTTCTCGTCTGCATGGCTCTGTTGGTAGCAAGCAGTCCAACCTATGGGTAGGGCCCCCTGAGTCTCTCATTCTTTCCTATTTGATTGTTAATAGGCCCAGTCTTATACAGATCCAGTGTGGGCATCTGAGGTTGCTGAGTTTGTGGCTACATACAACAGCTGTGTCTTGTCTTAAAGATGGTACTTCTCAGCCCTTCTCCTCAGTTCCCTTCTCCATTCTTCCTGTGGCTTCCTCAACAAAATTTTCTGAGCCTTAGAACAAATGGTACAAATGATTTGCTTAGTGCTAAGCATTCATCGTGCAGTCATAATTCGCCGAATCTCACTGAAGCAGAGAGCAGCATTTATACTGGGTATAAATGTAAATATTTAGAGAGCAGCTTGATGAAATGTCAATTTAGCTGAATGACAGTATTCAGCAGCCCCCCTCTCCATACCTATTATTTTACCCCCAAACACATCAGAATTGTGTAAGATTTTATGGCCTCTCCAAGCAAACATTACTTTGTAGATTAAGATTCGTTTATGCTTCCAAAGATGTTTCTGTCAAAACAAGTCTACTTTGTGAGTTAGAAATCGCATTACAAATCAGTCGAGAGTCTTTATACTTGATTGTAAAATCACACTAAAGCTTTATTTGTATGTCACTAGAAAAATGCCTAAGTCTCTCACAAGCTTTGATGGCTAATAGAGGGGCTGGTAGGATGGCCCAGTAGTCAAAAGTGTCTGGTGATCAGTCTGAAGACCTGAGTCTCAGTCCAGGAAATCACACAAGAGAAGAAATTGGCTCCCACAAGTTGTACTCTGACCTCTTTTTGTACACTGTGGTATCCTTGCACTAACAAACATGCAGAAAGAATAAATAAAGAAAAATGTAAATTAAAACCAAGGAACCATCTTACAGAGGATGTTTCCTACAACGGACCACAGTTTATGTGCTGTAGCTTTCCTTTGTTAAATACACTCTATGTTCTTTTCACCCTAAACTCATTTGGCTTGAGTTGTTGATCAAAGAAAGTTATGCATGAGAGCCCATTCTGTTTGGGAATGAGGGTCTGTCATGCCCTGAAACATCCTTGTGATTTATAATACATGAACTCTTGGTGAAGACGCTAAATATATTAAAGCAATTGGAAAATCAAGGGGAAACATGCTGTATATACAACTTATCACTCATACACCACGGTATTTTATTTTAATTCTATTTTAAAGTATCTTTAATATATATTAACTGCACACAGTTGTACACATTCACATGTGTCAAATATAACCATGTTTAAAAACAAATTTCATGTGCTCATGTGCATTTGAAAATGAACTTAGTGCTTCCAGGTTTTCATTGCTGCAATTAAATCAACTTAGGATTTGTTGTTATTGTTATTTTTTTATTTTTAAAACTATTGCAAGCAATTTGCAGTTTAGCAAGAATGTAGGGAGTATTTCTATGCAAAATCAGGGAAAACTTAAAAACCTTAGGGAGGGAGGGAGGGAGGGAGGAAGGGAGGGAGGGAGGGAGGGAAGGAGGGAGGGATAGAGAAAGGGAGGGAGGAAGAGAGAGAGAGAGAGAGAGAGAGAGAGAGAGAGAGAGAGAGAGAAAGCGAGCTGTTCAGACAGCTTTTCAGGTTGAAAGAATGGGCCATATTGCTTCTTTGTGGAAAATAACATGAATAAATGCTGGAACTAGAAATTTGGGAGATAATTCTTTATGTTTTCCTAGGTCAGGACTGCATATTGACTTAAAGGTTATTTTCTGGAAAAAGAGTTGAAAGAGAACCCAGATGAACTCATTCTCCTAAGTAAATGTCAAATTTCATTTCTAGCCAAATACAAATGAATTATTTACGGGCAGCTTGCAATTTGGGTAATCTGTTTTGCCTTCCTCTCTATTACTATGGGAAACTGTATTTTTTTTTATGCAGTAAAAATATCATTGTGGGCACAGTTAATACATGTAGCATTTTAGAATTTTTATATATTATTGAATTATGGATTGTTCTGAAAATTTAAATGTTCAACATTTCTCATGAATTGATTTGCATTTTTTCCAAATAGAATATGAAGTGTCTATTTTAAAATGCAGTTATGCTAAAATAAATAAATAAATAAATAAATAATTTGAAAAGTTGAATGCAGATACAACTACACCAGAAATATAAAGTGAAATGGAGTGGTAGGAGTGATTGATAAGTATTCCATATGCTTGCAGCACAATGCTGGGAATTGAAATCTGAGCTTCTGGCCTCCAAAACCATCCAGACATTCAGATGGACATGTTTTCCAAGTCGGTAACAAATTCCTTTCTTGTAACTTCATAAAGCTGACCCTGTGTAACATGGTTAATAACCATAATGTCCAAAAGTCCTATTTTGCCAATGTTCTTTAAAGGAATGCCACTCAGTAAAGATTTTTCAAAGGTAGATGTCATTCCAGTTGAGGCAGATGACAATCTTCTTAGTAATAAAATCTACTTCAGACGTCTATATACAGCTTGGTATTTCTACTCAAGTGTACCAGGGCACGTGCCAAGTCAAGAACTTGTGTTTAACTTCAAGCCTGTGCTTTGTATTAGAGTTCTATGCACAGTAAGGTGGGCATTTTAATGCTATAGAATACTGAGGCCCACAAGGACCACAACAATGGCTGTCCTCACAAGAACCAGTATACAGCCGGCCATGTATTCAATATGTAGTTATTAATTTAAATTATTTATACAAAACAACAGAATAAAAAATTTAGAAACAAACTTAGAAATCATTGCAAAATTCCTCCGAAGCTAAAATGTTTTTCCTGTGACTTCCTCAACTCATAGCTCATCAGCTTGCGGAACTAAATGTGCTAACAGTTCCCCTTGCCTTCTGGTGTTCATGCCCTTTAGTCTTCTTCCAGCAAGCTGGACCTAGTACCTCACATCTAACACTGCAAAAATGATCCATGCCAGTATCACAGTAGGTTATGGAAGAGACCTGGCTCCTGTCTTATTCATTCTCTCTTGCTTATCTTCTCTTACTTTTTCACTTGACTCTTGTGCAAACCCATTATTGTGGTATGAAGTCTCTGTAGAGCAATGGTTCTCAACTTTCCTGATGGCAAACCCTTTTAATACAGTTCCTCATGTTGTGGGGACCCTCAACCATAAAATTATTTTTGTGACTTTGTTACTGTAATTTTGCTACTGATATGAGTTGTAACGTAAATATATTTGGAAATAGAGGTTTGCCAAAGAATTCATGACCCAGAAGTTGAGAACCACTGCTCAAGAAGATCTGTGAGAAAAGTAGCTGAGAGAATTCTTACCAGAAGCCTAGAGGAAGCTAAAGCCTCCAGTTCACAGCTTTCAAGGAACTGAACCTTGCTGACCACCACAGGAACGAGTCTGGAGTCAGACCCTTTGTCAGGTCCTCATAGGAGACCAAAGACTTAGTCAACAATTTGATTACAACTTAGGGAAACACCAGGAGATCAAAAACTTAGCTTATGTAATACAGGAATTTTTTTTTTTGTTGGCGTGAGATTAACAATTTACCACATGACTTTGTTTTAGTTGAATTTCTTACTCAACCACAATATCACATATATCAGGATCAGGTCCTGAATGGTTTTGTCTTCACTGACAGTTCTACTAATGAAGTCTATTGTGCTTATTGCTTCCAATTTTCTGTATTTCCCCGATTATTCTAAAACATTTCATGAGACAGCTTACACATTCTACAGCTAAGAGAGTTTTGTCTTTTACCTCTTTTGGCAAAGTTCAGAATAGGTCCCTCAGTAATTGACAAATTGAGCAAGTCAAAACATGTACATCATTAGATATATATCAGATATATCTATTTCTGGAGCTCCATAAATACTTATATAAGCTGCATACTAAGAAATCAAAAGACATAAAAGTTTGCCCCTGTGTTTCATACCTGCTTTCCCAATCTCCCTTAAAGCAGTGTTCATCCCTCTTGTGTCTTACCAAGTCCTTGTATTTAGTCTGGTGACTTAATGCTTTTGAGGTAGGATTTCTGGGTTGCCTTTCATTGATTTGGTATCTAACCTTGGACAAGTCGCTTAGCCTTGATGCAACTCTTCCACTTCCTGTAGGTAAAGTAAAATGTCCTGGGCAAAAATAGAGAAATCCACAGAGAAACTTTATTGTTAATCTATATTATTCATAGTATCACAGAAAAAGTAAAATGATGTTAGGCAATATTCTTGTTGGTTATATTATTTAACATGTATACAGAGAATACATTTATGGATTATTATTATAATCACCTTCAAATACATAATGAATAAATAGAACCTTAGATGGTGTGAGTATGTTTGGCCCATAGAAAGCAGTACTTTTAGGAAGGGTAGCCTTGTTGGAGGAATTGTGTCACTGTAGGGGCGAGCTTTGAGACTCTTCTAGCTGCCTGGAAGAAACTCTGCTCCTGGCTTCCTTTTAATGAAGATATAGAACTCTTGTCTCCTCTAGCCCCATGTCTTCCTACACACTATCATGTTTCCTGTCAGGATAATAATTGCCTGACCCTCTGAAACTCTAAGTCAATCCCAATTAAATATTGTCCTTTGTAAGAGTTGCATTGGTCATGGTGTCTCTTCACATCAATTAAAACCCGAAATATTATGAAATATTATGAAAACATACTGTTCACCTTGGGTATGTGATCTACGTCAGATGCATTTTTAGAAATCCAGATAGATCTCATCACTGATTGTAATAAGCCAACAAACTATCAAGAAGTGGGCTGTAAGATTATGGTAGGTTTTGACTTGAAAATGATAATAAATTGTTTTATATTAATAAATTTCGTTTCTTTAAAATAAACCTACTGCTCAAATAACTCCAAAGTATCCAACTCTGCTTATGTATATATTTTCAGAAGATAGTGGATAAATGAAATTGTATTGCTCTTAAATAAAGTTGTTTTCTCGATGATGAATACTCGAGACATTCATAAAAATACACTCCAACTAATGTCACCAACACTATGTTGAATTGCAATTTATCTTATCGCAATGTCATTTTATAGTATCACACTCTGCCTAAGTGGAAGTGCTCCCATGACTCACCCAGTCTGTCCTAGGGAACAGGGCATCCTGTACTCACTGTAAGGTGAAAGCCGTGATCTCAAATTAGATGAAAGGGTCTGTGTGCCACCATCACGCAGCGCTTCATTTCTTAGTCTTAGACGTCATTCATAGTCTCGTTCTCATTTCATCTTCCTGGACTCCTGTTTCAAGCTCAGCTTAAAGCTGAGGAAATGGAAGGAGTGGAAGTAAATAAAATTCTGACTTGACAGGGGTGTTAGAAAGTGCCTTGTGCCTCCTGGCTGCAGTTGTTACGTTGTCTTCCTCTCCAAGCCTTCTGGAGCTCCAGGCAGGCCCCATGCAAGCAGATTACAGAGGGATGCCTCTGACTGGCTCTTCTGAAATTCACTGAGTCTCATTCCCTACCCAAGTGCCCACCATTCTTTCTTCTGAGGACCTCATACCTGGACCTTTCCTTGGTGGAAGGAGAAAGGGCAGGATGATTGGTAAATATAGAAGTACATAACAGCAGTAAGTTTTAGCATTCTATAGCATGATAGGGTGACGATCATCTAAAGTAATTTAGTGCATGCTTCAAAATAGCTAGAAACAAGAATTTCCTTTGTTCCTAGAAGAAAAAACATATTAAGTATTTTTGGTAGTGGATGTACTAAGTACCCTGCTTTGACCGTCACCTATTTTATGCATCATGCACAGAAATATTACACTATATTTCATTAAGAGGTAAAATTATTATGTAGCAATAAAAGATTTTTCCAATACTCTCTTATACTGAACTCCCTGTGACCACTTGATAGTCATGTGCCAAGCCCATTCCCATTGACTTCAGAGAACATAATAACCCTTATTAGGCAAGAGTCCCAATGATGCCATTCCCACACTAAACTTCATGTATAGAAGCTATGATCTGCTGCCCTCCTGTTTTTCAAAGGTTACCTCTGAACTAACTCTCTTTATAAAATTCTTCTTCAGCAACCAAAATATTTTCCTTCACCTGGAACTGGTGTGGGCCAAAGATTCGGAAATCGTTTTCATGCCAGTTCCTTAAAAGACAGTGTATACTCACTTTTGACATAGATCATCTCACTTTTAATAAATTATTTCTTCAATGTTTCTCACTTGGTACATCTGACAGAATGACCTGAACCACGATGAAAGACCTGAATGACAAATTGATTCATGATTCTATAAAACTCAGACATTTCCACGTGCCCAGAGACTGAAAGCTGCTCTCCTGAGAAAGTGCACATTGGCAAAGATATAAGGCCTGTACTCACTTTTCTGAGTCCATAACAGGATAAAGATGAAAATGCCCCCTTCTGACACTTTAGATGCCAAGGTGCAGCCCAGGTCGAAGTCTTGCAGCTAAGTCATAAATTCCAGAAAGATATCACTTTTGGAGCATTGACACAAGCTTAAAAGAGAGCTGTTGACAAGAAGGAAAGTGAAGAACACATGTGAGAGCAAACTATAAAAAAATTAGTTACAAGGACTGTTTTACATGCACAAGGCACTAGTGGACTCACAGCTAAAGAACAATCACTCAAGTCGTCATTGCAATGCTAACTTGAATAATTACTAACTTGCTCTGTGTGTTCTACTTATTTGCAGGTGTATATTAAACCATCTTAAAGCTCAGTTTAGGACTATGATTTATTTTATCATAATTCAGAAAATCTGGACTAACTAAGAAAAAAAACTTTTGAGTCATCTCTTTTGCTTCAGGCTTCTGGGACCATGGAGTTCGGTTAGAATGCAATTTTTCAAGTACAACAGGCACTGGCCTTTACACAATCACTTAGGATTCTAAAAAAAGTACAACTGGGAGTTTCAGACCTCCAATGGTCTAGACACTCCTTTGTTATCACCATATTTTTACTGGTAGTGCAGGTCTGAGATGAGGCATAGATTAAAAAAGAAGTACAAAAAAGACCACCTGTAGATAAGAAGAGATTCAAGAATATTGTGGCCCTCTTGCATTTAACCCAGGATGGTTTTATATTGGAGTGTGTGTGTGTGTGTGTGTGTGTGTGTGTGTGTGTGTGTATACGTGTGTATTTCTGTGTGTGTGTGTGTTTAGGTTTTTTTAAATTGATGTCCCCTAGGGTCCAGGATGGCACTGAACTTGTCACTCTAGTGCTTCAGCCTCCTGGGTGCTGTGATTACAGGTGTGCACTGCCATACCAGGCATCATATGCTGTCATAAAGGAAAGAGTACATTTTGTTATCTCAAGAAAACGCTAACATTAGTGATAGACATGCTCTGAAATGCTGGCTCCATGATGCTCCCAAGATTTAGTCATGTAACAACTGTGAGCAAAAGAAAAAGACATGTCACACAGAGAGGTGGTTACAGAATGTGAAAGTCCTAAGAAAAAATGACATACATGCATACATGGACAGTAGGCTGGAAGATATACCTTCTTTGACATCTCTAAAATTGCTTATCTTGTATACTTGTCATCATTGGCTATTAGATTGTAATCTCTCACCCAAAGAGTAAAATTTCACTGGGTCTTTAATCACTCATTAAACTAATTTTCTGCCATCAGTCTTTTTATTCAACACACAGAGCTTAAGTGTCTTTGACGTAACAGACACCACATGACACAAATGATGATTCAGAAATGAGCAACACAGTTGTTTCCTCCAAGAAACCCATTTCTCTGTATTTACAACAGAAGCTTAAGGAGTAATGCAGCAGAGACTAAAACAAAGGTTCTTAACTTGTGGGGTTGAGGGTACGGTGTCAGAGTAGAGTCAAAAGAAAACACGAGATAGTCTTGAGAGATGAGTGCACAGAATGTACCAAAGTCATGGGGATTTAAACAATAGAGGCTCAGAAAGAAGAGTCATTTGTCATGAACAAAGAAAACAGCATCTGTAGGAAATAAATGAATAGTAACACTGGCAATAAACAAGTAGGATTTCATACATCATCCTAAGGAGGATAGATAATAGATGGATAGATAAATTGATACATACATACATACGTAGGTAGGTAGGTAGATAGAGATAGAAGAAGAGATAGAAAAGTATTTTCGATAAAAATATATATGATGTATGTATATACGTTTAACACAATATATTCTATAAAATAATATATAGAATTCTATAGAATATATTATATACAATATATTGTGTATATTGTATATATACATTAAATGTTTTCACACAATATATTCTAGTCATAGTTTCTTTTTCTTCAACTCCTCCAAGATTCTCTGAATTAACAAAAGAAACAAAGACAAAAGCAAAAAGCACAAAATATACAAACATATGTACACACACACACACACACACAAAACCATAAAAACAGAACATTGCAAATCATAATATACAAACTAAAGACCAATAAGGGAGAATGCTAAAATAAAGCATTATGAGTTAATAAATAAAAATCTACAAAAATACCACTGAATTTTTGTTGCTTATTTTCTGCAGGTCATGGAGCCTGCTTTTAAGTATGGTTTTAAGTATATCCAGTATGACTACATTGAAGAAAACTAATTTTTCCTTTGTAAGCAACTGTCAGTTAAAAGTATCTTCTTGACAGAGAATGGGAACTTGTGTCCACTTCCCCCTTTCAACAATGGAACCTCATGTGACATGAACCTATGTAGGCCCCGGTGCACAGTCCCTGTGAGTTCATGTTCATGCCAGTCCTGTTGTGTCTAGAAGACATTGTTTCCTTGATGCCATCTATTACCTCTTGCTCTTACAATATGTCTTCTCTTACACAAGGTTCCCTGAGCCCTGAGGGGAGGAATTTGGTGAAAATGTCCCATTTAGGAATTAGTGTTCCAAGGTTTTTACTATCTTCACATTGCCCAGTTGTAAGTCTCAGTGTTACTTCCCGTCTACTCCAAGAGGATTCTTCTCTGATGATAGCTGAGCAAGGCACTCATCGATGGGTACAGGATACGTTGTTAGGAATCATGTTATTGCTGTTAGCAGTACAATAGTGTTTGGTTTTCTCCTAAGACCATGGTCTGTCTAGTCTCAGATTCTTGGACACCTTATCAGGGCCAGGCCTGGGTTCCATCTCAGGAAGTGGGCTTAAATCCAAACAAAAAAGCTGTGGTTAGGTCCACAGCTTTTGACAGTATTACATCCTCATATCCTACAGGCAGGGCAGCACTGCAGATGGAAGTGTTTGTAGTTGGTTTGGTGTTTACCCTTCTCCCATGCGAGCATGCAGAGGACCTTCCAGTGCCATGACTCCTAGTCAGTGGGGAAGAAAATTCTAGTTAGGCAGCTTGATTTCTGTGTTCAGTGAGATAAGTCTTCAGAAATTAGTCTTGGCAATATCCTGGGTTTTCTGTGGGCATTCTTACAGATTCTTTTTGGCCAACAACTAATTAGATTTAATACATTCCTGGCACTGGAAGATAATTTTTTTCATCACTTGGTGATGAAAGATATGTTGTTGAGTCTTTATCTCCACCATTATTTGATTACTCCATTTAGATTTATTTCATGCATGTATATATGTTAGGCAGCTTCTACTGTAGTAGTAAGTTTCTATATACGCTCCATCAAGTGGCCCTTAGTGTTTGCTGGCCAGAGGATGCATTCTGCTGGTGATTGGTGTTAATACTATTAATATCTCACATAGAACCAAAATCAGTAAAGTTAAGATAGAAAAAAATAAAGAGAAGAGAATGTGACATGCCTTAATGTAGAAAACATAAAAACCAAAATTCTTTATTTCTGTATGATGAAAGAAAGAGACAGGTGCTTAGCAATCCCAACCTGAAAGAAAGATAGACAAGTGGCAATCGGGAAATCATCTATTGCCACTAATTAAGTAAGCCAAATTTGTTGGCTGCTTCCTGAGCACATCAGTAGACATTAGATATTTACTGGTCAGTGAAAGTGATTTGTTTCTGATAGGCGTTCTTCTGAACCTTGCTATTTGAAGCAACCTTCCCCTTGCCATTACTAAAAGTTGATTTTTATGCGAATGAAGCATGAGATAAGGGATGGAGCTCTTCATGGAGAACCTTGTAATCAATAAAAGTTCCACTTCTTCCTAACTGCAAGATGTCTAGATGTTCAGGGATAAAGAGGGAGCAGAAATTGAAGAAAGGGCCAACCAATGACTGGACTAACTTGATATCCATGGAGAGAGACTCCAGCCCTGACACTATTAATGATATTCTGCTATACTTGTAGATAGGATTCTAGCATAGCTGTCATCCGAGAGGCTTCACCCAGCAGCTGATGGAAACAGATTCAAAGATCCACAGCCAAACATTAGGGATCTTATGGAAGAATGGGAGGAAGAATTAAAAGAGCCAGAGAGGTCAAAGACACCTTAAGAAAAAAAACGCTACAGAATCAACTAATCTGGGCCCATAGGGGCTCACTGAGGCTGAACCACCAACCAGAGAACATGCATGAGATGGACCTAGGCCCTCTACACATATTAGCATGTGCACAGCTTTGTCTTCATGTGGGATTCCTAACAGCAGGAATAAGACTCTGTTGCCTGCCTCTGGATCCATTTTCACTAACTGGGTTGCCTTGTCTAGACTCAACAGAAGATGCACCTAGTCATACTTCAACTTGATATGCAAGTTGATATCAATAAAAAAATGCATGAATGAAGGCTTGTGAGTCCATCCTAGAATTCTTCAACACCGTCACTTCTAAGATGCTTATCAAGCCTTTTTTTAGCCCCACATCCTTACCACGCATTATGAACTACAAGTCCATTCATCTCGAAAGGTTGGAAAATGCAATGAGGCTTTAATTATTTGTCATATGCTCAATTAAAATAAGACAATCAGAGTGAAGCCAGTTTATAAGATTTTCATTTTTACCCCTAAACTCTTTAATCTGGCTAATTTAGCATGAGACTCCATGCTGGAAGCCAAGCTTGTAATTTGGAAGTAAGGTGAAGTTTTCAATTTAGGTCTTTCTCCTCCCTGGTTTTTTTTATTATTATTATTACAGCCAAATGCAGCATGCTGTTTTAAGATTCTGTGGATTATAAACATTTATGTGCAATCCTCCTTTAAAATTACTGTTTTCCAGACTTTAAGAGGCTAGACCTATTAAAAACTTTAACATTTCCTAAGTTCTTAGCTTATGAGGAAGTGCAGGATAACATCTACTGGTCAAACCTTCTGTAAGAGTGAACTCAAGGCTCTCCTTTTTCAGAAGAGCTTTTCTCAAAATTTATTTCCAGCTACTTTTGTTTTCCTTGAGGGACCTTTGGAACACAATATTGCTACTTTTCATGTTTTTTATTTGCCCTCTGGAACAATAAAAGCTCAAAGGTTCATAAATATGCATTCCGTAAATGTATTATGCTGACAAAGTGTTGCCCAAATAGCTGCCTTGGCCTTTGGGGACAGCATGAGTTTACAGCATGCTTAAACAACACTGCAAAGTACGAGGAGAGAAACAAGAAAGAATAACAGAAGAGCAGGCCTGGGAAGAGGAAGAGACAGCTGGAGATAAACAAAAAGGAAGAATAAGAAGTAACACTTAAGAGCCACCTCCACAAATGAGGGGAAGAAGAAACCAAAGTGAAGGAAATTAGAGGCAAAAGAGAAGCCATATTTTATGTTTCCAAAGCCAAGAAAGAGAAAGAACAATTTCTATACTAACAACCCAAAGTTGTTTGTTTTTCCCTTCCAGCGGTTTGACTGAGGAGCTGGGCCTCCTTGTTCTCTAATGTATGCCATGGTTTTACTAAAATGAATTTGAAGAGGGGGCCAGTGCCCTTATTAATTCTGTTTCTCTTTGGGCTCAGTCTTGTTTGACTCCATTAAGCTCAAATGAGGTAAGTTACGGTTCTGATGGTTATCAATGTACAAGAAATAGAAAGAATAGTGTTTTCCCCTCCACTGTGGAAAAGTGAAGGCCCCCTGCACACATAACTCTTCAGTGAATTGTGTTAATGAACAGGAAAACAAATGAACTGAAGTTCTGATTTGGAGTAACCCTGTCAGGAACAGCAGTGATTCCTGGCTAACCCTCTGCTAACAGTTTCTTCTCTCAAGAGAAATTAACTGAAATTTTTTAAAATCATATTTTTGAAATAAAAAAATTAAAGTCTCATGCCAAAGAAAACAAGACTTGAAAAAAAATTAAAAATTTACTTGTAATTTGAAAAAAAAATCTGAAAATCAGTAAAACAACTGAGAGGAAGAATTGTCCAACAAATGTGAGGAATTTGAATTCACTGGGTAACTTTCCATCAGATTATAATTAATAGGAGCAATTATTACCAATTACGCCACAACCATCTGACTGCTCCTTGGAAATATTGAACAATGACGAAGTGCTCTTCAACTATTTTCTCAATGAATGGTTCCCATAAAAGATTTACACCCTTAAAGCTAACAGTCTTATGATTCATCTGCCTGATAGCTTCACTTCAGCATGAAGTTCTGAACTGGTATTAGCTGGTTCTGAGGGCCCTCTCTATCCACTGCCCACTCATATGCTTCAAGGTTTCCTTCAGATTCTATCATATGATAGTAATGTTCTGATCACTTCAAAACTTGTCTTGTTTTCATTTTTGAATGTACGAGTATATAGTGTATGAATGTGTGTAAGTGTGCGTGTGCGTGTGCGTGTCTGTGTGTGTGTGTGTGTGTGTGTGTGTGTGTGTAGGTTAATGGTCAAAATCAAGTGTTTTTCAGGATTGCTCTCCACCTTCTTTTGAGACAAGTTCCCTCATTGATCACCAATTGGCTACACTGGCTGAAGAGATTTCCAGGACTCCTTTTGTTTCTCACATCCTCCCCTCAACCCTAGAACTGGAGCTACACAGTCATATCATTATGTCCAACTTGTGTGCCTGGGATCTGAATTCAAGTCCTTATTTTATGCAGAACGTACTTTATTGGCTGAGCCATCTTCTGAGCTTCTCATTTGCATTTCCCTTTCATTTATCCAACGAGAAGAAAGCCTCGTAGAAGGCTGTTCAACGGGTAGCTTCCAATTGCAGACAGTAGGTATAGAAAGTAAATACAGCCACAAGTGCTGTGTTTAATTCGGACTTGAATGTTCATCTAGCCAGTGAAGGGGATAGGGGCCTGAACACTGGAGCTATGACATTAAATATGTTCAGGAAGCTGTGTGGAGCCTGAGCCAGTTAACAAATAGGGACAAGCAGGGACGCAGGGAAGACAAGACTCAGAAAGCAGAGTACATGCCAATAATGAAAAGCTCTACAAACCACCGAGTATTCAGCTTTGCTTATCCATCTGACACAATACCAAAATAAACGATGTAAGGGAGGAAGGCTTTGGTCCATCTTGGCCACTCTGTTGTTTGAGAGCCTCCAGTGAAGGAGAACATCAGAGCTGAAGGATGCGATGGTACAGAACTTTATCACCTCACGGCAGCCAGGAAGCAAAAGGACGGGGCCAGAAAGGCCCAGGGAAAGATAGAGCCTCCAAGGCACACCCGAGTAACCTACCTCCTCCAGCTGGTCCCCAGCTCCAGAAATTTCCATCACCTTCCTAAAGAGCACTGCTATTTTCAAAACCAAGCTTTCAACACAGAAGCCTGAGGGGCCACTCCAAAAATCAAACCGTAACAGGCTTCACGGAGACCACTGTCTTTTCCTATTTCAATAACAATGTGTAAATTGAAAGGCTTAATTCATGCATCCCAGTTCAAATCCACATACACTAATTGCAAGTTTCACACAACAAATTGACCCTTTTCATTTGTGACACTCTGATATTTTCTACCCCATTGAGCTCAGAATATTCGGATTTATTTCTAAGATGTTATGTTCAACCAAATTAATTGTGAACTCAGTTAGAAAGAAAGTTTGTCCTATGCAGTGAATTGGAAAGTAGAAATGTTAGAGACAGGAGGCTGAGTGAAGGCAGTGGCTGTACCAGTCCAGGCGAAATGTCTAAAGTAAGAACACAGGAGGCAGAACACTGAATTGCCAGACTGTCTGGGGAATTCACTCACACCAAGAGTGAAATGACTTCACTACATTGTGAATGTAATGGTTCTTCACGTTTTCAGAGAAGATCTTCAAGAAAGTGGTTCTTTACGCAGCAAAACTGGGGGCTGGTTTCAGAATTGTGCAGATGGAAGAAAGCCACACAGCAATGGATGAGCTCGCCCCTCCCACTTTCCCAAAAGGACCTCCAGGTTGCTGCTCACAGAGGTTAAGTGCAAGAAATCTGCCATCTGAACAATTTCACAACTCACAGTGTCAGTCAGGGACAATTCCACCAACCAGAGCAGTAGGAAACTATGGGAGACAAAGGGATTATTTCATTCCGTTAACTTTGTAACAATTTATAGATTACGCTGTAACAACACAAATGAAAGAAATGGCAGTCACCTCTACTCTGTCAATTATTTTGTCACTGTTTTCTATGCTGGGGTGGTAACACCTGTGGTCTAATTATTCTTCTTTATGCATTTCCATATTCCTTCAGAGATTTTGCAGAATTGAAGGTGGAGGTGTTTCCCAATCTCCTTTTATGAACTATGTACAAAAATAATCTTTTTTTTTCAAATCCCATTTTAAATTCATGCATGGAGGCAAGTTCCATTTCCCAGAGAAGAAGTGAATTGAAACAAGGGAAACACCATGTGGTTATATAGAGTGCATCCACCATTGCAGAGACTTGACAATCCAGGACTAAAACTCTGTCTGAGTTCAAGGCCACATTCACATGTGATCTTCTAAACCACTGCGTAAGGCTCAGCCTGTTCTGAGGTAGAGAAAGGGCTTTGGAACTAGGGCAAAACCTAGATGCGCTAAACACCATAGGAACACTTCTTCATGGTACTGTTCTAAAGGAGAACACAAAGCCTCCCTCCGAGCAAACAGTCCACAGTTCTTCAGAATGTCTGTCTCTTCTTCAAATGCCTTCTGGTCTATGTAGTCTTCTGTATTCTTCTATTTCACCTCCATTCACTTGTGCTCCACTCCCTAAGCCATAATGGCAGTCCTCAGCGTAGAAGCCTTTTATTACGATTGTTTTGCCTTCTCAATCTCTTTTTACGTGTGTGTGTGTGTGTGTGTGTGTGTGTGTGTGTGTGTGTGTGTGTG
>JANHMN010000009.1:37896631-37910402 GCA_030674055.1 Rhabdomys pumilio
TGTGTGTGTGTGTGTGTGTGTGTGTGTGTGTGTGTGTGTGTGTGTGTTATGATGGGGGAGTGAGTTTCATTTTTTGTTGGTGTATGTTTGTTGGAGACAGGGTCTCATTCAACCCTGGCTGATGTCAGACTCACTATGCTTACTACATAGATAACAATAACACAGAACAACCTTAATTTTTTGCCTCTACTTTGCATGTTGCAGGCATGTGCCAGTTCACCAGTTACTCCCACATCTTGGAAGAGTGCTTTTCTCTGCCTGCATAAGTGAAAACATCATGTTTTTTTATTGTTCATACTTTCAGAAACTTGGATTAAAATCCAAGCAGGTTAACAACAAAACAATATCATGGCTCGTTTTACTTATTTATTTCACTGTAGGCGGACTTATTGGTGAATGAGATGCTTGTTTGTGTTCATTCTGTGAATTGGGTTAAACGCATCAAATCTAACAATAACCTTCATCTCATCCTCATCACCTCTCTTCTCTAACACTGAAGGCTGCTTCTCTTTTAATCCTAGCAGTGGACTCTTCAGATTTGGTGTATCACTCTTTCAGCTGCTTGTTATTGCTCTGTGTCTCTCTGTGACTCTGTTTCTGTCTGGCTTTCTCTCTCACTCTCTCTTACTCTCTCTCTCTCACCGTGTGTGTCAGTCTGTCACTGTGTATCTCTATCTCAGTCTTCTGTGTCTTCTATCTATATATCTATATATCTATCTCTCTATCTATCTCTCTATCTCAGCTTTGACTATCTGTTATTGGCATCTTACTATTTATGTTTTTATTGGACACACACACACACACACACACACACACACACACCACTCCAGTCCTCTCAGAACTGGGTTTCACTAGCTGTTCTCTATAATTACTTTCTGTGAAATACAGATGTAAAAAAAAGATGACATTTGGGGCTATAATTTAGCTCAGTGACAGAGTGCTTTCCCTGGATGTCTGCCCGCCCCCAACAACCAATTTTTAAAATGCTTTAAAAGAAAACAAAAAGTGATATTTTGGACTTCTCATTTATGAACTTCTTACTCTTTCCCCAACCTGCCTCCCATTTCTTTCTGGACTAGTGTTCAGGCCCGTGTCACAAGATTATCATAGTCACTGAAGGAAAACTCACAGCACAGGCACCTTGGTTCAATTCCCAGATACGAGATTTTTCTTGGAGCATTTAATTTCTCCATGCTCTGTTTCATCATTGTAAAGCAAGGATTTGAAAAGTTCCTTCTGCATGTAGCTGTAGAGAGGATGGAGGTCAATTGGGTGGTATTTAGAACACCATGTCCTATACACACAGTGCATTTTGAATAGAAAGTGATTTTATTAGACTACATCAATCATAAAAATAGTGACACCAACTTCGCTACTCAGACCATGCAAGGTGACCAAGTCAGGTTCTGAAAAAAACAGAGATTATTTAGTGAATGGACCAAAACTATTTAGTGATGGACCAAAATCCCATTAAAATGGGTTGATCGATATACACATTTTGTAGAAGAGTGTCCTTCATATAAAGGGAAAGCAGGGATGTCTGGAGACTCATTGGGGACCTGATGGGCAGATGTGGGAAAGATGTTGAATTTAATTCATTTGAGTGTTTCACCATCACAGTTACCAATATACGAACCACATTAAAATCAACCCTACACCCCAAATCTGTGCCAATTTCCAAAATTCATCATAGAAATATTTTCTTTTGAAACATATCCAATGTCAGAGCTTTATAAGACAGACCTAGCAGGCAAGAAAAAGGTTTAAATTGCAAAATAATTTTCAGAAGAATTCAACTTTAAATATTTTTGCAAAATTAATGCTAAGAATTAACGTGTGTAAAACCACACTCATTTGTAACAGCAAACTAGTTAACCCACTTTGGCTCCTGGCAGGTTGCACACATGTTCGTGCAAACATAGACACACACACACACACACACACACACACACACACACACACACACACACCAGCTATTTTGATATGCCTTGACTAGCTCAGTGAGCATTTCTAAATTTCCACACAGCTTGCAAACACTCCCCCTCTGGTATATCTAAGTTAACATCTTTTAAAATCTTTCATCTCTGCTACTCCAGACCCAATCAGGGAGGTAGCCCCCAGGGCCATTTTCCTGAATTCTTACTTGCTGACACGCCTTTAAGTTTCATTTCTTTTTCTTCCCCTGTCACCCAGATTTCTCCTCTTTCTCTCTCCCTAGTCCCTTGCCCACAGAATCAAAAAGCCCCGCCCCATCTCCCTGCCCAACCATTGGCTGTAATGGCAATTCAAATTATTTGAATTATCAATATTATTATCAATCAAAGCCAGCTAGGTGCAGGTACCCTCAGGCCTAGAAGCTTGGCTTTTGGGAGCCAAAATATGACAAAGTATTAGAAACAATTTCCAACACTCGTTTTATTTTCCTGAAGCATTATCCTGTTGTGGATATCTAGGAGGCACCATTCTTATTGTGACTGAGATGTGTGATCCCTCCGTTCACCATTTGAGCCGTGACCTTTGGGCTGAATTAACTAGATGAGTACTAACTGTAATCTGGAACTTAAGTCTTTAAAGAGAAGAAGGACAGACATTTGCTCATAGACCAAGGAAAAGAAAGGATACAGCAAAGACACTATATACTCGAGCAGTGTGGCCACAAGCTAAGGAACGACAGTGGTTACCAGGTGGTGCAGTGTGGAGGGCCGCTGCCGCAACCTTAAGATGGCACCTGCCAGGCTTGTGCCTTGGAGTAAACAAGTCCTTATTTGGTATGGAGACTGTGCTTGCTGGTAGCCTGATCTGTCCTCACAACCTCTTAGCCTATGATAGTGTGAAGCGTGGTATGGGCATATGGGCAGTCCCATGAAGAGCATTTAAGCAGCGCTCATCGGGTAGTAGGGGGCACACCCTTGTTCTAGATGTAACTAAAAGCACCTGAGTAAACTGTCTCTGGAAGGAACTGGTGTGCTAGTCTTCCTTCCCGCTGGTCGGGGTGATCGGCGGCACAGTGCAGGAGACAGATTCTCCTCTGATGCTTCTTTCAGGAGGGAAGTCTGTCCTTTCTAGAAAAGTTTTCTTTTACAGATATTTGCTGTGATAAATTATTCTTAAATTAAGTGTAGATGTCACGAATATAAAAATGACACCAATGACACCAATTCTTGAAAAAAAAAAAACCTTAAAGATCACTCTATTGACTTTCTTTTGCAAAAGTTTATTATTTACATAAATAAAAACTAGATGTCAATGAACTATACTACATTTTTTATTTATGGAACTCATTTCAGGCAAATCAGCAAATCCTAATCAGAAAATTAACATGGCCTTTGCACTGAAATATTATTGGTTGCTTGTGCTATTCAACATTGTAGGCAATACTAAAATTTATATTATGGGGCTGGCATTTTTACAGTTCTCACTTAAACTCTTGTCTCGTTAACAACTAGTCTTAATTGTATTGATTTAGAATGTTCTTTATTTTTCCAAACTAAAGATGTTTTTCCTATTTAAGTGTGTGTGTGTGTACATGTGTGTGTAAGATATTGCAGTTGCCTCTAGTTGCCTCTGGAGACAAGGAGGAAGTACTGGATCCTCTGGAGTTACAGATGGTTGTGAACTTCCCAGTGGGTGCTTGTAACTGTACTAAGGTCTAGTACACAAGCCAGCAGAGCTCATAGCCACTAAGCTATCCCTCCGGCCAGCCCCATAGAGTGAGGGCTTCTTTATTAGCAAGAAAACAAAAACCACATAGCCTAAAATATTTATCCAAAGATTCCATCTTCAGGAAATAGAGCCAGAGCCTGGTAACCATTTCCCATACTCCAGTCTTGCCCAGGGGCCAGATCTGTTTCCACTGTGCAGCAGTCTCTTAGTTTATGAAAATGGCTTGGGCAGACTTTTTCAGTTGCATGAAAATAAGTGTTTCATTCAAACTCCTCTAAAGCGTCATTGATCTTTGCCCAATTAATTCATGTGATCCAGATAAAACAAAGACTATAATTTCAAAATACAGTCTTTGCTTACCATATGAAATTAAATTCGACTTAAAAAAAAAAAAATACGTGTTATCTCCAGATGCAACTGAATTTTCCCATTTGGCCATTTCTTTCTCGTTTAGAAAATGTAAGCGGTCAATACAGAACATAACTAAAACCAACTATTGACCTCAACAACTCGATATGGATGTTCGATATTAGTCAGACATAGCTCAGTTGTCAAATTTGCACTTGAGGAAAAGATTACTGTTTCCATTCCTATTACTTATTCCAGGAACCAACTGATTCCCTGTGGTCTTCTGTGTAACCTATCTGTCATATTCAAAGCAAATCTGCTTTCAAATGCAGTATTGACCTTAGAGAGCAATCCTCCAGGATGGAGAGACTGCTCCTGTTCTGAGTATTTGTGCTTCAGCCACATATTTATCCTGACTCTTGCCAATCACCTGGCTTTAGAAGAAAAAGATGCATGCAACATCCTGACTAAGCTCTGTAGGAGAGATCTGCATGGTAATAATATAATTCTGAGATCTCTACACTGGCATTTTGTGAAATCGGTTTTTCATTTTGGAAAACAGTAAATAATTATAATTCTCAGCTGCTAAGTAACAACAAAACAAACCTAGGGCAATAAAAATATCATCAGGGGCTGGGGAAAGAGCTCCGTCAGTAGCGTGGTTGCCACACAATCATAAGAGCCTAAGTTGGATCCCCAACACCTATGTAAAAGTCTAGGTGGAGGAGTATCCTAAGGCTAAACAAGTAGAGAAGGCAAACACTGGAGCTCGCTGGCCAGCCAGATTAGCCTAATTGGTGAACTGAACATTTCAGTGAATAGCCATATGTTTGTCCTTGTCATTAAGGTATAGCTAACATTTACATGTATGTGTATAAAGTACTAATTGCTTTGTTGTCATGACTGGCATAAAATTGAGGGGGGTAGAAGCCAGGGAGGATGGCTGCAGGGATTCAAGGCTGATATCTGGTCACACACACGTGCACACAAGTATACTTACACATACACACACACACACACACACACACACACTCATACATGCTCACATACACACATACACACCAAGGAAACACAGCTTCAAGGTTCAAATGATACAGTGGAAACAAGATGTCTTGGTAGAGACAGTTCTAGCATAAGCCACCTAACAAGGTTATTTAACCTGCTCTACCAAGTTAGAAGCAACGAGCCTCTCCAGATCAAGCTTCAGAATACAAGGTTTGTGTCTGACATATTTTGTTCTGCTCGCTCATTTTCAGAACATAGACACTTAAGAATAATAAAATAATTTAGTTTGCTGTTTGAACTTTGTGAGAATACAACACTTGCCAGCTGACTGATAAACTGCCTGCTCATTAAATTATTCACCCATGTGCTTAGTTTTTATTGGGTTAATAGTGTGCATTAATAAGACGATAGAAGCTAGACTATAAGAATAAGTAAAACAAGGTTGAGATCCCTCCATGAGTCAAATGCTGAATATATGCAGGTTATATGCAATGAGAGCATGGTTGAGAGAAACAAAGGCATAAAATAAACAGTCAACATCAGGGTAAATTTCTATACAGATGGAAGGATGAACTAGGTTAATAAGGATAACGAGAGCTGTCAACTGGAGAACAAACAGAGATCACTGAGACCAGGCTTTGCAGCCAGGCCTAGTGGATATACTTGCAGCCTCTGCAAGGCTAAGGCAGAAAAGTTGCCATCGTATGAGGGTAGACTGGGTTTTATAGTGAGTTTCAGGCTAGCCTGGGCCATTATGTGAAAATTTGTGGTGAAGACCAATGAAAGAGCAAAGAGGTAGAAATAAAATAAAATAAATAAAAAGGTTGTTGGCCCAGAAAAGAGAAACAGGTACCTTGTGTTAAAAGTTAACTTGTGTCAAAAATGATGCTAACATAATCTCTGTCAGTTATGAATGTTCAGTGTCTTCTTGACAATAGGACATGGAAGTGACATTTGCAATGGAGGAAAGACTTGAGAAGAAAAGGAGAGTAGATTCACAATTAATGACATCTGTGTGTCCTAACACACACTTATTAACTAGTAATTAACTAGTTTAAAAGTTAGCTGTTCAAGAAAAAAGAGTCTAAAGTACCCAGCTTTTATCATTGTGTGATTGATTAATGGTAGTATGGACCACAGAGACAAAGAAGATGAGAAATGGCCCCTCTCTTAGAAAACTATGTGTGAGACTTACCTCTGTGGTAACACAACCACACTTACAAAATTATGCATCACTTTTATTTTAGACTCTGTGGGGCTTTATGTGGGTTGTCATAGCCTATGACACAATTCTTGGTACAGACTACATGTTTATTTGAAGATGGGAAGAAGAGGAGGAAGTAGAAGGAAGAGGCAGAAGGAAGGTAAAAGAAGGAGGGGAGGGAAGAAGAGAAGGAGGGAGGGAGGGAGGGAGGGAAGGAGGGAGAGAGGGAGGGAGGGAGGAAGGGAGGGGTGAGGGAGGGGGGAGGGAGGGAGGGAAACTAAGAGGATATCCAATTCATCAGAGATGTGTATAGATCTGAAAACAAAATCATCAGCACGGTCCACAAATTTGATTTACAAGTTACAGAATCAGCAGTGCTTTGCAATTAGAAGGTTAACCCTTCCATGCCAACCTAGAGATTTTTCAACTAACAAATTACTTCTTGGTGAAAGGGTAGATTTTGGCATAAATGTATATGTTTCCAGTGATTATACATCTGCATAATTGCTATCTAAGGTTGTATCTGCAATCAAGGCATTACCCTACATTTATTTAGGAACGTCCAGACACCTAAAAGCAAACATGCAGTTCCTTGGATTTCTATAGAGAGCACTATAGCTACCATCTGAATATCACGTTTGCAGTGTGCCATTTCAGGGGTAAGATACAATCATTCAGAAAACTGCAGACAGGCTGACAGATGGAGAAACGACTCCCCGGCACTGAAGTTTCTGGGACTTACAACAAAAGCACACACACTGTATTGAAGCAGTGACTGTTCACTTGTCAACTCAATAGTGAGTCCTGAGATCAGCCTCATAATTTGGAGGCTAACATTATGAGAGATTTTGAATTAAAAAACATCTAAAATTATGGGCATCTAAAATATCACAGAAAGAAATGGAGAAAGGAGAAAAAATTTAAAATATGAGTTGATTTTCTTTTTAAAGAGCCACTGTATGCTTTACTACGTGGTGTCAAATGTAATTTAACACTTAACACAATTTGTCTTTAACAGGGGCCTGACTTAATGCAAGATGATTGACACAGTCTCTCCCTATTTCATCCATTGTGATGTTCTTCAATTGTCTGTGCGTCTCTTAATCAAAAGACGAGTTCTGCACCACCTTTGGATATCAAAGGCAAAGGTTTCTATAGCTATTACTGAATCAAAGAACCATTCTTTGAAGAACCTAAGGTGAAACATTGAAAAATCCTTCTGGGAGGCAGATGGAAAATGCCACGTGTGCTTCCCCCACGTATCCGGCGCCATCCATCAAAAGACTAATGAAAACACAGGCCCACACTCACTTGCTATGTGTATTCATTTCTCCTATTATTTTCCTGCATTTTCTGTGTGGTCGCTGGTCCTCCTCACTCAGAGTATAGCTGGACTAAGGAAAACTGCCAGGGCCTGATTAATGAGTCAGGTGAGAAAGTGACCCCTGAAATACTTTCATTTCAATAAGCCTTTTATGCTAAGGAGCCAGGCCAGGGTGTGAGAGGCATCCTCACAGAAGAGCTAAAGGTACATTACACACGAATAATGATGAGATTTCCTGCATTACAGCGTGAGCTATCTGTGGCCATAATGTCACTGGGTGAAAGTTATTTAATTACTTTGTTCTGGAAACCCAAGCCTTTTTGGTTCAAAGGAAGACATTTATAAAGCCTAGTGGGAATTAAGGTAATTAACACATATTCCGTTATTCTAAAGCTCAATTTCATGAAACTAAATAATCATAAAATTCGCATCAGAAATGACTCAACATTTTTTTAACTAGAGCCAATAAAGAGTCTATTCCTTTTTTAAAAAAAAAAAATTTTTTTTTTTTTTTTTTTAAGATAGCAACTACCCATCTGAAAACAGAAGTTGTTAGCCTGCTCCTTGAATTTAACATCTGGTAGCATTTTCATCTTTTGCAAACTAGTAAAATGTTATAGTATTTTTGACAGTGGGAGGTTCAGTGCCAGGAGAAATTTTATCAGTACAAAGAGACTACAAAATAGGTTTCTTACTGGGCCACAGGGTTTCTTAATCCTTATCTGACAGCATAAAAAACTCACTGTAGGGAAGGTGCTATTTGCTTGAAATTTCTCTAGGAATTAATTTAGGGAGAGGTTAATGGCAAAGAATGGAATATAACTATTCCCATTTACTGTGTTAATGCAGAAAACGAAACCTGCCGTTTTAATGTTTTGGTTATTGACAGACTTTATGAGCACGGCTACTTTTCTGGAATAGCTTCACACTCTTATTCGATCAATCACATCTATCTTTTAATGGATCACATTTCTCATTCATTGATTTAATTTTCAAACAATGTTAATTTTTATCACTATGCGGTATTCAAAGACAAACACAGTAAATAGCATCAGTAAGCTTTTTACATGAAAAATGAAAACCTATGGGGACCATTGAGTCAAACTCATTCCTGGAGCTCAATAGCATATTCTGCAGAGTCAAATCTCTCTAACCGCAGCACAGTTGAACACTGAGCAGTGTGGGGCCAGAAGTCCAGCTTTGGGTGTGGCGACCTTAATTTGTCTTCTCACCCTGGCACTTACAAGTTGTAGATTTAATCTCCAATCTTCATCCTTCCACCTTCTCATTTGTAAAACTGGGCACTTTGGATGTGAAGGACAGATAATTTATTTAAAAAAAAAAGCAATCAGCATACACTGAGCTTTATAGCAAATGCTTGTTCCTGTAGGTGGCACTGTATGAAGTTTCAAATGGAAGGACATTTAAAATATCAACCTCCTGGGATGGACAGATGGTTCAGTAGTTAAATTGCACACTACGAAAGCATTTGGACCCGAGTTTAAATTCCCACAACTCACACTGGGGGAGGGAGTGGCACAGTGACTCATCCCTTAACTCCAGCAAAGGGGAATTTGAGACAGTTACTACTGAAGCTCATCCATCAGCTAGCCTAAGCCAACTGATGCTTCAGGATCGCTGGCAAATCCTGTCTCAAAAAATGAAAGTGGAGAGGAATTGAAGAATGACACCTGCTGTGAACTTGTGAAGACACACACATGTGCATTCTCACCTACTGCATGCTCATGTATGGGCACACACATAAACATACACAGACCTGAAAGTGCACCCACATCCACATGTGCACACATATACTAAAAAATTATATAAGCAATATACAACACAGACACACAAAATTTCAACCTTATAGATTTTGAGCAAAAAAATGGTAAGAATACACACACAAAATAAGTTAATATTTGAGCATGGGTATATAATATAAAAGCAAAAACAAAGTCTTCTTGGTTTTGGAAGCCTCTATATTCAAAGAAATTATTAATTAAGAACATCAAAGCACGGATTACTTATCCAAGGACAAGGAGGGCCAGCCCCAGTAAGGGTTATAAGTAAAGAGGTGCAATTAGACCTGACTCATCTGCTGTGTTACACGAATAACTTACAGGTTAAAGAAAACAAGGAGGAGGAGGAGGAGGTGAAAGAAGAGGAGGAGGAAGAAGAAGAAGAAGGAAAGAAAGAAAAAAGAAAGAATTGACATCTTTTCAACTAAGCAGAAACTACTAAAGTCTTGAATAAGGAACAGAATGGTGTCCCATATTCAGCATGTTTCCTCTAGTTCCCCATGAAAGGAGAGAAAAGACTCCCTTATGGAGGTCTCAGGCACACATCAAAGAACGGCTTTCATTCTACCATTACAATATTATAATTGCTCACATTGTGGAAACCTACATATGTATCTGACATAGTCTAAACATTCTTTGTTTGTGGTTATTGAAGCTTCACAATTCCAGAAGGAGTCAGAAGCTAAGGGAGGGAGATGACACATTCCAATTCTCCCTACTCCAAAGAGAAGTGCATGAGCTCTCTTAGGTCTGTCCGAGTACCTTCTGACTCAGAGATGGACTTCTAATTTCCCTTAAGGCTCCATCAAATTAGAACCCCGAAGACGTCTACAAAAAAAAATAAATAAGACTTATTTTTTCTTACGAAAAGATATCTGAATTTTCCCACCAACAATATTTGTGCATTGCTACAATTATACGCACCACAGTCAAAGATGCATTGACAATACACAGTTATGTCTGGCAATAAAGAAGACCGTAGTAATGAATGAAATATTCACTTCAAAAACACACAAAGAAAGGACATAACATTTTATTTTCCTTCAGTACACCACTATGAACAGTAATATGGCTTCAACCTAAAGCCTTATCAAATCCAGAAATCTATGATGACAAATCCCTTCCATGTCATATCAATAGGAGCAAAGCTTCGTTCACTGATTGCACAATACAAGATACAAAGTATTTGTCTTTCAAGCCGTGAGCAGGGAGAAAATTTAGTTTATTCTGGAAAATTAAGACAATCTTGTACTTCTATTGCTTTACTGTTCTTGGGGTGTGGTCAGGAGAAAGTGTGTGTGTGCATGTGTGTGCGTGTGTGCGTGTGTGCGTGTGTGCGTGTGTGTGCGTGCCATGTGCCATGCTGTGTGCTGCTGTGCTGTACTGTGCTGTGGGAGCCCAGAGAACACAATTTTAGGTACAGTTCTTCAGTCATGGACCACTTTTTTTTTTTAAACAGAGTTTCTCATTGGCTCACATCTTGGCAAATTTGCCAGACTGACTAGCGTTTACCATATCCAGTTGTTAGAGCACATGTTTATGTCTCTGGAGGTAAGTAATTTCTAGAATACACTTTAGTATGTGGGACATTTATGTGTCTGTTTTATATACTTATTCAAGCCTCAGGGGTCTGCCTGTGGTTTCCGTGAATTAAATTGAGGTCCTACTTGCAAGGCAAATACTACCAAGCGATCTCCAACTGAGCTATCTCACCAGCCCACAGGTGTGCTTTCTCAGTAATTCTGTCTTACACAAGAAGAGTTCCCTGGCTGTGGCTCTTTCCTGGATGGGTCACTCTGAACGAGCTGCCTAACCCAGCAAAGATTCCACATTTTGCAACTTGCTTAGATTCAGCTCAGATTAGCTTTTTGTTAAGATAAATCTTTGGAGTTACATACTTAAGTGAAAATGTTTGTATTATGGATGATAATTGAAATATATTGGCTGGCTACCATATGCCAAGTGATGAGAGAAATCCCTTTCCCTGAATGAGTTTATTTAATACTTTCAATAAATTTTGGTGGTGCATACCAGGTGAGAAAACTTGAGGTTAGAGAAATTAAATCACTCCCCCAAGGTCATGTCACTGATACATAGTGAAACTGAGACCTGACCTAGGCCATCTGGCTCCAGAAGCCCTCTTCTTAATTAGAACCCTGCCAACAGCTCCCCTCAACACAGGAAGGAAATCTCATCATTAAAGCACTGTGGGGACTGGTTAATGATAAACATCAAATGAGTTCCAAACCAAGTGGATTTTTTTAAATTAATCAACACAGAGACAGCATCTTATAGTGTCTTTAACTCAAAGGGAATGTTTGTGTGTGAGTTGAATTTTTCAGAGACCATTAATAAGAGTCCAAAAATACATATTCAGACTCTTGCATTTTCAATATTGATTTATATCACTATAAACAGAAGCAGAGGAAATAACCACATGGATTAGCCATGACCTAATTATGTTACTTTGTTCCCTGCAGAAACTTTCCGTCTTAATTACTAGCTTCTCATTGGACTACAGACAACCCCTATCTATCCTTATTTATCCTCATGATACACACTTATAAAGCCACTGGTAATAGCAGCATGTATTGAAATCTATCACATTCCACACAGCACACAAGCCCAAGGCTTCCCAAATTGTGTTAAAAATAAAAATGGTCCACGTGCTATAATTAGATATGCCAAGACAAAAGGCCTCGCCAAACAAGTAAGTTGGTACAATTAGTTGCTGACCAGGTTTCCTTTTTTACTGCAGAATTTCTCAGAGCTATTAATATTGTTGCCAGTATGTATACTGAGCCACTCCAAGAAGGGGATTTAGCAAAGTGGCCTTTCCCACATTTATTTGGCCATGGAGACTTCAGTTGTTAGAGTACGTATTTATGCCTCCTGGTGGTAAGTAATTTCTAGAATACATTTTAGTACACAGGACTTTAATGCATCTGTTTTAAATATACTTTTTAAGGCTAAGTACCACCATCTTTGCTACACTACTGAAACTACTACTAGAAGTATTTAAAGTTTTCCTGAGATTGGAATTACAATGTGGGTGTGGATTCGAACTCAGTCCAACTCAGGGTAAACTGTTGTGCTCACTCTGTCACACATGCTTGCCTCATAAGGAAAAGTAGCAACACTCTCTTAAAAGAATACTTTCTAGCCCAATGTGATGGCCTATGCCCTTAATACCCAGCACCTCTGAGGCAGTGTCAAACAGATCTATGTGAGTTCAAGACTTGCCAGGTCTACATAGTTCCAGGCCATGCAGGGCTACATAGTGAGACCCTGTTTCACAAATAAGACAGGCTGCCTAAAGACTTCCAGCGTTTTTTACCTGGAGCATGAAGCGCCACATTTGGATGAAAAGAAGAGAACAGTCTCTAAATTGTGACCTTAATGTTCTACCTACTTCCACTTCCTGCCCCACTTACATACTCCCTAGAAGCATCCAAACACACACATGTATTCTTTCCAAGAATGAGAGTTTCTGGAACCCACAGTCAGAACCTTCCCATTCATAAGGAGCCCTCAGTGACCCAGAATACAATCTCATTTCTTTTTAGTCTTTAACCCTAAATGTGCTGGGTTTTGGTGGTGTCAGTGGTGGGTTTGTTTGTTTGTTTGTCCGTTTGGTTGGTTGGTTGGTTGGTTTTTTTCAGTTTAACAAAAGCTAGAGTTATCTGGGAAGAAGGAAACTTGATTGGTGAATTGCCTCCAAATAGGTGACTGTAGGTGACTCTATGGGGCATTTTCTTGATTAATGATCATGGGAAGGCCCCACTTACTATGGGTGGTGCCACCTCAAGGTAAATTGTCTTGGTAAGTATAAGAAAGCAGGCTGAGACCTAAGACAGGCTCATTCTTGTTAATGAAATAAAAAAGAGGGAATGTGGAGAGCTTTGGGGGCTGCTTGGCAAGAATCTGACATTGACCAAGGACAAGGAAATGGGCTACTAGGCAGGAATATGACATTGACCAAGGACAAGGAAGTGGACTTCAGGCAGGAATCTAAATCTTAGGCTAGAAAAAGGAAGTAGGCTTTAGACATGAAAATGACTTTGAGCTAGGACAGGGAAGTAGGCTCAGATATTTTGGTCATCCAGATAAGCCCTTAGAAACAGTGATCATAGGAGTGTTCAAAGAACTTTGTTTATTGCCTTGCTTGTTCTTTGACTATTTGTGTTTATTGTCTTGCTTGTTTCTTGACTATTTGCATCTATTGTATTGCTAGTTCCTCAAACTAGAACTGACCTTAATACTTGCATGTATTTAATATGGTATAAAAGCAAAAAGAAGGAAGGGGGATGGATAGGGGGTTTGGGGGAATGGGGAAAGGAGATGACATTTGAAATGTAAATCAATAAAATATCCAATTTAAAAAGAAAGAAAGAAAGAAAGAAAGAAAGAAAGAAAGAAAGAAAGAAA
>JANHMN010000009.1:37910412-37923986 GCA_030674055.1 Rhabdomys pumilio
AAAGAAAGAAAGAAAGAAAGAAAGAAAGAAAGAAAGAAAGAAAGAAAGAAAAAGAAAGAAAGCAGGCTGAGCAAGCCATGAGAGCAGCAGTTGAGCAGACCCCTCTCTGGTCTCTGCTTCAGTTTCTGCCTACGGGTTCCTGCTTTGATTCCTGGACTGTTGTCCATCAGTGATGGCCAATGACCTAAGAGTTGTGAGTTGAGAGAAACCCTTTCCTCCCAAGGTATTTTGGTCATAAAGTTTTACCACAGCATCAGAAGGCAAACTAGGTGCATGAATGTTGTCCCTCTGAATAAAGCATTCACTGTTAAATGGAAACCTTCCTCTTTTCTACTGTGTTCATAAGTGGACTATTTCGTACAGATACAAAACTCATGTAGTAATGTCTTTGCTCTATGCCCAAACTTTTCTCATTTCTACAGCTTCCATCTTATCTAACATAATAATCACACACATTTGTTGAGCTTTCATTGTGTCAAATGATCCACCTCTCCCCCAAACTCAGAAACAACTCTGCTAGGTGTGCAAAGAAAAAGATTGTCCTAGTGCTTCTAGGTAGGTTAGTCCAAGATTAAATATAATTGTGAAGTAGCTAATATTTATCTTCTTTACTCCATTCTATAATTCTTTAACATTGTTTAACTCAAAGGTGAGGGTGGTGTGAGATTTATTAAAATTTGTACAAACTTAAAACGTTAAGCACAGTGCTTTCTCAATGAAACAACCTTATGGTTTCTTCTGTGCACACAAGTAACACTATTCATCTCAAGCAAGTGGTACTATGGCCCAGAATTCTACACCTTTTGAACCATTTACTGAATGTTCATCCACCTCAACACTCAACTCTCTCATGTTGCCACTGGTGGATTTACTTTAGTCAAATAGATGTAGTTCTTTCCAAACTGCAAGGTAACAAAAGCCAGACCTCAAACATTATGTCATAAAGTAAGTATTTTTCCTCTTCTGTTTCATGACATCACCACTTGAAGGGGTGGCATTTCTTGTTTTCTACTCTGATCTGCCCTAAGCTTCTGAAATTTTGACCGTAGAGTCTTTTGAACTTAGATGGACAGTGAAAGCTGGGAAAACAATCATGAAGCCAAACTAAGCAAACATCCATTTCCAAACTGCTCATTTCCAGGTTATCGTTTAAAGATATATGGCTTGTCATACGAAGCACAAGAACAGAAAACAGAGAGCCTACACTGCCTTTAAAGTAAGCACACAAAACATTTCAAGATACCTTGGATGCAGAATTTTGTACTTTACTGGACTCCGATGTGCACAGCATCCAACTGAATGCCTGGAACTGAGGCATTTATCTAAGCACCGGCATTAGTCCCTGTATGATTAATAGTTCATAAGTGGGATGAAAATGAAACTTAATTTTTTTGTCGTTGTTTTGTTTTCTGTTACTGTCAGATAACCAGGTATTAAAAACAAACAAACAAACTGGTGAACCTGCTAGAGTGGATGGGAAGGAATAACAACTGAATTCAGTCCCAGCTTGATGAAAGCTGACAGTCTATGTTCTGGACCACTCACTGACATGAGTGTTAAAGTGGCAGTGTAAGTTGGGAAAGGAAATGGGAAATACAAACAGAAGCCAGAGAGTCTCACCATCCCCACAAATGGTTCTGTATTTTACCAATAAATTCTCTACTATCAAGTAGGAGGAGAGCTTTAGCAATAAAGTCGCATCCAAATGTAAGCACTTGCTATTTACCTGAGAAAACACGCAAGCTGTTAATGACTACTTGCGTTGTGTTAGACATTGTACAGATGAGGACAGAACACATTCCTCTCAAGAATCTGCCTAAAGCCATATAACCCTGAAGAATAACGCAAAGGTTTTTATTGGCGGGTGTTCAGACAAATAAAACCTGGGACATTTAATATGAAAGTTAAAAATTACTCTTTCTTCCAAGGAAAAGACTTCTTTTGGTAAGACATGAATGAACAAGAGTAAGGGTGGAGTGAGCAGTACATGAAAGAGTTTTTGCTTTTGATAGAATTTGGAAAGATGACACCGGTCCCCTGGTTGTTCTACAATGACAGGTCCAGTTACTGCTAACAGGATGGGAAAAACGACATCTATACCAAGCTTTTAGTTTCATGAGTTGATTGGGAAAATATCAAATATAATCCAATTAATAAAAAGACAGGACAAGTCAGAGAGATAAAATGAGTTAGATGTGATTTTTAAGGGGAACAATGGAAACACAGGTTTTCCAAGGAGACGGTAAACTAAAGAATGTGAATATATCACAGCATTGCATGTACTGGTAAGTGTGGTTCTTAACTTGTGGTGCCCCTTTAAATTTTGACTGGTGCAGCAGCCAGCTTTCACATTTTATAGCAAAACATCTGACACAAATGGCTCAGCAGGAGGAAAGCCTTGTTGTGGTCCACGATTTTAGCGATTTTATCTGTGGTTCTTTGGGTCTGTTGTTTCTAGAGCTCTGCTTCTGCAAGACAGCATGGTAGAAGGGAATAGCAAAGGAAAGCTGCTCACCCCATGGCATCCTAGGAAGCACAGAGGGAGAGAAAATAGAGGGGAAGACAGAGATAGAAGACAGAGATCAGGAAAGGGAGGAAGAGGAATACCCAGGCTACCCTTTTTCCAACTCTACCATGTTTTTTAAACGTTGCGCCACCTCTCAATTGTGAGACAGTTTGGCAACCAAGCCTTCAGTTTATGGTCTTTCAGGAACATTTCAGAACCAGTCATGATGTAAAGTAACCAAAAAATGTATCTGTATGGTGCTGTAAGTTTTTATAGATAGCAAATTGACTATTATAACTGGATTCCATTACAATTAAGGTCTTCCTCCACCTGGGTTTTGCTTCTTTAAACTTTTGTCTACATTCTAGGTATCATGAGGTACCTGTCAACATATATCCATTGTAGCTGAGGAGAACTGAGCTGGCAATCTATTTAATTCGGAGTGTCATCAGTCTGGACCAAGTCACAGTGACAGAAATCCCACCATAGCACATGCAAGGAATTTTTTCAAAAAATACTAATTACCCCATAAATGAATGGGAGTAATAAGGAATTGAATAATAAGAAAAAGAGCTCTGAGGAGAGCCAGGCAGCCAGGAATAGTGCTTTATGCCAGTATTCCCAACACTGAAGAGGCTGAGACAGGAGAATGGTCATTAATTAGTTCAATATCAGCCTGGAAAACATAGTGAATTCCAGATCAGCTTAAGCTGCATTGTAAGATCTTGCGTCAATCAAAGATGGTGAGAGGGGGAAGAATAACTCTGGAAAAATATAGAAATTAACAATACACAGAAGAACCCATGCACACTTAGGCACAGATAGATCACCTGAGGAAGAGTCCCCTAAGGTTAAGATCTAGACTTAGCTGGCAAAGGCATGATTGAGGTTTTCTAAATGACAGAGAAGCCACCACAGTGCCCTACTGGTGGAACATGCAAGAAACCAACACTCCAGGGTGACAAGGAGTATAAAAACACACTCCTTAAGAAGCCAACCAAATGGGTGTTGGTTTGCTATTGGAGAAACTAACAAGACTTCAGAACTCGGAGTTGTAATATGCCTACACAGAAGTAGCTATGTGCTTTATCAGCATGAGAAACAGGAAGCAAAACCCTGTCTGCCTATAGTGTTTCACAAGTACCCTCAGCTATTAAAGTCTGATGTTGTGACAGCTGACAAAAAAATAAATAAATGACAAAATGAACCAAGATTCGGGTGACCATTTTACAAATCCATTAAATAACTGATGCATCTTGTACTAGGGACATCCCCCACTCTGAAGGCTGGGAACTCTAAATTAGCAAAATTAGAGAGTTTTTCCATCTTCCAGTCAACACATGGAAGCTTTATGTGTAACTTTCTATAGTGGACAGTTCATCTGCTATGGTATCTGCCATCTCCGAAGATCATAAAGGTGGGCCAGTAAGATGATTCAGCGAGTAAGAGCTTTCTTCTTCTTCTTCTTCTTCTTCTTCTTCTTCTTCTTCTTCTTCTTCTTCTTCTTCTTCTTCTTCTTTTTGTTTGTTTGTTTTTTGTTTTTCGAAACAGGGTTTCTCTGTATAGCCCTGGCTGTCCTGGAACTCACTCTGTAGACCAGGCTGGCCTCAAACTCAGAAATCCGCCCGCCTCTGCCTCCCAAGTGCTGGGATTAAAGGTGTGCGCCACCACTCCTGGCAGAGCTTTATTTTTCAATCCTGCCAACCTGAGTTTTATCCCCAGACTCATGCTAGAAGAGAAAAACTGATTTTCAAAAGTCATCCTCAGACTTCCACATAGGTGGACATTTACACATAGACAATATAATAATAATAATAATAATAATAATAATAATAATAATAATAACACATTTTAAAATTCAAAACTGAACTTTTTGGTTATAAGTAGTGGAAAAGACAGAAACCAGTCGTTCACTTTGTAGAGGACATCTTAGTGACTCTGGATTATTCAATTCTGAGAAACCTTGCTAGGCATCATGTTCCTGAACATTTACAGGGCTCCATCTTTTCCTTCACATGGGTCCTACTCAGCCATTCAATACCCTTGCTGCTTCATGACAGCCAGCCTACGTAATGGCACTTCAGTGGACTGGTTGACATTTTGTGGAATATCAGGATAAGTTTATGTAGTTTTTTCAGTTACTTCAATGTATATTGGACATAGAACTAATCACTCTTATGCAGAAGTAACCTCCAAGTCTCACTATCTATGAGCTGATCAAATAACACCACAAAATATGCAAAAGTGGAAGAAGCCAACTTTGGGAAATATCTTACAGATATTAAATATATATGTATATGCAAGAGGAGAATTTAGCTCAAAAGTCAGTTAGGCAAATGAATCTCCTATTTGGTGACAAAACACACACAATTGAAAAGCCCTGATAAATGTTTTGTCTTGTGAAACAAATTTGACTGTTTGCGATATAAGCAAAATGACAGATCTACCATTGCTCCAAACTGTCAGTAAATAAAATAGACCCTTCCTCTCTCCCTTCCTCCCTCCCTCCCTCTCTCCCTTCCTCCCTTCCTCCCTCTCTCCCTTCCTTCCTTCCTTCCTTCCTTCCTTCCTTCCTTCCTTCCTTCCTTCCTTTATTCCTTCCTTCTTTCTGCTTTGCGATTCTATCTAACACAGGATAAACATAAAACATTTTTTTCCAGTGAGCAACCAGAGCCTTGTTTGATTTGTCTCAGGCTTTGATCTCAAGCAAGTAAGACTTGAACAAATCTGGCTGGCTTTATGGTTGGGATTAAGCAAGTCTTCTCTTTAAAGTATTTCCCATGTTTCCTCACAAATAAAAGGTTATTCAGTGTGTATGGGCCTTTAAAAATTCTTTCTTAGTTTATGAACATTCAGCAACCAAAGAGACTGTGCCATTCGAAGTATGAATGCTAGGGCCATTGTGAGCCAGTAGATAAGACAGGATTAAAGATAAAAAGAAGAAAATGAAGATATTTTAAAACAAAAGTTTGGAGTAAAGGGAGAGTGATTTAATGAGGAGTTGCTTGTTAAAGCAGATAAGAGAGGACTAAAGTCAAGAGGTTACTTCGCAGAGCATGGGTCAAGAAAGGGTTCTTTCAAAGGTATTCATTCTTTAGGACCAGGTGACATTTAAAGCCCCCATTCTCCTGGGGAACTACTTGCAGTGCAATATGACCTAACTTAAAGGAAGGAACTCAAACACAAGGCAAAGGTACAAAGAAGGAGAGGAGCCCAGAAAAGGAAAAGTGGAAGAGAGCTGTAGCCTGGTCTAAAATGGAATAAATCTTAAAGCAGAGACCCCAAAATCATAAAGCAAAGACCCCTATAGTAAGAGGCCCTACAAATCACTGACTGACCTGCTGCACTGCGTGGGCAGACAAAAGCAACTTATCATTTACCTACAACAACAGCAAGCCCAACATTTTAAAAACATTCTCTTTAGGGAGGAAGGGAGTGTATGAGCATCTACTGTGCCATGCCATGTATACTGAGGTCAAAGGACAACCCTGGAGAATGCGTCTCTCCCTTAATTATGTATGAACTGAACATGGAACTCAAGTCAGAAGCCTGAAAGCAAGTGCTTTTACTTACTGAGCCTTATCACCTGAGCTGTCTATTTGTATTATACTATAATGGCCACTGAGAGCCCTCCAACTAATGGATATATTCTGAAATATACATCACCAACCAGAGACAGGCAGTACTTTTTGGAGATACTAAGAAAGTCCACCACAGCCAACCCTGTCTGCCACTCTACCCAGGTCTCTTGTGCTCATAAACAGATACTTGTAGTTCGGAAGATCTGAGCTGTGTGCTCTGCATCCAAAGGAATATGGTGCCACTAGCTACTTTTCTTCCCTCTCAAACACAGGAGAACACCAAGAAATCGACTGACAGAACCTTAGAGACTAAAAAAAAAAAAAAAAAAAAAGATTAACACCCTCTTTTCTGGTTGGATGTCTCTTTGTAATTATTTCATTACTCTGTTTCCATGTCTACTTGAACAAAAAAGAACAAAAAAAGGAAAGAGAAAGAGAGGGGTCCTTGGAGGCAAGGAAGAGGTCAGCTGCACTGCATCCTGCAGAAGAACCCTTCCAGGAAATCCACCTTTGCATTAGGTGAGCAAACCATGAGCCAGGTGGACAGTACAAAGGGCATCATAGTCTTGCAGGATGTCCACCAGAAAAACCTTCAAAGAGATCTTTGCTGCAGAGGACTATGGTGTAGAGACTTGGGAAGGGTGGAGATGAAGCTGGAGTCAATCTCCAACACTGAAACATGCAGTCAGCTTGCTTACTTGGGGACCCAAGAGAAAACCAGTATTTCAATGCTTATCTCTAGAGGCATATTTTCCATAAAACTATTGAAACTAAAGCCTTCAAATCTGAGGAGACTAAACTTACAGTGGTTTGTTTTGAATTTTCTAAGGTAGAATATTACAATAAGATGAATGTTTGTGTCCCTGCAGAGTTCATAATTGGCAGTCTAATTCTGAATATGACTGCATTAAGAGGTGTTCCCTTTGGAGGTAATTAGGTCCTGAGGTGCTCTCAGGAGGAGATTTAATGTCTATAAGGAAAGAAAGTGACTGGGTCATATACTTCACCTCCTTTCTTTCAACCATTTGAAGATGTAATTAGAAATCAGCTTTTCCCACACACCTCACACACCAGAGTTGGTCTTAGGTACTTCAGTCCCCAGAGTATGAGAAATAAATGAATTGTGGGGAGCAGACAGAAGACAGCTATCATCCTTGCAGCCATCTTGTGCCATATACCCTGACAAGAGACTTGATTACAGTAGCCTACAACAGCTGAGAACACTCTGATAACATCTTGTTTTAGATACCCAGGATTTTCCCTTGAGTGTGTGAGACTTAAAGGTGTGATTTAGAGCCAAGACTTAAGGGCATGACTTAGAGATCAGATTTAGAAATAAGACCTAAGGGCGTGACTTAGAAGTGAGACATATAAAAGGCAGAGGCAGACAGAACAGTTCAGGCAACAGAGAATTAGGCACTTGGCACTTGGAGAAAGAACTTGGAACTTGGAGACACTAGGGACTAGGAACTAGGGACTAGGAACTCAAGACTTGGGACTTGGACTAGGAAGAGAGACTGAAGAATAAACGGGATTGAATCACACTCTGGTCTCCATTCCGCATGTATTCCTCTCCCTCCCTCCCTCTCTCTCTCTCTCTCTCTCTCTCTCTCTCTCTCTCTCTCTCTCTTGCTGAACCCCACTGTGGACTGGAGCAGCTTGGGGCAGTGACGGCTCGGCTCTAACAACTTAGCCTCCAAGGCTTTTGGCAGTGTGGGTCCCAACATTGACAGAGCGGTTCGAGACATTTTGGCCCCCAAGCATGGGGCAGCTCAGGCCACAACATTTTTGGCACCCAATGTGGGGCAGAGCAGCTCAAGCCACAACAATGAATCAATGTTTTTCTACTTGAGTATAACACATTTGTTATAGCAGCCCAAACTGACAACTCAGGCATTGTAAACAGAATCCCTAAAGACCATTCTATATCTTATTTACTTATGCTGATTTATTTATTTATTTATTTTTATTGAAATTGTGCATGCACATATGTACACACACACACACACACACACACACACACACACACAAGTGCATGTGCACATGCCAATGGAGATCAGAAGACAACTTAAAGGATTAAGTTCTTTCCTCCCACCACAAGTGCTCTGGGGATTGAACTCATGTCTTGGGTCTTGGTGGCAAGCTCCTTCAGCAGCTCATCCATCTCACCAGCTTTATTCTGCCTACTATATGTATTTTTTTCTGTTATATTTCCTCTAGTTAGAAATATGCTAGGATGTACTTAGGAGAAAATGGACTTGGGGATATATTAAATATGGGGTGAATAGAATGTAGTTTTTTTATTCTCAGTCATTCTTATCCATAGTTATGTGATTTCTGGCCCATCTGGGACAGAGGAGATAATTTCATACTCATAATTTCATATGTGAATACTCATAGCACCCAGCCCATGGATTCAGCCAGTGCTGTAGCATGAAGGCACAGGCTGAAAAGTATATCACACTATAAATAAGTTCCAACCCCTCCTCATGGACACAACTAAGTAGTATAAGAGAAACATAAATATAAATGTTTGGAACCTATAAACTTTCCCCCAAATACAGCCCATATTTGAAGAAAATCATTATCTTAAAATTTACTCCATATGACTAAAAGTAAGTTATAACTCTAAAGAAAGTTTTTATTACTAGCAAAAAAAAAAAAAAAAAAAAAAAAAAAAAAAAACAGAACGAGAAGTTGTTTTTTTATAGAGAAGTAAGAAGCCAAAAGACAGGGAAAAGTGTTCCTAAATCCGTGTCAATACAACTGGTTTTCTAATGTCTTCTAACTCTACCAAATTTTTTACATTTGGTATTTGTTGGAATGGTTGTTTTTGTTCTTTTGGGGTTTTTGTATGTTTTTGTTTTGTTTTGTTCTGTTTTATTTTGTTTTCCTGGAAAGGATTTCACTGAGAAGCCAGGCTGCTTAACTCCTAGGAACCCAAGCTAGTCTTAAATAGGACATTCTCCCATGTCAGCCTCTCAAGTCTTGACATTTCAGGCTGGTGACACAGTACCCAGCCTTTATCATCTTTTTATATTATAATTTGTGATTTCCTTTCTATTTCAAATAGTTTTTACTTTCTAAGCTGACTTTTGCTTCCTTAAAGAAGGTTCCCCCAAATTGCTCCAGTTGCTGCTTCATGAAAATGTGAATGGCGCTTGCATGTCCTGCAAAGGCCTTGGTGGCCAATTATTGTAAAGGAGAAATAAGCATCTCCCAGGAGGTCAGCACCATTAGTCACTGGGTACATGGATGCTGCTTCTCTGCCCCTGTTCTCTTTCACACATCCAGGTCAGGCTTTTTAAGCTATCCTCAAACTAGATCCATCTTCCTCTTCTGTAAGGAGCAGGGATGGGGACAGAATGCAAAGAATCTGCATATTTTTCCTTCTTTACATATTTGCTGTCTCCAGACTGACCCTTAATTTAGAAATTAATTGCCTCTGCAATTAATTAGGGCCTGACCCACACTAGTGAAAACAATTGGATTAGAAAGATAAGGGGGCAGTTTCCAAAGAACAATTCCAATTATGCATGAATGGAATCGGGAGAAGGGTTCAGAAGGAAGGTGAGCCGAAGAGCCTGACATTTCTAGCTATAAAGACAGTAAGAACATCAGCATTCTCAAGTGCCACACAGAGGAAGGACAGAGTGTGCACTGGGAAGAAGGTTACACATGGGAAGTTTCACGAATTCCTTTCACCTCAGCTCCCTTCCAATGGTGAGTTTTGGCAGCATGTCTGTATCATCAACTCTTTATCACCCCCCATGATTCATCTTCATTTGTTGAGCATTAGCTTCCATAAGTTATGCTTTGAAACTAATAGTAGAATGGTCATTTGAAGCTAGAGAGCTCTCAGACAGCAGTTGGATGTGCTGGGGTATAGAAATTTCCCAGGGAATACTCGAAGATTCGTCAGAGTGGTTAGGTCCATGCTTGGAGGACACCTGTGTCCATCCCCTCCTAGATGGGTTGGCAGTTGGTAAAAATGCAAATTCACAACTAGGTTCTTTTTACCACCCAAGTTCTACACCACAAAGGAGGCAAATGGAAGAGCTATTCTGGTCTGGTAAATAGTTGGAAATTCAGTCACATTCATCTGCATAAGAGCTGGAAGAGACTGTATGAATAAGTAACATTTAGCTAACCTCCCAAGGTGTGATGCATTAGCATAGCCTAAAGGCCATTTTTCTCTATTCAACTGTAAATTCAAACCAGCCCCATCAAGATTCTATCATGGTGTTTCTTTCAGTGTCCACTCTTCTCTCAGTTTTACCAGAATGGAATTCAAACACCTCTAAGGCTCAAGAAATCTCTTGCAGCCAAGATGTTTACTTCCTGAATCATAAAAACAAAAGACATAAATTTGAGGGCTCTATAAAGTTTTGTATTTTAACTCTATGAGTCAACATTCTCCAGTGAAATAGAACAGGGAGGGAAGGGGACACACACACACACACACACACACACACACACACACACACACACACCATGATCATCTCACACAATTATGAAAGCTAAGATGTACCATGGCCTGCATCATCCACAAACTAGAAAATCAGAAAAGATATTATTTTTTTATTTTTATGCTTCTGAGGAGGAGAGAACATTACTATATCACATGTAAATGACAGAGGTGCCCATTAATCTATGCCAACCAATAAGGATTAGTTAAATTAGTATGCATTTCAGCAAAATACAGTAGATTCATTGTTAATAACATTTCAAAACTTAAGTGCAAATATATCTCAAATTCTACTTGTTCAAGCAAATAAGACTCAGGTATTTTTAGTTGGCATCATGTAATTCAACTAAACCTATTATCATTTACAATTAATTCTCTGGTTTCTAATAACTGGTATAGCCAACATTAAGTAGAACTGAAAGTCTAGATGGCTAACCTTGTTTGATTGGATCTGATATCCACCCAGAGACATGACTCTGTGTGAATCTAGGACGGTATTTCTTGAAAGGACCAGCTCAGGAGGGAATACCTTCCCCCCAGAGTACTCTTGTACCTCTGCTGAAGAGAGCATCTATTTGGGGGCTACTTCTGCTGTTCTTCACTGACATTACAACCCATCTTGTCAGGATTTCAATGCGAACTGAAGGCCAATGGCTCTCTAGGGATCCTCCCTGTCTTCAGTGTCAAATCAAAGCTATGAGACGCTAAGATTCAGGGGCTAAGCAGCTAACAGCTTCTCCGTCTCTTCAGTGTACAAATAGCCACTGTTGGACTACCCAACTCATAATGTATAAGCCAAGCTAGTGAATCTCTTTAATTATATGTATTTGTATATATTATATATTTTATAATAATATATTCATTTTATCTGTTCTAGTCACCTAGAGAACATATTCTCTAGATGTTATGTGGTCTAGTTTTCCTCACTAATACACTAAACCATCTAAAAAATAAAATCAAACACACCATGACTTTGTTCTAAAATAAGTCTCCACTTTATTAAAGACAGACATTTTGCCAGTTTGTTAAGGGTATTGGAATCCCAAAATATCCACATGGTGATATTATCTTCCTTTTGATGCAATCATTTTCCTCCTCTCATTCCTTATGGGTCCCACTTACTCTAAACATTCTTCTGTTTATCCTCTGGGATTACTACCAAGAGACAAATAAGAACACCTAGAAAGATAGGATTATGGTCTTTCTGTATAGCTAGTATTATGTCCACACTGACTTCCAAGAATACTTATTATTATTCTAGAACTTTCATAAATCTCATGTTACATATTAAAGAGTCTAGAAGAGTAAAAAGATGGCTTTTATTTATATGACATATTTTGAAAGTTAGCATGTTTCAAACTTTGTCAGTAACAAGGCTAGTACAATGATTTGGCCATATTTTGTGACTCACAACAAAACTGAAGTAAATATTTTTATTCCTCTCCAAGAAAGAAACATAAGCTTAAAGAGTTGACACAAGACTTATAGATAGCAAAGGATGAAATAGAGAGCATCTCTCTGATTATAAAACCCATGTTTTGTCTGACATTGAGTCAGAAATGTCTAACTGATGACTATATTTTGAGAGTTCTGTTAACCACTTCAATTAGTATGTCATTTAATACATCAAAGATAACTGCAAAGAAGGCACAAAAATGTGTCGATGCCACATCAAGGAAAGAATAAGAGCAACTTCTTGGATTAGTCTGACCAAGGACTGTGCTAAAATTTAAATTCTCCATTTCTCTCCCCGTGGTCTCTGTTGTCTGTGGTCACTGGCATGTCTATCATATATCTGTTTTATGTGTCTTGTAGCAGGATATTTTCCCGCTACATTTGCAATAAAGCTTGGTCATTGGGCAGTATGAAAAGTAGGCAGAGAGAGAAGGAGGCAGAGGGAGGAGAAGGCAGAGGAGGAGAGAAGATGGCTGTGGATGTACACGTGTCTCTAACTAGGTTAGAGAATTGGGCAACAACTCTAATTGTGAGGGCATCTTGTTAATTGAGTATTTCCAAGTATATAAATCTATTGGATAATCTTTAAGCATTAAGAGTCTTTATTCTGCCGGGTACCACGGGCGTAGTGGGAATGGACTGGGTTCAGCCGAGCATTGTGGACAGCGTGGTGGATTGGCAGAGCCAGCCACCACACTGGCATCTCATGGGTGGCAGGGACTTCTCATCTAGCTAGCCAGACCCCGTCCCCCGCCCCGGTCAAAGCCAAGGAGCAACGGGAACATGGCAGCTACCTGGAAACAAGCCGGACCAGGGGCCGTTTTCTAAATATTACCCGCTACAGTGTCTGACCCGTCTATCTGTCCCTGGTGCCTGTTATGCCTGTGTCTCTTTTTTCTGTTCCAATCCCTAAAAGGGGAGGGGGTGGGGTTACTATGTTTCTTTACTAGCACAGAAAACACATATTGGAAAGGAAACAAGGGATTCTTTTTTAAAAAAATATTTTTATTGGACATTTTATTTACATTTCAGATGTAATTCCCTTTCCCCCACCCAGAAACCCCCATCCCATCCCCCCTCCTGCTTCTATGAGGATATGCTCCCACCCACCCTTCCACTCTCACCTCCCCACTCACGATTTCCCCCACACTGGGGAATCCAGCCTTCACTGGACCAAGGACCTCCTCTCCCACCTATGCCCGACAATGCCACCCTCCCCTACATATAGAGCTGGAGCCATGGGCCCCTCCCTATGTGCTCCCAGGCTGGTGGTTTAGGCCCTGGGAGCTCTGGTTGGTTGGTATTGTTGCTCTCCGGTATTCTTATTAGAAATCTTTAATAGAGTTTTACAAAGGAAGAAGTTACTTTACTGACCCAGAATAACACTCAAAACCACAAACAGATGTTATTAGCTTATGTCAATATGTTGCTTCCAGTACTTATGGTGGATATTTTTTGTTGTTGTTGTTTAAAGATACTTACAACCAATTGGCTGCTTTAAGCAAATAGTTACCACAACACACACACACACACACACACACACACACACACACACACACACACA
>JANHMN010000009.1:37933265-37972957 GCA_030674055.1 Rhabdomys pumilio
CTTCTCCTTCTCCTTCTCCTTCTCCTTCTCCTTCTCCTTCTCCTTCTCCTTCTCCTTTTTCCTCTTCCTCTTCCTCTTCTCCTCCTTCTCCTCCTCCTCCTCCTTTTTCTTCCTCCTCCTCCTTTCCTTTTCTCCATCCTCTTTGTCCTCCTTCTTTTCTTCTTCCTCCTCCTCCTCTTCCTCCTCCTCTTCATTCTCTCTCTTCTTCAACCACTTCAACCTCATTAAAATTCTTCTTAAGTGTTTGGTTATTACTAAGTTATGGGTACTAAAATATAAAATTAACCTAAACATTTACAAAAGAGTTGTAGTCATTACAGAGAAAATTCCCAGATTTGTTATTCTAGTGGAATCCAAAATGTAGGAACTGTTCTGAGGAGAACAGTACATGAGAAATCACTATTCTTGGGGTCTATCCATGGGCCACAGTGTAAGTTCATAACTTCTAGGTTTAAATGCTAGCATGTTGAATTAATAAGGTAGCAACTGGGAGACTAAAGAACTCTAGCTTCTACTTAGAAAATCTTTTCTTTTCCAGAAGAACTAGTCAAGACTGTTAATGGTTCAGAAGACATCATCCTTTGAAGTTATATTGTTTCAGGGCCTGAGGTTGACTTATGCACCCATTTATTCTCATTCAATGACCATGACTCCTACCTATAGGCCAAAGACATGGTGGAATAACAAAGAACAGAAATAGAAATACAACCAACAGAACAAGGGATTCTGGGGAGAATGACTGTCATTCCTTTGGAGATGATGGTCGGGCTCAACGTGTATTTAGAAGTAGCTGATGAGGTCTGGTAATTAAAACTAATGAGACATGGGACTGAAGGGATGATTCAGTAATTAAGAACACTGGCTGATCTTTCAGAGGACCAGTTCCCAGCTTCTACACTGGAAATTCACAAACCTTCCGTAACCCAGGGGCTTCAATGCCTTTGTTTTTCAAGGGCACTTGCACTCACATGAACTCCAGCACACACACACATATAATTTAAAATATTACAAATAAATTCTTTGTAAACAATAAGTGAGTAATTTTCCAAAGGGTTTTTTTTTCTTAACTACTATTTGATAAAATTTCACAATGTCGATTTCCAAATGCTTTCCAATTACCTTACTTGCCAATTGAATTAAGACTGAGGACATCAGGATGGGGAGAAGTGGCCTGATTACCCAGCTATGTCCAGTCTTAACATAGAAGCCTTTAAAAGCATAGACCTCTCTACAGCTGAAAAGAGTCAGAGAAATGGCAGGAATAGTCAGGCTCCTCCTACTTTCTCTGGCTTTCAAAATGGAGGAAAGAGCTATGGGGAAGCCTTTAAGCATAAAGGAATGCAAAGGAACACTTCTTCCTCTTCAGCTTGTAGAAGAAGCCCAGACAGGCTGACCCTGTGAGATTCCTGCAGAAATTCTGGTCTTAAAACATCAAGGTAATAAGTTTATATCTTTCGGTTACTCTAGCAGCAAAGAAAATGAAGGGTATTACAGTGTGTTATCCTGGGCCGGCATTGGGGCTAATATTACAGCAGTTCCTTCAATAGACCTAGTTCTTATCCTACTAAGGTGAACAGTCTAAGAATTATCGATGCTGAAGCTGGTGAAAGCTGTCTTGGAGACGAGCTCACGATCCTAACAGCCTCTTGCCAAAGTCCTTACCATTTTCTGTATCATTTCTGATTCATCAAGGTCAACCTGGTTCTCAACTTTATGTCTCTATGCTGTACATGAAGACTGCTTAATTTCTACATCATTTGGGAGGGATGGATAGTCTTTTATAGAGAATTATTAATTTATATTGTATTTTGGAGGGCTGGATATTACCCTATGGAAGCCCCTTTTTGCTTCCCTTCTACCCAACCCTGACTCTAATTTTGCCCATCAGACATGCCTCCAGATACTGCCCATAATGAGAGGGTGATCGAACCTTACAGGCTGAAAATCTGTGGCTTATGTAACTAGTGATTCATGTAAATAAAAATCATATAAAAACATACCAACTTCTAGATTTCTATTATTGACATCATTAAGCAGCAAGCTTCCATTTGTAGAGCACGGGGGAAACTGCTCCCAGGAAATTGTGTCACCTACTGACTACAATGTGACACACACAAAACTACCCCTTCAATAGACACCCACCTCCTTACTCATAGCTAGAACTAGAAATTTAAAATAGTTGTCATCTCTAAAAAAAAATTACACATAGTATTTTATCAGTCACTCCCCCAAATCATTGTATAGATCACGTTCTAGATCAATTCAAGGACAGTTATATGTGAGCAAAAGCAGGCAAATATAATTGAAAGTCCCCCAAAATTACTTAAGAGGTACATTATCGGGAGTGAGAGCCGAAAATTTCACAATAGAGTAGGGTCAGAGGGACTTAGTTAAAAAATGACAAAACTTAGCTCTCCAGCATGAAATAGTGATGATGGATAAATTCCTAGAGTAAAATGTGTTGAAGATACATGACATGCCACATTAAGTTTTACAAATTTTTCTGGAAAATACTCAGTCCTAATAGAACTGTTTTGAGGATGAGGGAGGAAAAGGGGAATTCCTAAAAATGACCTGCTGGGTTATAGATTATTTTTATCATTTCTATAATCAACAGAACGTAACACACAATGGTAGTAGTTTTGAACAATGACTTGTGTTTGATCTTTTAAAGGAAGTCTTACTTTTAAATCTCTGAGTTTTTATAAGAGGAGTAACATACATTAAAAACAAAAAGCACCATCCTATAAACTTCAAAACTGGTTTAAAGCTCTAAAGACCCATAGCATACGTGAAAAAACATAGAAGGCAGAGGTGCTGGATCTTTGATCGTAAACTGTGTTGTGTCCCTGGAACACCGCAGAGAAAACAGCCATGGCAGTTTGAGCAGGTGGATACACTTACAGAAAAGATGCTATGGAGAAATCTGGCAAAGTATCCTCCTTTGGCAGCTGCATGACTAAAGGGGTTGGCAATAGATTTAGTATTCGGATCTGCTACCATTTGTGGTGGTTTGCAGTCAACATTAGTGGAAGAAAATGCTTTTCGAATATTTTAAAGAAATCAGTATCACAGATTAATGACTAAGCAGAGGTCAGTTTTTCAAAATGTATACCTCTTTTCATATTTACCACCAAATACTCAGAGGGCATGGTTTCTCTAAGAATGTAGGCCAAATTTAAGCCTGCTCATGGTAAACAGCTGATTGCTATATAATACATTTCAGGAAAAAAATATGTGATATTTACAGTTTCTCTTCTAGAGAGTGGATACATTTGAAATGCATTCTTTTTAAGTTCCTGTAATGATCTGTGTCATCTAATGTATAGAAAGAGCAGATCTGAGACAGTCCTGTATATACAGACATGCACAGGGATATCTAGGAAGGTGGCATGTTCTTTTTTTGCCTGTTGGAGGTTCAAATTTGATTTACCAAGTTAGTAGACAGGTTGGCAATTGAAATAAAACTGCTCTCTGCCTCTCAAAATGTTAGGCATAAGGGTTGTTTCTACTGATTGGTTATCCCTGGAGAGAAGTAAAGAGAAGAGGGAGGAAATGCTGTGTCCAAATGCACCTGAGCTAGCTGCTGGATCAATGGTCAGTATCAGCAGGACTCTACTTAATGAAGCTTACCCCAGTGTCACTGCCTCGCTGACAACAGTGGGTAGTACAGGGGCCCAGTGTAGACGAAGCACAATCTATTGGAAGACAAAATAATTGCTTCATTTTGCGGTACAAAGATATAAATCTGATTTTCTGTGTACATGAGAGCAAGCTTTAAATCCTTAACTGGAAGAGAGCCTCACACGGAGCAGAGGGAAACATGACAGAGATGGGGCAAGTAGGCAGGCTCACAAAGCTCCAGGAGAAATGCTAACGGGGCTTTTCTATTGGGGGGTGAATCACTGGCTGTGTGGGCCAGCACTGCCCCCAAAAGCATGCTATCTTGGTTACACAGGGAAAAAAAAAGTTGTTTTCATTTGTGTTTTTTTCTGATAGTGTTTTGACAAATCAACAGAAGCAGGGAGTAAACCCCACAGATGTGATTCACACCTAATTTGTCTCCTTATTGCCTCATTATTATGGGGGGCACCTCAGCAGGACACCCCTCCCAAGTGGGCTGTATCTATTTGAGAGTCATAACGGAACTAGAAGTGACAGTCCTAACTCAGTATGCATACCTTGTTTAAATGTCCTTGGGTTTCCTAACTTGCCTTTGTTCTGGCAAGCATAGTTATGAGGCAGTTGATTTTTTTTCAATACGTATTCGGAAGCTAAAATGGAGACGTAATTTCTCTGGGACATTGAAGTAGTGTAGCCTAAAATTAAGGCACTCATATGCTATCTGGAGGGTTGGTACATACCTTCTGAGTTCTCTAGCACTGGCTGCCTTAAGTCTGTACCTGGTAAACGTTGTTTGCTTCCTGACAATGGAATGAGTCAGCACCCCACTGGATACCTGGTGATTTGTTAACACGGATTTGATTAGCTTGGAAGAGGACCTGGCATGTGAAGTGAGCAGTGGAGAAATTCATTTGCCCTGCAGCTTTGGTGGAAAGACTGAGTTCTAAGAGATGCTTTACCAAGTTGTATCTCAGGAGCCTCAAGGCCAGTCAGAACTTCACTGCCACCATCCTTGCTATTTGATTTGGTTGTTTGTAGTGATGGGGACTGAAATCAGGGCCTTGGACATGCTAGGTAAGTGTCCTACCACTGAGCTGCATCCCAGCCCTCCGAATTCTTCTAAAGGATGAATTCTTTTCTCAGCATTACCAGTTTCAAGCTCTCCTTTTTTCCTTATTTTTTTCACCCACTGATTTGCCACTCAAATGCTTATTTTGATCATCTCCTGGACAGGATGTCATCTTCACCCACTGTTATCAGACTGTGTGTCATCGAGCCTGGCAGTAATTTGAGCTCCCTCTGTCTAATCATGCTATGAATTTGGAGAATCGTCACAACTATACTCCTTGAAATACTTTTGACAGTTTTAAAAAGACAAGCATAGGAGCTGTGCCTCAGCATCATGCCTGGTGGTCACAGTGTCTCTTCACAGCAATAGAAACTTTAAGACACCCACTCATCACCGGGCTTTCTTGCCTTTCCTTTTGTTGGATGCTTCTATCAAAAAACCACCAATGAGAGGATGAAAATATCAAATAAAATAAATGCCTCATCTAGATTTAATTTGTGTGTCAGGGGAGAGGGGATCATAGGCCACGACGGCATACATGTGGAGGTCAGAGGATAACTTGAAGGAGTCGATTCTCTTTGGCCATATGGGTTTCAGGGATGGAACTCAAATTCTGATTTGGTGACAGACAACTCTAGTTGCTGAGCCATCTCACTCACCCCTGCACTTTACTTCTTAAAGGCAATTCTGAATCTTCTCAGCTCTCTTAAAGTCAACAGATAGCAAAGTAGAGTGAGAGGTGGACCCAAAGAACTGGAGTAGCAATTGATATTTTCAGCTAACTGGGGAGACTCCTTCTTCCTAGACCCCCTGGGAACTCAACTGCTAAATAGGGAGGGTACAGTGCTAGTATTTTGACTAAAACATTGAAAAATATAAACGAGTGAGGTGAAGGATGCAAACACTTATTCAGCAAGTACTCATAGGTACTCACGACATTGCAAGTGTGTGTCAAACCCTGAAGATATAATTGGGGTGGTAATAAATAGCGACTCTGGTGACAGAAAGCTGGCAGTGGACATTAAACAATGGCCAACTGTTTGTTAGGTGACAAGGGTGCTGTGCCTTAAGGGAGGCACACTGCACATGAAAGAGCTCATTGGAGTGGTTAGAAATGTCAGCAAAGGGCAAACTCACTAAGAGAATATGGTCAGTCTTGTTTTAGATAACTTGATAAGTTCAAGGTGTACAGGGATGAATTTGGTTTTCCTGCATCTAGAACTCACAAAATTATTAAAATAGAGACAGATCTATTTAGTTGTTTCATCCCATTCTCATTCTAAAGAGCCTTCTTATAAAAATAACCCAATTTAAACTGCCTGCACAGATTTTCTTGGTTGTGATGGAAGATTGCATCTCCTTCTGACCATCAAATAGTCAAATATTCATGCCTGTCTTCTGAAGTTAAATACATTAAGAACATTTTGTTGCCAGCATTCAATATTCCATCCATCCATCTATTTGTCCACTGAAATAAGTAAATATTTCTATTGCAGACACTTAAGTAATCTCCAGGTCACCAGGACAAAAAATGCAAAACTACACCGATTCCACTCTTTTCCTGGCTCCTTCTCTGCCCTGGTCCATGCACTTCCTCTGTTTCAGACATGAGCTTCTAATTGCCTTTCACTGAAAGCCTCCATTTAGCCAAATGTCTTTTCACATTGAAAGAACCCATGCCCTTCCTACTGATTTATTTTTTTAGATAGAAGGTGATAACCAGGAGAAAGTAACCATGCGAGACTTCTGCCGCAGGGGATAAAGCATCCACTCTAGCCTTCTGCGCAGGCTGCTGGGGGGAAAGCATCCATGTGAACCTTCCATGCAGGCTGCCCTTGCACTGGCCTCACATCCTCTTGCTACCTGTTACTGTGGACACTACAGGGACCACCCGTTTCACCCAATAAAATCTGCAGCTTCTGACTTCAGCTCCTGGACTTGATTCACTTGACTACTCAGGACACGTGGGGGAGTAGGTGCCCTAAGACCAGAACAGTGTGGGACAGAACAACATACAGTTCTTCTTAGTATGTGTAGCAGGCCTGAATTATCTGGTCTAAAAAGCCCCAGTAAGCTTGAGTTCAAGATTTCTCTGTGGCCGTGAACTGCATAACTGCCATTTTACTGTCTTCTCCTCAGTGCCTGCGGCAATTTGTACTATCCCACTCTTTTGATATAAGAACTTGCCCCAAATCGATTGCCTGCATGCAACTTCATGTCTGAAAATGGCTTTAGATCATGGGTATCCAGGACAAGGTCTCTTTGTGACCCATGCATAGGTTTGAATATAAATTATGAAAGACTGTGAGATGATTCTAAAGCATGATGCATACTTTAAAGAGGTAGTAAGTGACAATCAGTGATGTCAGGAATGCCATCGTGAGAGAAAGTGGTGACATCGCTTACACTAGATGGACTAGGAAGGTCTATTGAAGAGGGAACCTTGAACTAATAGCCATGAGAGTGTAATCCGCGCGCGATCTTCCCGCCAGCAGGAACTCACGCGGACACAAAGGATCCTTCTACAGCAGGCTTTATTGAAGCCGAAATGGAAGGGAAGACCCCGATAACAAAGGGATAAGTCCTTAAATAACTATTAGGTCGGCGTGTTGGCGTGTACCTCTGTGATTGGCTAGCAGAGCTCAGGAGAATATGACGTCTCGGGATGCGTCACATGTAGGCTGGTTCAAGGGACTCTGAGCATGCTCTGAACACTTGTTTACTAGTTAAGCGGGGTGAGTCCGGGCTGATGTTGGCGCCATCTTCCAATGGCGGCGGTGTGATAGTGCGTGATGACGTTGGCACACCACACCCAATGACGTTGGTGCACCACATGAGAGAGAAAACCTAGCTGTGGCAGACTCTGTGGGCAAAAAAAAAAAAAACTTATCTTCAAGCAAAGGAGTGAGTGCAAGGTCCCCATGGCAGGTGAGGGGCGTGTGTTCTGAAAACAGAGCAAAGTACAATGGGGCACAGAGAGATGAGAAACAATCAGATACTTGCTTGTTCTTCCAGCTCTTTCAGGACACGGTAGCTTAGATTTTTGTAGCTGATTAAGAACATGTTAAGGTTTTAAGGAGAAAAGGTGAAGTCATGGAACATTCATTATGAATAGATCATAGAGCCTGTTGCATGGAAAACTATAGAAGACTAAGACGGAGGACAAGAATGACCCTGAGAGATCAAAGTGTCAGGTGACAGCCATTTTGATCAACTTGGAGAGCTTTAAAGAGGGGAAATAAGGAAAGTGGAAGGAGACTTTGAAATCAGAGCTGGTACCCTGATAACTGAATATGAGAGCATCTGTGTTTGAAGGTGAAGATGGTGGCTTCTCCCCACTGTGGAAAGGCCAGATCTACCTAAAGTGAAACATACACTGAGAATGCTACTTTCAGAAAAAATTAGTTTTTTCTGTATTGAAGAGACATTGAGCATGAAGCACTCCTTATGTCAGAATCATTTCAGAACATTTGCATGTTGACTGGCTTGTTACTGCACTGTTGTACAGGGAGAGAAGGGGAGGGGTCTGCAGAGAGCCACGCCCACATTCATAGAACTCGAAACATAAAACAGCAAGACTTTATGATTTAGCTAATGTGCGGCATTATTTGTCACACGAAACTTTGTTCCTAGGTACAATGTATTTTCATTTGTAAATTTAACATACAGGCAAAATTCTCCTTTTATAGGAAAGAACAAAATAATAAAAAATAAAATAAAATAAAACACCAAGAAATTCTAATTCCACAAACGGGAGTGGTTTTCTTGATATTTGCTGCACATTAACAGATTGTTACGTGAATATAACATTTGCTGGCAAGGCACCTAGCCGCATATTTGAAAGCTCATAGAGAGAAGCCATTTGCAGGAACTCGCCTGGGAAATTTACCAACCCTGCTTCATACTTCTGCATATATTTGCATGGTTGGGTAGCAGGCATATTTTTATTTAAATGTTTTCAAACATTTTCTCTCTTTTCCATTCCTTGTCTTTCTCTTAAACAAGCAATAACTGCATTTCTCCTCCTTTGAGACATATACGGTTGTCACGATCCACAGGATCTGAACTCCAAAAGAAGTGAGAGGAGGGTACAGCTGGGACAGCAGAGATGGGGAAACCTGCAAGCCTGAAGCTGAGGAGAAAGTCTGTTCATAACATCAGTAGTAAGGGAAGGGGACTGCTTGTGTACAGACAGAATAAACAAGGGTAGATGCAGCCACTGACATGAAAGTTCAGATCTGAGAAAAATAAAAGTGGAAACCTGAGGTAGGTGATTAGAGATAAAGGCTTTGATATAATCTGGTAACTTTTTTAAAGTATAAGTACAGAAATAGATATGGGTATGTGTGCATGCAAGGGCACACTCAGAGAAAGGGAAAAGAAGTGGATGAAAGAAAGAGAGAGGGGAGAGAGAGCACGAAAGAGAAAGACTGACAGACAAAGATTCTAGCTTCTAGCTTTGCCATCCAAGTAGAACTGAAGACATCTATGTCTTTTAAATATTTCTTTTTCCTCCTCTTGCTGTCCAAATGTATTGTTCATATGAATGGGATTTCTTGTGCTCTGTATAGGTGTGAAGATTATACATGCAAGTGTACACGTTCAGTTTAAACCCAGTCGTCCTTTCCATGCACCTACCACACATGCCTCTCAAACAGCGATAGTTATTACTCTACTTCCAGGCCAAGCATTTGTGTTATGGGAGAGAACACATAGCACTTGCCTTTTTGGGCCACTTCCCTAAATTACCTCGAGTTCCATTCATGCTATGCAAATGCCAGTGTTTGCTATGTTTAAGGCTGAATAATAGACTATTGTGTCCATACCATGTCTTCTCCATCCATTCATGTGTTGAGCATCTATGCTGATCCTTGTCATAGCTGCTATGAATGGTGCCACAGTGAACACAGGTGTGCATGGGAGTGTTTTCCCTGTTGTTCCTGGCAGGGTTCCCCCTGTTGTGCATAGCAATTTTCTCTTTGTTGTACTGGTTCAAATCCTTGGGTGTATAGATGAGGAAGGAAAGGAGTGAGATCCTGGATCATGTGTTTGGTCTGTGAGTTTTCTGTAGTGGCCATTCTAATTTAAATTTAATATAGTTTAACTGCCCCTCTAATTACTCCCGAAAGCTATCATCTTCAGGACGTTGCCTTGCTAAGCCATTCTAACTGTGGTGACCTGGTATTTCACTGTAGTATTAGGTTTTACTTCCTGGATAGCTGATGATATCTTTGTATATGTGTTTGGCCATTGGTATTTCTTCTTTTGGGGAATGTCTATTGACATCAGTTTTAAATCGCATGAGGTGGGAGAGTTTATTACTGTTGTTGCCTCCTCTGAGCTCTTCACATATTCTGGATATTACTTTCAGGTAAAGAGGTGGCAAACATTTTCTCCTTTTTGGGTATGGTCCCTTCATACTGTTGATAATTTCCCTTGCCCTGCAGGCTTTAGCGTGGTGTCACACCATTTTTTTAATTCTTGCTTTTTTTTTTTTTTTCCTGAGTTTGGGTGTCCTGTTTAGCAAATGAACACCTTCTTGAAATCCTTCCCCTAACTCTTCTTCAGGTGTCCCTGACCTCCATCCAATGTTGGTCTGTGGGTATCTGCATTTGCTCAGTTAGGTACTAGGTAGAGCCTCTCAGGGGGCTGCAACGCTAGGCTCCTGTCGGCAAGCACAACATAACATCATTAATAGATGGGCATCCCCACAGGAAGACCGACAGTGTCAACCTGGACCCCTGGGAGCTCCCAGAGACTGAGTCACCAATCAAAGAGCATACATGAGCTGGTCTGTGGCCCCAGCACATATATAGCAGAGGACTGCCAATTCAGGCCTCAATGGGAAAGGATGTACCCAATCTTGAAGAGACTTGATGCACTAGGATAGGAAGATATAGGCTACCTTATCAGAGGCAAATGGGGAAGGAACTCTTTGAGGAGGACTAGATGGGGGTACCATTTAAGATGTTAATTAATTAATTAATTTTTAAAAAGAAAATGAGCATGTAAAGCTTTTTCCTTTTTACTAGTTTTAGCCTAGTTTTACATTTTAACCTAGTTTTACTAGGTTAGCAGGTCTTGCATTGAAAGATTTGGTTGACTTGGAGTTGATTTTGTAGATAATGAAAAATAGCAGTCAAGATTTGGTCCTCTGTATGGATATACATTTATTAAGAAAATGACAATTTGCAATGTATTTGGGCAGAAAATGTCAAGAAACAGTTCAGAATAGCTGTTTGGGCTTACTCGTGGGTTCTTCATTCCTTTTTCTGTCTGTTTTCTGCCAATGCCATATTATTTATTATGTCTCTGCCAGGCATTTATCTGTTAAACCTTGACCATTTGGGGCCATTTCTTTCCATATGAATTCCAGTGCATTTTGTCTGGTTGTTTGAGGGATATGGTTGGTATTTTGATGAAAACAGAATTGACTATATAGATCACTTTAGATGGTATAGTCATGTTGACAGCATTTATCATAACAACCCAGGAGCATATAGGTATTTCTAAGCATTGATACTTTAGTTTCACACATTGGTGATTTATAATTCTTGTTGTAAAGGTCTTTATCATCCTTAGTTTCATTAACTCCTAAGAGTTTAAGTTTTTGTTGTGTTCTATTGTGAATCAAATTGTACATATAATTTTTGCTCCTAAAACAGCAGTTCTCAGCCTGTGAATCATAACCTCTTTGGAGGTCAAATGACCCTTCCACAGGGGTCACATATCAGATATCCTGCATATCAGATATTTACATTACAATTCATAACAGTAGCAAAATTACAATTATGAAGGACCAATGAAATAATTTTATGGTTGGAGGTCACCACAATATGAGGAATTGTATTAAAGGGTTGCAGCATTGGGAAGGTTGAGAACCACTCTCCTAAAATTTGATGGTGATATTTAGAAAAGGTTGCTGTATATTTACTTTTTATCATGTTACTTTACTGAATTTATCAGTGCTAAAAGTTTTTATTGGTGTCCTTAGGTTCATAAAATCATGTTTATAAATGTTTATAAAATTGTTTGCCGGCCGGGCGGTGGTGGCGCATGCCTTTAATCCCAGCACTTGGGAGGCAGAGGCAGGCGGATTTCTGAGTTAGAGGCCAGCCTGGTCTACAGAGTGAGTTCCAGGATAGCCAGGGCTACACAGAGAAACCCTGTCTCAAAAAAACAAAAAAAAACAAAACAAAACAAACTTGTTTGCCAGCAGAAATGACTTGAATTCGTTTCTTACTTTTCATGTGCTCCACTTAATTGCTTTGACTGAATCTTCCAGTGCTTAGTTGACTCGATAGTCTAGTGACAGTGGATGCCCTCATGTTGTTCCTAAACATGAAGATGCATTTTCAGTTCTTCAGGTCATGGTTTTGTGTCATTGTTTTACTTAATCTGTATAATGTTGAGAAATATTCCTGTTGTACCTAATTTGTCCAGTTTTTTAATCACATAGCATGTTGATTTATTTGAAATTTTTTGCATCTGATAAGTTTCTCTTCATACTTTGAATGGGATGTGTTACATTTATTGCTTGTAGCCCTGGGGTGAAACCAACTTGATCATGATATTAGATCCTTTTTTTTTTTTTTTTTGTACTGTTGAATTTGATGTGTTGATTTCTCTGAACTTTCAAAAGCATTTCTTCTCTTCATCCTGCTTGACCTGCTCCTTCTCCTCTCCCTCCTGCTCTTTATCCTATGCTACCACTGTCTCTTCTTCTTGCTTTCCTTCATTTTCCTCCTCATTTTTAATATGATCTTGATCAGTTTTATTCACCAGGAAATACTAACTTGATATAACAAGTTTTGAAGGATTTTGCCCCATTTAGTTCTATGGACTGCTTTGAGGGGAAAATGGCATTAACTTTTCAAAAGTATCAAAAATTAATTCTAAGTCATCTGGTTTGGATCTTTCTTTGTTTGAAGACTTTTCTTACTGATTTAGCCATGCAGTTTGCTTAGTCCAGATGTACATCTTCTTGGTTTAATAGGATGTATATAAACACATTAATTTCTTCTGGACTTTTCATGTTGACATTGCATACTTTTCAAGAATACTTTCTGAGAATCCATCATACTTCTAACTTATCAGTTATAGTGTCTTTTTTTTATATCTGTTTTTCCTTCTGAGTACCTTTTCTTATATTGAATAGTATCCAAAAGCTATTCAAACTTTATCTTTTCAAGAAAAAAAAACACACTTTATGTTTCTTTAGGGGATTTTTGTGTGTATCTAACTTATTTCTGCTCTGATATTGGTTATGTCTTGAATATGTTTCTTAATTCTTTTTTAAGAGGCATCATTAAAACATGTAGACATCCTGCTATGAATGTTCCTCTTGAAGCTACTTTGGTTTTATCCCTCAAGTTTTGACATATTTTTATTTGTTTTGAAAAAAGTTTTAGTTTTCTGAATTCTTGAATGCTCTATCATTCAGTCAACACTGTGTTCTTTTGTCTCCATGCATCTTCATGATTTCTAAGTGTAATTTTGCTGTTACTTTAAAACATTATGTTAAAAGGTTATAATTTACAAATATTTGTGCTTTACATTCACTGAATATTTTGGATAACATGATCGTCATGGGTACCACTCTGAGTTGGTTTAGGTATAAGTACTTATGAAGAAACAACGCTATACCAAGTGTGGTGCACTAATACCAAACAAAACATGGCAGAGGAATAATTTACAGGTGTTTCTCCCACTTGAGCCCAGGAGTGGCTAGCAGCTTACTTCCTGTTGTCCTCACCTCCCTCCAAGTTCGTCAGAATGGATTACAACACACATATTTCCACAGTTTCTCTTTCTAAAGGACTTGGGATGGGGAAAACAAGTATTGTGAACTCAGAGGAAAGATTGAAAATCAGTACTATTTCTATTAAGATCAGAATGGTTGCCAAATAATTAAATACTTGATACAAACATTACCTATAGTGCTGAACCACACAGAATCTTGGACCACTATGTACTGTGGTCCAGTAAGTATCTTCACGGAACTCTTACAGATCACTCATCGTGTGTAGTTGGGCTTATCTTTGTAGAACAGACGCTGGAGTTCAAGATTGACTTGTAAAATCATAAGAAGTATACATATTAATGTGTTACCATGATTGCTCCCCCGCCACACACACATATAAACACTGTGCAGTTTAGATTAGGCTAAATACATTTATCCTGTCTGATCCATTTCTTCTTTGTGGAGAAACCTTTCAAATACCCTTTCCTCTAGCTTTTGGGAAAGTACAGTACATAGCATGCATCTATCATCACTAGAAACAACTCATATAACCACAGCAGTTAATAAAAAAGAGCCTTTCTACATCTTCTTAGGAACAGCAGCACTTTCTGAGGTTACTGACCTCTCTGCTGCTGAAAGCAGCTCCATCTCTACTGTTGGAAATTGTCAATTGATTTTGTCCTTTATTTTTTTGGCTTTTTGGTTTGTTTGTTTTTGTTTTTGTTTTTGTTTTGTTTTTTGGGTTTTTTGTTTTTTGTTTTTTTGTTGTTGTTGGGTTTTTTTTGTTTTTTGTTTTTGTTTTTTTTTTTGTTTGTTTTTTTGCTATTTGCTAATATTTTTGCTCATCACTGTGAGGTCAGTCACCTATGAATGGCTCCGGTCTCCTAATTTACAATTTGTATTTTAATTGGATCAGTGGTCAGACATCAGGTATATAGGGCCACTTGTGTGGTCAAATGTGGCTTTTCGTTGAATCTCTACATAGCACAATTTGAAATTGTAAATTGATCATCATTAGCACATTAATTATATGTAAAAAGGATACAGCTGGCTATTTTTTTAAAAAGTATATGAAAATATGCTCCTGTCATTAATCACTTCAGGAAATACAAGTCAGCACCACAATGAATTGTCATTTTGCCACACTTAGGGTGCTATTTTTCTAAAGCAAGAGGGAATTGGAGGGAAAGGGATCATACATTGGTTAATCATACCCAATCCTTTTTTTCCCTATCTTTCCCAGCTCAGCTGCAGACACACTCACAGTCCCTAGTAATGAATATTCTAGTCCAAGGACAACATGTGAAAAGGAGCCTGTGGGCTGCTCCTGGCACTTCCTCGACAGTAAACAGTAACTGACCAGTTCAATCCACGTATCTTTGTTGCTCTAGTAAAGTTCTCTGCACTCTTGATTCTATTTTTGCATCTTGTGAGTCGAGAAAGTTCATTTCCTGTAGGTCTCGTTTGTCAACAGAGTTTTTCAAACTAAGTCCTAAGGGTCTGTGGCATTGCATGTAATGTCTGCTTTGCATCAGTAGTTCTATTGTTAACTTGTATCTTTTACGAAAGCATATTGATTGTAGACACTAGTGAGGCTACTGTATTTCCATAAATGAATACAATGTATATTGATTGTAACCACTTGCTCTTCTTTCCTCTCTAGCACCCAGCTACAGAGATATACTAATGCCTTGCACTCTAACTCACTTAACTAAATGATTAATCACATTGAGTATATTTTTGTTTATTTATTGTCAATACCTTCTTTTGAAAACATTAAGTCAGATAACGTATAATTTTAAAATTAGGATTACGTGTGTTTTATTACCTTCTTACTTCTTGGTGTATTTAGTAGTAGCTTCTCTGAGAACAAGATGCCAAGTGTTTGCATTCTGAATTTTGCCTTTTCATTCCTTAATACCTTGTCTTGCTGTCTAGGAATTTTGTTTTATTTTATTAATATTTTGGTTTAATATCATCCTCTTTTTGCTAGTTTAGTTTTGTGGCTTTTTAGTTTGGAAGTTTCTCTGCAACTGTCTTCAGTTGTTTGTCTCATTCTTTTCTGGTCAGTTTGTGTCTTACATTTAAGTCACTGGCTGTTTCAAGTTGGTTCTTCTACAAGGTAAGAAATGGGAATCAAGTTTTTATCTTCTAAATTTAGATGCCAGGGTTTTTTTTTCCCCCAGCATCATTTATCGATGCTTTTCTCTTCCAGTCAATGTGGTATTTTTACCACTGGCATCAAGAGTCATTTGGTCTGGATATGTAGATTTATTTCTTGGTTATCTATTTTAGGCTGTTAGTTTATTTGTGTTTTCCTACTTGTATTTTTTCTAATGTTTATATAGTATGTCTTGAAATCAGGTTTTCAATATTCACAGCCTGTTCATTTTAAATGTGCGTATGAGTGTTTTTCCTGTGTGCATCCATGTCTGGTGCCCACACCAGAGTACAGTTTTGAATGCCTTGGAATTGGAGATACATGAGTTGTAATATGCAATATAGATCCTGAGAATCTAATCCTGGTCCTCTGGAAGAGGACAAAAGGCAAAATTACTGAGCTATCTCTAGCTCTCAATAGCCAACAAATTCTTTAGATTCAAAATTACTCTCCCTCTTCATTTCCCTCCTCTTCCCCCTCCCCCTCCTCTCTCTCTCTCTCTCTCTCTCTCTCTCTCTCTCTCTCTATCTATCTATCTATCTATCTATCTCTATCTCTATCTCACTCTGTGTGTTTGTATATGAGAGAGAACACTTTTACATGAATTTTAAGATTTTTCTTCTCTAGTTCTAGTAAAGGGAGCCATTGGTATTTTAGTGGGGATCATATTGGCACAGCACTGTGGGTAGTAGGGGCATTTTAAGATACATTCTTTTAACTTATGAATTTATAGGTGTGGTAGTTTCAACTGTCAGTTTGATACAACCTGGATGTACCTGACAAGAGTGTCAATGAAGAATTATCTTTATCAGATTGGCTTGTGGGCATGTCTGGAGGGGAAGGGATGATTTATTTTGTTGTTTGCTTAATTGGTGTGAGAAGACTCACCTTGAAGGTGGGTGACATTATTCCTGGATTTAGGGCTCTGGACTACATAAGAATGGGGGAAGGCTAGCTGAGCACTAAGCATGCTCGCATTTATTTTTCTCTGCTCTCAAGTGAGGATGTGATATGAGCAGCTGAGTACTTGAGGTCTTGAATTTTCTGCACTGATGGACTAACCTGAAACTGAGTTGGAATGAGACTTTCCTCTCCTAAGTTATTTTTGGTGAGGGTAGGTTCTTTATTTTTTTGTTTGTTTGTTTAGTTTGGTTTTGTTTGTTGGTTGTCTTATTTCATAGCAAGATAAATGAAACTAGAATGGTAGGTCCTTTCTTCTTTTTGTGACTTCATTTTATTTAATAAACTTTGTGTAATTTTCCTTGTGAAAGTCCTTTACCCTCTTGATGATTTCTCCATCTGGAAATAAATTCATGTTTCTTAAGAAATTTGGTGATGGTGTATATAAGTGTAGCTAGTTTTACATGTTACACCCTTCCACCTTGTGGAATTTGTTTAGATTTTAACTGTCTTTTGGAGTTGTCTTTAAGTATTTTGGGGGGCGGTGGGCTGTGAGAAGCAGTGGGTGCCTGGTTGAGCATAGGTTGTTGGACTCTAAGATCCAAACCAGGGGACATGCTCCCATAGAAACACACACGAATGAGGGATTTGCTACAATAACATGAAGTTTAATAACAATAACCAGTGCACTGGGGTTCTCTTGCTCGCAGGCAAGAACAACCCTGAGTTGAAGTTAAGAGCAATTTTTATACAGTTTAAGGGCTGAACTAGAGAAATAGTGACTAGGCACATTATGACTGGTGGAACAGTGTGACTTTTAAATTGGTCTTTGGGGAATGAGGTGGCAAGGACCTCCTTTGTCTGTAAGTGGCAAGGATTGGTCCATCCTACAGAATGTGTCTACATGCTCTGGGCCTTCCCCATCCGCAGGTGGGTTCCCTTCCCTGTGGTCTGAGGAATGTTAATTCCTTCTTCTTCTGAATGTTAATCCAGCAGGATAGTCCAGCAGGTATCCTCAGACAAGGAATGTGCTCTTCCCAGGATGTGTTAAATTTTTAAGTTTAACTGAATTCCTACAAGGCCTCAAACCCTGTTCCTGGGCCCTGGTTCTTTTCATTTAGCTTCAACCCTCCACAGCCCCTCCCACAGAGCGGTCTATGGCCATCAGTCATGAGGAACAGTGCCTTAGACTCTCCCACATGTAGATGAATTATCTCCAAGCTCTCAGACCAAGCCAATAGGCATTATCTGCTGCCAGACTCTAACCCACCCCAAAAATTGTATATAAGGGCTCTATTCAGGAGAAGTAAAGTTGTGTGAGAATCATCCTGCTGTCTGAGAGTTTCTGTCACAAGAGCTGTAACACTCAGGGAGAGATCTGTTCTCCCAGAACCTGCCTGGAACAATAAGCTGCCTCCTTGCCAGCTAGCCAGCTTTTATTGGCCCAGCCCAGGCCAGCTCAGCACAGAGAGACAGGTGCAGCACCTGGGAGTGACCTGACTGTGACAGTGAACAGAGGCAGCAGCAGGGGCAGGCAATCTCCCCTCCCTGCTCACACTCCGTCCTCTTGGCCTGGACCCCCTCACCAGGCCGGGCAGAAGATTGTCATGGGACATCCTCCTGAATAGGGAACCACATCTGTGCACAGAATTATATGCTACTGTATATATGCCGCCATTTTTCTACCAATTTGCTCTAACTAAAACTTCTAGTAATGTATAGCACAAGAGTCATGACAAGTGTCTGCTCTTGTTATGTTCATGACGTCAAAGAAAACGTTTTATCTATTATTTCTTATTTAGTATTATGTTGGCTAATGTTTGTTCCATGCAGCTTTAGGATTCCTAGGAATAGTCTTCTGGAGCTAAATCATTCACTGCTTTTTTATCAAAGGTATATGAAAATTCACTGTATGACCACACATCTGTTAAGGCAATCTTAAAGTGTTTATCTTCCATGTTGTTGTGGTGTGATGCATTAGTTTACGTTGAGTCATCCTTGAATTGTCCTTATTAAACAGACTATGATCATGGTGTGTGATTATTTTGTTGTGCAGTGGAAATGGATGTACTGACACTTTCTTGAGAATATTCGCATATTGTTCATGAGGGATGCTAGCTTAGACTCATATGCATGTGCGGCATCTTTGGCATTGCAAAATGATGCTATGGCATACGAAATTCATGTTCAAGAGCCATGTAACTGAGATACGAAAATAACTCGTGTTTCAGGGAACTTTACAAAGTTTCTGTTGGGCAAGTGACAATCATGGCTACTTTGGGGCATGAGTTTGACAGAACTGGTAGTTTTCTCCTGTCATATGCTGGTCAGGTTTGTGTAAGAGGCAAATCATGATTTCACAGCTTAACATTGCTAACTTTTGTTTTAAAGCATATCTGAGCATTGAGACTACTGTGTAAAAGTTCATAAAAATTCAACAGTGAACCCATGTTGTGTAAATGATTTTTGTGAATGATATGTTCATATTGACTAATCTCATTCCTCATTACTAGTCCTTTTAGTTATTTTGTGTCTGTTTGGTTAAAATTAGTAAGTAAGATGTGCTCTAAAATTTTGTAAGTCAATGTGTTTTCCCTAATTCATTAGCGTAGAGTTTTTATAAGAATCCTTAACTATACTTTGTATTTCTATGATATTGCTTATAGCATCTCCTTTTCTTCATGATATACTTCTTTACTTTTGTTTATTTATGCATATTCATTGTACATATTAATGACATTCATGGTGTTATTTCCATATGTAAATGAAGCTCCCTGATCACATATAAGGAGTCTTTCTCATTGTTGCTTACTCTCACACCTTATAATACTTTACTATTACCAGTCTGCTATCAGGTCATTTCTTTTTGTTTTAGTTTCCAAAACCAAGAGAGTATACAATATTCAATTCTTTATTCCTGCTAATTTCACTTAATAAAATGAACCTATTCTCCTTTCAATAACAAAAAAACTGCTCTTTCCAGGCCGGAATCGCAGTCCTTTGTGATCTACATCGAATGTTATTTTTCCATTCTTGTGATCTGGTTACTCATCTACCCTTGTGAATAGTGATGTGTAAAGGACTAAGTCTTTGGTTTGATGATTTTATTTCTTTTTTTAATTATTTAATTTATTTACATTCAAGCCATTGTCCTCCCTCCCAGAGTTCCTCATCCCATTCCCCCCCCCCTTCTTCTGAGAAGGTGCTCCCTCTGCACCAGACCTCCCTCTTCCCTGGGACCTCAAGTCTCTTCTAGGATTAGGGACATCTTCTCTCACTGAGGAATGTCCACATATAGGATATTTTGATAATGTGGCAAATCTCCTTTTAAATTTTGGGGGGACTCTTCTTTCTGGTCTCCATAGAAACTGTGTTAATTTAGATACCCAGTAGTGTATAAGAATATCTTTCCCTCGTATCTCCTCCAGATATGTCTGGAGTCTTTGTTCAGATCAGACGTTCAATGTGTGATGGAGTGGTTCTGTAGTACAGTTTTGGTTTTCATATATTTGATTTCAGGATGATACTGATCATCATGTCACAGATTATTGGACTTTACTGTTTTATTTTTTAGTACCAACTGACCTGTTTTTAGATGTTTTTAGAATCCTCCTTACTGTTTTTTTATGGTAATGCTCATTTTAAAGGTTTGTTTTAATTATTTTGGTGTGGTAGGGTCTGTACATACAAGTGTAGGTGCCTGTGGACATCTTAGATGGCCTGAAGATGGAACTGCAGTTGTGAGCTTGCCTGACAGTGGGTTCTGGGAACTGAACTTGTGTCCTCTGCAGAAGTAGGATGAGTTCTTACCCACTGAGTTATCCTTCCAGCAGTCTCTTCTAATTTATAACAGGTGACACTTCCTTTTCCTATATATCTGCTCCCGTACATTTTTGGCAGGTTGTTGTTTTTAATATAAATAGCCACTTTAGGCATGGAAGAGATGGTTCAGTCATTAGGAGTACCTTAGACTGCACATACCCACATACTGACATGCACATACATATTTAAATTGAAAATAAATCTTAAATAGCCATTCGAATTGTGATAACTTGTTATCTTATTGTGCTCTTGAATTATATTTCCTTGCTAGCTAATTAGATTAAGCAGTTTTCATAATAAAATGAACATTAGTGCTTATTGTTTTATGAGAAGCATCAATTTAGATTATATTCTGCTTTTTCTATGATGATTTCTTGTGCTTATGTGTTTGAAGTATGTAACATATTTGGATATTAACACTATTTTCAAGTCAAGAGTTGGCAAATATGTATATTCATTCTGGAGATTTTTTTCCTTGCTTGGATTATTGTTTCCTTTTATATATTCCTACTTTTTCTGTTTTCTTAAAACAATTACCCTTATTTTAACAATTTCATGTGTACATACATTATATTGTGATTATATTCATTCTCATTACTCTTTTATCCCCATCTAACTCCTGTTCTATCCTTCCTAACTACTCTCTCTCCTTTCAAGTGTGTGTGTGTGTGTGTGTGTGTGTGTGAAGATCTTGTGCAGGTTCCCTATTGTGTAACAGTGTCTTCTGAGAGTAAAGCCTTCCATCTTGGAGATTAACTTCTTAAAACAAGATGCTAAAGGGAAAGCAAAATAACAGGATATTTTAGGACAGATGTTTACAAGGAGTCAAAAGAACAGGAAATTCTAGGGATGAGACACTCCATCCAGCCAGAAAGTCCATTAAAACAGGAAGCAAACAACTCAAAATAGCTTTAGGAAGTCCCTGAAACTGGTCAGATTCACTAGTTCCTCCCCACTGAGCCTAAAAAGCAGGAATATTTTGGAGATGTATCCTTTAGGACTGGGCTCTATGACTTCGCATTTGGATTAATTGTGGTTTTCTGTTGTGGTCTCTTTTGCAATAAGAAGTTTTCTTAATGAAGAGTGAAGACTATACTTATCTGTGGTATAAGGAATAGATATTTCTAGATTGTTGTTAGGAATTATGGCTGTTTAGTAAATTAATGGTTGTAGATTCTCCTCCATTATAACCTCACTAGCACTGAGTAGTGAGGTAGATTTCTAGTAGAAGCTAGGTTTTCAGTATCATGCATGTTTTCCCTCTTGATGAGTATATGGTTACAGCCAAAATATGCATACTACTACTTCACCCTTAGAGTTATCATGCCATATTGGTCGTTGATGTGATTCACAGACATCATAGCTGAGCAGAAATATTGGTTGCCTCTGTTGGAATCTTGCATGACACCTTCTGGTAACAGGGAGGGGAAATTTCAGGTCTTTTCCACTAAGGGGTCTTTGGGTGCTGTGTCTGAAATGCATGGTATCTTCAGCAATTATCTTTATCCTTTGGGAGTTAACCAAGGGCTACAGAAATAGGCTGTACACTTTGGGAGTCTCTTGGGCAGCCTTAGCCAACAACTCAAAAAGAAGGCTTCTCATGTCTGGTATTGGGGGGTTTGTTAGATGATCTTTGGCTCTTGAAGAGAGCACCATCTGTCTGGTGATGAAAAAAAGTTAATCATGTGTGAGTGTGTGTGTGTGTGTGTGTGTGTGTGTGTGTAAAAGGATGCTGAGTCATTTTTACATATACCAAGGACATAGATAGGTCATATGGTAGGTTTATTTATATATTTTTGAGAATTCTCCACATTGATTTCTATAGTGGCTGGATCAGTTTGCAATACCTCCAATAGTGGAAGAGGATTCCTTTTTCCTACATCCTCTCCTGAGCTTGTTGTCAGTTGTTTCATTAATCTTTGTCATTCAGACTGTGGATAGGTAAAATCTCCATTTGTTTATTGATTGATTGATTGACTGATTGACTGACCACTTGATTTGCAGTTTCCTAATACCCAAGGATAACAAACATTTTTTTTGTTTTTTGGTGATATTTCTCGGCCAATTTTTTTCTTCTTTTAAGAGCTCTCTATTCAGGTCACAGGTCAGTTTTTTTTTTTAATAGCGCATTTGTATTTTACCTCTCAGGCTTTTGAGTTATTTTTGTCTTCTGGGTGTAACCCTCCATCAGAAGTATGGCTGGCAAAGAGTCTCTTCCATTCTATGGACTGCTTTTTCACCTGGTTGTTTCCTAAGTGTTTTAGTTTCATGAAGTGCACTTAGTCATTTGTTGGTCTTAATTCTTGGGCAAACGAAGTCCTATTCAGGAAGTATTTTCCCGCACTATAAGATGTGGAGTTCTGTCTATGTCTTCTCTCAGGAGTTTCAGTGTTTCAGGTTTAGGTCTTTGATCTATTTGGAGTTACTTTTTGTGCAAGGTCATAAACAGGAGTCTAAGTTCCTCTTCTGCATGAGAACATCCAGTTTTCTCAGCACCATTTCCTGAAGATATTTTCTTTTCTCCAGGTTATGTTTTGGCATCTTTGTCGAATATTAAGTGGCTGAAGTTACACGTGCCCATGTTTGGATCTTCAGTTTTTTTCCATTGGTTCAAATGTGTGTGTCATGCTAACACCATACTGTTTTACTATTGTTATGGCTCTGGAATATATCTTATGATCTGGAATTAGAATCCTTCCAGAATTATTTCTTTTTGCTAAGAATTGTTTTGGCTATTTGGGTCTTTGTAGTCCCATATGAATTTTAAGATTCTTCTATTTCTGCAAAGAATGAGACAGAGTTTGATCAGGATTGCTATGTCTGTGAATAGATGTTGGTAGAATGTCATTTTTCACAGTGTTCATTCCACCAGTCCAATAGTATGGAATGTCTTCTCACTATCTAGTCTCCATCTCTTTATTCAGAGGTTTAAAGTTTTGATTCTAGAGCTCCTTTGCTTCCTCTGTTAGGTTTATTCCTAAATATTTTATTTTTATTTGAGGCTATTATTGTGAAGGAAGTGTGTCCATGATTTCTTTCTCTGTATGTTTGCTGTTGATGTGACAAAAAAAAAAAAAAAAAAAAAAAAAAAAAAGCTATTGATATGTGCAAGTTGATCATGGACCTGCCACATTGTTGAATTTGTCTTTTCTATAAGTTTTCTGGTAGAATTTTGGGATCTCTAGTGGCTACTGTCATGTCATCTGGAAATAAGGATAGTTTGACTTATTTCCCTCTCAGTATCCCTTCAGTTTTCTTCTCTTGCCTTATGGCTCCAGCTAGTACTTTGAGAACAATATTGAAAAGGAGTGAGGAGAGTAGATGTCCCTGTCATTCCTGACAGTGGCATCGCTTGAAGCTTTTCTCCATTTAGGATTATGCTTTTTGTGATTTCCTTTTATTTATCTTTTATTGTGCTGACTTGTATTCCCTCTGGCCCTACAATCTCTCAACAGTTATCATGAAGCCATTTTAGATTTGTCAAAGGCTTTTCCTGCATATGGTTTATTACATTTACTGTCTTGCATCTTTTGAACCACCCCTGTACTTCAGGGACAAAGCCAAGTTGGTCGTGGTGTGTAATCTTTTTGATGTATGTCTGTATTCTGTTTGCAGGTATTTTACTGAGTATTTGTGAATCTGTGTTCATCATAGATATTGGTCTGTAGTTTTCTTTTGTTGTGGTGTCTTTAGCTGGTTTGAGTATGAGAATAATCCTGGTAATCAGATCCTGCTCCATTAGTGAATGCATTTTTAAAATTTCCATTTTCTCACATTTATATAATAATTTTAAGAACATTTGATACTGGATTGTGTTGCAATGTTGGAAAAATCCAAGAACAATTACCCATTCCTTAGCTTTTCCATGGAGATGTTGTTATGATGTCTGGGTCTTGTTCACTGGACTGTATGCTCTTTTAGTTTAAATTACCTAGGTCATATATTTTTCCAAAAAACCTGATATTTTATCCAGTTTATCAGTTTGTTCTTTGTAACATTCCCCTAGTCATCTTTGTATTTTCATGATACTAAATTCAGTATCTGTTTTCAGTATTAATTCATCTTTGACTTCTATATTATTTGTTAGTTTTGCTAAGGATTTTATAGTTCTAGGTTTTTTTTTTTTATCACGTTTGCTTATTTTATGTACTGGGCAGGGTGGGTAGGTGCACATGTGCCACAGTGTATGTTCAGAGGTCAGAAGGCAAACTGGGAGTTCTGTCTTTCTTTCCTTCATGTAGATCCTGGAGATTGATCTCAGGCTACAATATTTGGTTGCATGCCCTTGATCTTCTAACTTGTCTCCCTGGACCAAGATTTGATAATTTACAAAGACCTCCCCTTATCGCCTCCCCCTAAGGTATTGTTTTCTTTTACCCAACTCCCATTTATTTTCTCTCTGATACTTCCTTTCTTTCCTTCAATGAATTATGTGTTTAGTTTATTCTCTCTCTTTCTGTCTCTCTCTCTGCCTGTCTCTGTCTCTGTCTCTGTCTCTCTCTCTCTCTCTCTCTCTCTCCGTGTGTGTGTGTGTGTGTGTGTGTGTGTGTGTGTGTGTGTGTATGCTGTGGTGCATGTGTGGAAGTCAAAAGACAAGATCTATGTCAGTACTGGCCTTCAACAGTTTTAAGGCAAGGTCTCATGGTCATAGCTTCAGATTGGGTGATCTACAAGCTTCGGGGGATGCTTCTTTTCCACTCCTATCTTACCATATCCATGCCAGGGTTACAGATTGGCTGCTGTATCTGGCTGCTCTATTTAATTACTATATTTACATGCGTTCGGGAGGTCTGCACACCTCATGCTTGTGTGCTACAATCCATCTTACGTGCTTTATCCACTGAGCCATCTCTTATGAGAAAATACAATTTTTATTGCGAGTGAATGCATTTTGTGGGGATTGGCACTAGCTATTATAAACATTCCCCCTATAGAGGCATTTTGTTAGATCCCGCATTTTGTCTCGCTGCTGCTCCATTTTCACTTGGCTCACAATTTTTACATTCACCTTCACTTTCTGCAGTGACTCAGTATTTATTCAGTGTTGTGTAACTCAGTCTGTACACATTTGTCTCATTTCCCAAACTTTTATTTCTTACTGATTTCTAGTTTCATTATTTGTGCTATACTCCTGTGATTATGCTCTGATGATAATAACTTGTAGCTTGCATTTGTAGGCTAGAATGTTTAGTAGATGTCTGTTAGGCACACAAGGTAATTAAACTGTTCCCAAGTTATTTGATCTGCATGAACTGTCCATTGATGAGAGGTAGGTATCACCCCACTTCTATTGCAATGGAGCCCATGTCTCCTTATTAGATCGAATAGTGTTTGTTCTATTGCATTTGATTTTCTGACATGAGTTGCACGCAGACTTACAGTTATATCTTCTTGTTAAATCAATTGCTTGATCATTTCATAGGAGCCTTGTTTTCCTGTAGTTTGCAATTTCTGTCGTTCCTGTAGTACTAGTCAATTTTGTTCAATAAAATATAGCTACTTCCACTTGATTTAGGTCTTATTTGATGGGAATGTCATATTCAGTCTGTTTTTTTTTTTTTTCTTCTATAGTGAATTTCTGGTAGGCAGCATGTTATTGGATGTTGGATTTTTTTTGTTGTTGTTGTTGTTGTTCATTGGTTGTAATTTCAGACAGCTAGTTTATACTTTTAAATTGAAGACTTTAGTAGATTAACATTCAATGTATTCTCTTCCTCCCCCTTCATCGTCATCATTATCACTATCATTATGGTCATCATCATTGTTGTCATGGTCATAGTTGTCATCATCATCACCACCACCACCACCATCATCTTCACCATCAACATCAACAACATTTTTAGTGGTATTGAAGATTGGGTCCAAAGACCTGTGAGTACTAGACAAGTACTTTATAACCAAGCGATGAGATGGAAATTTCTGGTTGTGTCCTATGATGCAGATTCACAATGATGTTTTGTTGAGGCAGGTAGGACTCAACGGATAGTGACAGGGTGCTTGCATAGCTAGCCTTCCAACACGTCGTTAGAAGTGCATCTTCCCTTTGTTGAGAAAGGTACGGCAGAGAACTTCCCCTTAGTTCCCCGCTGACTCGTGCCGATTTGGTGGAGGCATGGCTGTTTCTGCCAGATCATGCCATGGCCACTGCTCCTGATTGGTGCTTGGTATCCTGACACTACTGGACTGCTGGAATTGCCCCCAAAGAACTACTTCTAAACAGGACCACATCCCCTTGTCTTATTTACCATCTCTTCTCTCCTACCTTTGGACAGTGGGCTAGAAGGGGGATTGAAGCATTTGAGAACCCTTATTAAATTAGGTTTTGAAAACAATCTATGCCTACAAAGCTACATTCTGAGCCCTCCAAGTTATTGATAGGTAAAGACACCTCAGTGGTTTATTTTCTGGTTATTTTGAATAATCTTAATCTTTGCTTTCTTTTTCATCTTTGTAATTTGATGTAATGTTCGATTATTTTCTGTTTTTCTTTTGTGTGTCTACTCTGCTAATGAGAAATTATTTCATAATGGGATAGTATCTTCTTTCACATCTGAATGTCCCTTAAAACTGTTTGATAAATCTAAGCTCAGGGTCATGAACTCTCCGTTTTTGCTGATCTTGCCACTTATCTATTTCTCTGCCATTTTTTGTAGGTTAGCTTCGCTGAGTATAACAATCTTGGTTGCTTGGCTGAAAATTCTTTCAGGAGTTGGAAACTAGCATTCCATTCTCTCCAGGTCTACAGAGTTCTGCTGAGAAACCTTTCTGCAAGTCTGAAAAGATGCTCTTAAATGTGACCTGATATTCTTTTGTACAAATTTTACAGCTTTTACTTTGTTTTAACCTTCTCACAGTAATTTTTTTTTTTCCTGCTCATGTCTGTTTATAAGTGTCCTCAGTCTGGCTACCTAGACCTTTCCCAAATGTTTCCTATTACATCATTAAATAGCTTTTGTGTGCTTTAGTATCTCATTACTGTGATGCAAAGCACAGAGTTGATTTTGGCTCACAGTTTTGAGGTCCATCCTAGTGGGGAGGTTAGAGTGGCAGAACAGAAGATGACTGATCATACCCCATTTGCAGTCAGGAAGAAGAAAACAGGAAATCAGGCTGGGCTATAAAACCACAGGGCTCAGCCCAGTGACCTACTTCCTCTTGCAACACCCCACCTCCTAGAGGCTTTGCAACTCTAGCAAACAGCACTAGTAGCTGAGGATGGTGTTCACACAAATGGCTATGCAGGATACGCCATATTCTGATTACAGCAGTGTCCCAAAGTTCTTGAATGCACACTTCCACTTTTCAATTTCTTCTCGCTTTCTTCCTCTGTTCTTCCCTCTCTTCCTTTTATTTCAAAAGATCCAGGCTTTTTTTTTTTCTACATTTTTTGTGTGTGTATCCATGTGTGTTCATGGCTGTGTATTTGTATGTGTATGCATGTATGCCGCAGCGTGTGAGAGAACAAGTTTTGGGAGTGAGATCTCTCTGTCTTGTGGGTTCTGGGGAATAAGCTCAGGTTATTAGGCTTGGCATCAAGTGTCCTTTACCCACTGAGCCATCTCTCTGGCCCAAAAGACCTGTTTTCCATTCATATATTCTTTCTTCTACTTCATCTAGTCTTTTGTTGAGGCTTTCAACTGTATCTTTAGTCTGACTACCTGGATCTTACCCTTTTGAATATTTCTGTCTGGTTATTTTTAAACTTCATTTTTCCTGTGTGTACTATATGGTCTCTTAAGTTTCATTTTTCTCTGTTCTCTTGATTTCATTAAGCTTTTTGGAACTGTATTAAGTTCTTCACTTGGCACTTCTTTCAGGTTTCTATTTACTCCATTATGAAAATTGTCTTTGGTGATCTATGTTATCTTAATTTTTATTTTCTTTCGTATTTCTCGTGTTCCTACCCTGAGGTTTATACTTCTCCTAAGTCAGGTTTCTCTGACACCTTTATGTGGTAGCTTTTCCATAAAATGACTTTGTCTTCAAGGCATGTTTTGACATGTTAGTTTTCAATGGTGGTTTTGATTTTAGCTAGACATTGTGATCCAGCTTTCTAATTCCTTCTGTGGTCCTCAGGAGCATGCACAAGAGAAAGAAATCCAGTTTCTATAGGCTATACAAGATTGGGGGCACTCTTAATAATCCATTCATATGTGAAATGAACACCAGTGGAGGTGTGATGGCTTGAATGTTTGGCCCATATGGAGTGGCACTATTAGGTGTGGCCTTGCTAGAGTAGGTGTGGCTTTGTTGAAGGAAATGTGTCACTGCAAGGGCAGGCTTTGAGATCTCCTATATAATCAGGATAAGTCCAGTGGGACACAGACTCTCCTTACCACCTATATAGATCAAGATGTTGAACTCTCAGCTCTGTCACCACCGCCATTTCAGCCTGCGTGTTGCCATGCTACCTGCCATAATAACAGACTAAACCTCTGAAATTGTAAGCCGGCCCCAGTTAAATGTTTTTCTTCATAAGAATTGCCTTGGTCAGGATGTTTCTTCACATCAGTGGAAATCCTATGAGAGGAGGTGAAGGGCAGCCTAATCTCTTCACAACAATAGAAACTCTAAAACACCCTCTTTTAGTACTAATTGATTATTTTAAGTAAAAAAGGTTCTCCAGATGCCTCTTGCCTGCCTCATCTTACTCAGTCTTATGACTGTCTCAGATAGATAGACCACTGTAACCACAACATATTCCCAGACATTCTTCCCCTAACCAGCTATTTGTACTCTGGCTGACTTCATTTGATTTAAATGTCACTTCCTGTCTCACTTGATCACCATTACGATGCTCGTCATAACTGGAAGTGGCCCTAGTTACAGAGGAATATTTAACAAGTTCTTGAGGAGTGGGTGGAACCTTTCAGTGGGTCTCACTCTTCACCACCTCCTGTATTCCCTCTCTTGATCTTGCTTCTCCTTGCTTCTTCTCAACTTATCTAGCTGTTAACTAATTTCTTTCATGGCCATTGTTTGTGTGTTTGCCAACATCTGCTTTTCTTTTCTCATTATTTATTCACTTTACATCCTAATCCTGCTTACCCATGCAAATGGCTGCTTTAAAGATGTTTTAGTGTTTCCCACGTTAAGTTCAGGGCCTAGTCTTAGTCTTTAGTCTCTAGTCTCTTCACAACCCACTGTGATGGCTTCAAAAGCTTCCTTCTGGTTTAGCTCTTCATGTGTTCTTCTCATTGCTCCTTTGTAGCCCTTACCTATTCTGATCTTACCTGCTGGCCCAAGGAAGTTGGATGTACTTGCAACATCACAGTTACCAGTATGAAGGAGGTACGGTAAGTGTTGAACTCCACAAAGAAGATAACAAAGACTGGCATTAGGATCAAGAAGGGAGAATGAGTCTCACATGGAATTGGTTAGCCAGTTAAGGTAGACCAGTGAAAACACTGTCATCTGGCTACTCCCTGAAAAAGAACACTGAAAGTCCTCTGAGGAAGAGTACTTGGAATTTTTTTGTAGAGAAAAATAGATGAATCGAACTTCTACTGGAAAGAACAGATCTAGGCATTCGAAAAATGAGGCTGTAGGAATGGAGACAGAGAGAAGAAATGGAGCTAATACCTAAGACAACCCATGTGAATTCCTTCCTCAGCCGTACACTACGTATGGCCACAATTATCAAGCCATCAGGTGATATGCTATATAACACAAGGTCCTGCACAAGGTGAGTCCATCCACTTAGGGATTTATATCCCAATATTACACAGAAAGTAAAGCCTAGAAAAATGAGGAATTTGACAGTGTGCACGTGGCAAGAACGTTTATCTACAGTGTGCATGCGGCAAGAATGACTTCCTATGCGTCACAACCCTGACACGGAAAATAATTTGAGTTCCAAGCTACAAAATCCGAACTCTAAATGTATATTACAGGCATTCCCATTCTCAGAAGGTAGTCATGTTTATCTGTTTAAAGAACACCATGAAGTTCTCTTGATAGTTTGAGGGACTTCTGAAATGATTTCCTACTTTGATTTTTTTTTTTTTAAATCAACCTCACTAATGTGTGCTACCTCAGCTGTACCCGTTAAGACTTTTAAACATATATGCCTGGTACTGACTTTCCCAACGAATACGTAAGACTTTTTAAAATAAAATTTACCACTAGCACTAAATATTACAATGTGGTAAAAGTGACTTCTATTGGTAATTATGAACACATACCCATACTGTAATACAAGTCATAGGCTGTAAAGTTAGCCAATTAACAACTAACTTGTGAAATCAAATTTACCCTTCTAAGATCTTCTGTCCTCCAGTTGACAGGCAGGGCAGGGTCCTCACTTAAGAGAAGAGTAAATATATCTGTTCTCTTGTGATTCTGCTAGCAGCCTACCACAGTGATGGGGAATGGAAAGTGTTGACTTAAATTTTAAATTCTAAAGGTTCAAAGCAGGAAAATGAATATCCCTTTCTTAAGGTTTAGATGCCTTTTATTCAATGACAGAAAGGGAGACACTGAAGAGACCTAGTGAGCTGCATTTTATGATATAATGCACATTCAAAACCAAACCATAAAACCCCAAAGCCTTGATAGAGGTTGTCACTTTTGACTGTCTCACTGTTTAGGTTTCTTCAAGTTAGCAAAGTCCTGGAGCTATGTAAGAACTGTTTCTGTAGGTTCAGTGCCAAGCACAGCAAGGCTCGATTTGGAGAGATGAAAGGGAGGGAACCTGACAGAGATTCAAACTTACAGTACTCATCTTTTATTTTTATATATTTATATTTAGATACTGTACAGTTTTTGAAGCTAATAACAATCCTTTTGCATGTATATTTAAAGCATAACAAAATAAAAAGTATTTCACAAAAGAAATTCATATTACAGTACTATGGGAATTGGAGGCAAAGAGTGCGCATTTGTGGGTTATGAACAGTACATTCAATTTAAAAGAATAAACATTTGTGTGAATAACAGCTTCTTGGTTATAATAAATAGAGGAAAGGTTAAGAGCAACACCTGGAGAATATAGATACAAGACAGGCCTTTTGTAATGGACACACTGAGAAACGATAGAGCACTCTGGACTTGGCGGTGGCATCTCGCTAACTTTACAATCACTGGACATTTGTGAGCACTGCAGGTAGAGTACCCTTCATTCACCACCGTACACCTCAGCATACCAACCAACATTACTGTACATTCTCCCCTGGGTAACTGGTACCAATGTTTAAATGAGGTTTTGAATCAGCCGTACCTTTAATTTGACCTGTTACTCAAATCAGTTCCAATATTTAACTTCATATAAAATTTACTCATCAACAGAAATATAAAAAGAATATTTTATAGGTGATTGTTAAGATTAGAACTTCTAATCAATTCCGTAATAATTTGCAAATAGCACACTGAATTTGCTTTTACACAATGGATTCTTTTGGGGGGTGAGGTGGATATGAACACTTGGACTTAAAGTATTTGAAAGTTTCCTCCTATACAAAGTGACAGCAACCATCCCTGACCATCTAGTTCTCTTCCTTTTTTTAGGAGACAAATTCATAAAGCAAATTCATATCCCCTTGTAATGTTACTACAAGGGGATAAGCCTTGTATTTTCATCCATTTAGTTTTGGTTTTTTGAGACAGAGCTTCTTTGTGTAGCCCTGGCTGACCTGGAACTTACTCTGTAGAAAAGGCTGTCCTGGAACTCAGAGATCCCCCTGCCTCTGCCCTCTGAGTGCTGAGATTAAAGGAATACACCACCACTGTCAGGCAGAACCTTGTGTTTTTAAAGATGGAAAGAAAACAACTCTTGTAGGCAGGGGATATCGCATCTCAGTCAGTCCTGTGACATTACAATGGATAGAACACAACACAAATGGTCACCAGAAGCAGCTTTCTTCACACCTCTGAGTAAATGCTATGAGCCACTAAGATCTGGGATGCACCCAGTTCAGCCTTCAAGACAAAAAACCAACCAGATTTCCTTTGTCTAAGACAGCACACACAGCAAATTAAAAGATGAGACATTATTTTGAAAACTTACAAATTACTTAAAAATAACTATTAAAAGAATACTCTGAGAAGACAAACCCAGGAGCTCCGTCGGTCAGAGTACAAGCTTCCTGAACACAGGGCTGCCAACCACCCGACTGCCCGCTAGCCCGCCCGGCAGCACAAGCCTTCCCAACGTTCTACCATGGCACACGGTGAGCTGCAACAGCCACTACCACTCTGTTCTTTGGCTTCACGATTCTTTAAAGAAACTGGTTGGTATTAAGATGAAGGAAAACCAAACTTCCACCTCAGGGGTTCCTAAATAACTCTCCTTTAAAAATTTTTTGTAACTAAAATGAGTGTCTCCATGTCTGTCATCTTCACGCACAAATACAGTACTCTGCACTCTTTAACAGTCCTGTCTTCAGTAAGGGCCAGTCTTCACGTCATTAAACATACTCTAAAATTATAACCCTCTCAAACAACATCGACATTCACAGGCACATTTGACCGCACACCTTTTCTTTCTAACAAGATAAAACAGATGCACATAGAATGGCCCAAAGGTTTAAAAAAAAAAAAGTTTCAATCTAAGAAAAGTGTTGGCATACCAAATATCGTTTAAAAAGGGAATTCATTCTCAGAAAATTCTGAAACATTTAATGGATAAAATGCACACACAATATAAATAAGAAAGTAACTTGAATAAAAAAAAAATTCTGAAGGGGAAGTGATCAAAATTTCAATATATGAATAAAAATATATGCTTGCATTACAGTGTACAGTTATGAGTTAAGTGTATTTAGATTTGTAAAGAAATTGAACTATAGTTACTGCAAGATTATTCCAAGAATATTCTTCAAATTTACAATAAAAACACAAAGCCTTGGGCAATGTGCATGTTAAAAATGACTATCACGCCAGGCAAACACGTCCTTAACCACTTTTTAAAACGGGTTCATTTATACCATTTAAACACAAAAAGGCTTTCAAAGGCATCAACACACACGACTTTCAGTGTCCAGCTCACATTTTGCCCTCTGTATTTTCACATTTAATAGTTGCATTTTGAACGTATAAACTAAAAATTTTAAATCTTTCTCAAAGAGCTTATGTCTGCATTTATTATAAGAATTATATTTGAGAACTATGATGCTAATAACTAAAACATGTACTTCAATCTTAAAAAAAAAATCAGAGAAGTTCACAATTATGTCCACTACAACGTCCATTAAGTGAATTAAAAGCAAACAGGTCAAACGCTCAGGTCCTTCTTCGGGTTCCGCATCCCTCTGGATGTGAGCCTGTGTGCTCCTCTCCATATGCCACTGAGTATCTATAAACACAGTCTATCAGCAGAAACTCAACAATTCTCAACCCTTACGCCATTTGAAACTCTTGTTGTGCTTGCATTCATAATGCAATCTGAGTATCCCAAAACTGTGGACTGGGAAGGTGGTTGAACCTGGTAGAAAAATGAAGCTCATAGGAAAACTGGTTAAGGATTCAAAGCGCGTTAGCTCTGAAATAGTAATCTTAACACCCAGACAAAAGCGGGGAGGTATGATTTGCACAAAAACACTTTTAAGTTATTTTGGTTGCTGTCTTCAGGATCTTGCAGTTTAGCTGCTTGCGGTACATGCATGCATCCTCTTTGCCACATCATAAACATAGGCGATATCTGGTCGCTTCTCTGGATCTGGGTTGATGCATATATTAACTAACTGTCGTAGCTGAAAACAAAACAAAACGAAAGTTAAAATCAGTGTGATCTTGAATCATTAGCTAAAAAGTTTCTAGTTAACTGTAGATATATACACTGTACCTGCCTGGTCTAGAATTTAATACCTTAGTTTTGGTAAGTGTAAGTATTCATATAAAGTGATGGGAGTACATGTAGATCAGATACATTTATCACAAGTTATTTTGTATAGATAAAATATATAAAATTTTGTACTTTTGGATTCTTTTGTAAGCATGGCAAGATATAACTATTACTCTAATAATTAAGTATGCAAAGTAGTATTTAAATGTTCCCACTTTATAAAGGAGAGAGTTGAGATTTATATACCAGGGGTGAGGGGAAAATTCTCAAAGGTTAAGCTACCTTCTTTTTCAGACTCAACAAGTAGAATATTGAGTTTTATTCCCAATTCCAATAACCTTGGTTTGGCAAATTATGTGTCTCTTTGCAACAGCAACTAGCATCTTAATGCCCACATCTTCTTGCCCTGTACCTGTTGTCATTAGCAACAGTTGAGACATTTTGAGAATGTTCTGGCATGCAGATTAGCATAGCACTTGGTGAGTTATTATAGTCCTGCATTTCTTCACGTCCTTCATTGCACACACACTGGTGGGCTCTATGGGTGGAACCAGTTGGTACTGGTAAGGCTAAAACCAGGGAAATGTTGTGTGAGAAGGAAGAGTGGGAAGAAGGCTGGTGGGCATGGAAAGGAGGCAAGAGAGGGAGGCTTCGAGCAGCCTTGCTGGAGAAACATTGCACTTTGTGCCTTCGCTTGTGCAAGTTTATTTCTCTACCGATTACAGAGGGAGATGACAGCTAATCATCAGAAATGCTGTCCCATTTCCAATTCATTAATTACAAGTCTATCAGAATAAAATGTAATGATTTAGCTTCAGCCACATTTGGAGATCACAATGTTAGATGAGGTAATGTTATGTTCACTGGGAAGGCCTGACGGTATCAATTTATATTCCTTTCCACAGAATGTAGAATAGTATGGAAAGTACTTTAATAACTTGGCAAAATGTAAAACATTTTATTATGTTGATCTAATAAAACATACGTTATACATAACACCCAGTTATGTATAACACAAAAGGCCGTGGCATGAGCCCTTAAATGATGATTTTTATGTTAAAAAGACATCATGTCCTACGAAGTGACCAAGCTGTCAGAATTTCTGTTTAGAAATAGGGATGAGAAAGGAAGCAGAGAATGGTAACTCGGTTACAAAACCTCCTCACAGTCAACCAGAGTATCAGCGGGCAGAGGAACAGTTTACGTTGTATCATTGCCACATCACACAAGCCAGTTCAGAAGCTTCCCTGTCTCTCAGAGAACTTCAGAACCAGGGTGCTCTCTGTGGCCAATGAACGACCAATGGCCAGCCCTGATACACTGAAGAGGAATCAACCAAAAGCACGGGAAGAATAGAACACAGCTGAAGACAACAGAGATTACAGGGGTGCTCCAAAGGGGCAAGGGCTAGCAACAAGGAGAAACAGGTGGGTGCGCCAGTGGGCAGCTGAGGTAATAGCTGAGCTGTTACTCCATAATAGCTGTACAGGGACAGCACGGAGGATTCCAGAGGCCACGGTAGATGGAGGCAATGCTGAATAAACATCTATTCCCTTTTATATGTCCAGTCCCCACCAGTTAAAAAAAAACTATTGCCATCAACTTTTCTTTGCTAATGGAATTACTGACAGATTTATCACTGTCAGACAGATCTACAAGATACGGAATATGCAGACCTCAGCATACTTATGAATGAACTTTGTTATAAAACGTTTGTATGACTTAACATATTCAATCTTCCTAACAACCCTACAGGAATACTACCAGTGCAGCCCAGTTTTCTAAAGCAGCAATGGTCTAAGATCATAAAGGCTTTAGGAGGCAGGATGTAGATTGTAACTGACAGGGTCTCACTTCATGCACAGGCTGGTTTAGAACTATGTGTTACCATCATAGAAAAATTCTAACTTGGTCTACAGGTTTCTCCATGACCACCTCTGAGCAAGGGTGACGGGCAGACTGTAGGCCATTTGTTTTTCAAAAGACTGCTAGCACTAACAGCCATTACAAGTTGGTGTTTCAACATAGCAATAGAAATCCTATGACCAAAAACAAGTTGGGGAGGCAAATATGTGATACTTGCACATTGTAATTCATTGAAGGAAGTCATGCCAGTAACTCAAACGAGTCAGAAACTGATGCAGAGGCTATGAGGAGTTCTGCTTACTGGCTTGCTCAGCCTGTTTTCTTATAAAACCCAAGACTACCAACCTAGGGATGATACCACTCACAATGGGCTGGGTCTTCAGTCTTATGGAAGAGTTTGGGGAAGCACTGTGGCCAGGAAGTGGATGGGAACTCTGCAGGAAGTCCAACATAGTCAACTATCATGGATCCTTGGGACTCTCAAAGACTGAACCACCAATCAAAGAACATACCTGGGCTGGGCCTGGTCCCCCTTCCCCTGTTATAATATATAATAGGCAACACAATCAGGCTCTAACAATAATGGTTCTGGAGTCACAATTCATAGAACAATTTGGATCAAAATGCAAACTAATCCATTTTTCTAGGATTTTGTAGAAGGCATGAGGAAATTGGAGTGGCTTTATACTAAAGACATTCTTAAGTGTTGACACAAATGTGTCCATATGAATATTATGACCCAGTGTGTCAGTTTTAATTGCAACTGCAGTACTTTTTTTTTTTTTTTTGAGACAGGGTTTTTCTGTATAGCCCTGGCTGTCCTGAAACTCACTCTATAGACCAGGCTGGCCTCGAACTCAGAAATTTGCCTGCCTCTCAGGTTCTGGGATTAAAGGTGAATGCCACCACTGCCCAGTGCAGTATTCTTTTAAAAAATGACCCAACCATGAAACTAGCAGGATCGTCTTCCAAACAAAAGGTACTTGAATTCAACTTAGAGCATGCTTGTCATTAGATTATAAACTTAAACACAATGGGCTGGAGAGAACACTTGCCTGAGAGGCACAAGACCTGTGATCCTCACACTGGGAAGACTGGAGTTGGAACCTTAAGGGCCTCATTTAAAAAAAAAAAAAAAAAAAGCTCCAGAGAAAGGGGTATGGAAGTCCTTATATAATATCCTCATAAAAATAAAAAGTCACACCGAGTGTTCTCTCAAAGTCAGATATTAAATAAAGTCAGACACTAAAGATCAGAATAAGATGATTATATGCAAGACCTTACTCAGTGTTTGTGTGTGTATGTGCTTTTAAGAAAAGCTACACAGATTTAGCTGTCCACTAGCTTGAAGCCATTTTCCAATTTCTGCCACCTGAGTGCTGGGATTAAAGGCAACTCGCTTAGCATTATCTTTTAAAAACGTTTCTCTAGCTCTCTGGAAGAAAGCAAGTTATTCTGAAATTCTTTAACAACCATCCAATGCTTTGCAATGACAGTAACTACTATATTTTTAACCACACTAAAAGAAAATGGCAAGAAAATGAAGTCAAGATTGCTACTTCGATTATTTTTTTGTTTAAGTTTTCATTTCTAAGACCACTAGGCATTTGTTTGCTTAAATCTGTGTGTTGAGCCAAGACCTATCCAGTTATTACTTTAAAGACCAGTATCTAATCTATAACTTTGACAAAAACAAGAACAGATAATGTAAGCCAAAAGGTACTTTTTTCATCACAGAAAGCTTACTTTTCACATGTCTACCTTTGTTTTAAGATCATATGTTATTGTTTTTTAATACAGTTTGCCAGAAAGGCCTGTCCAGGTAAGACCCTGTACAGAGCTAGAGAAAACCGCTACACTTAAGGGCATCCGAGATATTTAAAAAGGAATACAGAAACATTTAAATGAATAGAAGCTAAGAAAATAATATATAATATCAGTAAAGAGTTATAAAGTTAATGCTTTCCAATTCAGTACATAAACCATTAATATATTTTGATCTAGGTATTTCCAAAGAGATATCAAAGTATGCAGCCTAAGACCAAGAATATTAAAGAGTGTCAAGAGTCATTGTTCTCAGGGCGCTAACCCAATTACACGTCAAGTTTAGCCACGCAGGGGTAATAACAGTCAGGCTCTTTGTGTATTATCGCTTTAGGTCACCACCGCTATTCTCAATAGGACAATAAAGACTAATTCTATTGGTACTGTTTCTTTATCACCCCCTATCTTAATCCCTCTGAGACCAATTATGCTATATCAGCCTTCCAGATATGCCCAATTTCCCTCTATCCAAGGACACACTTTAGCACCCCAATGTGGATCTAATACATTAAAGGCACTATATTTGGAGCTTTAGATATTTATAAAAAATGATTAGGCATATCCAGCATGGACACCAGAGTGTCACTAATGATTGACCTAGGGGTAGAAAAAAAAAAGCCATCTTACACTGATGTGATATAATATGGGTATTTCATAATCATTCAGCATGTTTACAAACTGAAAGTCTTACAGAAAGTTGCATGGTTTTATATGATCCCTCAGGATCTATGAAATAGAAGGCACCGTTTTGGATTTATATCTTCAAGGAACAATTCCCAGTGTCACTTCTATAACACAGGTGAATAAAGGGCATTTACGTACACACACACACACACACACACACACACACACACAGATTACTCACAGCTTATCTTGCACAGCAACCTTTAGTAAATGGCCAAATAGCACAGGGCTGAGACTATGAAATCTACTAAAACAATTTTTTAAGAAGAAACATCAAATGTTCACAGTTTCTGAGATAACACCGGATGGAAATTTATGTGATTGCATAGGAGTAATATTCACATTCTATATCTATACGCACTATAGTAAATACTTTCATCTCTCTTGGACTATGACTACATCAATTCTAAAGATTGCAAAATCACTTGAGTAAATGCGCCTTTAAAACCGTGCATGTGACAAAGATGATAATGGCATTCATTTTGGCATTACTATAAGGTTATGCTAGGAAAGACTTCCCAGCACCAATTTAAATCATTCTGGCTAATTTTTACTAACAAACTCTAAGTAATTCATAAAGTTCTATTAGAATTTGAGAAACTAGGAACTATTGATAAATAAATATTCGACTTATAAACTTCCACTAACTTCCAATACTTGAGCACAAGGCTCTACCTGTGCTCATTTTCAGCTCATTTTCCCATTTACATAAGGCACGGCGTTATGAACTCAAAACAAAGGCTACTGTGGTTACTGAAAGTTTAAAGAACTTTCTTTATAAATCTTCCATAAAAGTGCACTACAAAGTGAGATCGAGTCCTGCTCAGTGCAGGAGACCCTTCATTATTGCTGCAGAAGACAGAAGTCTGGCTCAGTCACTCTCCACGTCCATACTGAAATCCTCGGTGCTTCTGCCGGGATTTTGTACATGTAAACACTGTCAAGCTGTGAAAGAAAGTGGCTGGAGGTGTGTTTTGTGTGAGAGGTGAGCAATAAAGTACCTGTATATTCTCTCCTTGAAAAAAAAAACTTCCATTATATTCTGACTTTTAAACCTTAAAAAACTTACTTGTAAATGTCAACTTAAAATTTGTCGTCTCTGAGACTTTCATTTTCTTTCCCCTTGCAAACACTTGAGGAGCAGACACACAAGGAAGCAAGAGATCTGATCACCAGGGCGCATGCTCACTTATGTGCTCAAGCAAGAGATCTGATCACC
>JANHMN010000009.1:37972967-38062967 GCA_030674055.1 Rhabdomys pumilio
CCAGGGCGCATGCTCACTTATGTGCTCAAGCAAGAGATCTGATCACCGGGGGCGCATGCTCACTTATGTGCTCAAGCAAGAGATCCGATCACCGGGGGCGCATGCTCACTTATGTGCTCAAGCAAGAGATCGGATCACCGGGGGTGCATGCTCAATTTTGTGCTCAAGCAAGAGATCTGATCACCGGAGGCGCATGCTCACTTATGTGCTCAAGTAATTGCTAGTTTCCCACAGAGTTTCCCCCAGTCCTTCCTGTTCATGTTGCATGGTCCCTGAGTGGCCACTGGCCAGATGAGTATCCTGAGTACAGGAGAGCTCTCTGACATGGTAAGCTCAAGGAATTTCAGAGAAGATGAGGAGGACTGAGAAGTCTACGGAAGTCTAGAGCTGCCTGCATCTGAGTAGTTTCCGGGGCTGCCAGCTCCCTGCAGCACAAGTGGGCAGGCAGGGTACCTTCATCATCCAAGGCAGGGCTACATGTCTACTGCTGTCAACACGTGAAGTCTACTTGATCTATATACACTGGAACAAAGTCTCCAACTTAAGTTTCTTTAATAAAAAAGCTGTCATATTGATAAAAGGGCAGATTCCAAAAGTTGAGACTGCAGTACTAGTTTTATCAAAGCCAAATTATCACACCGGATTTTCCAATGACCTATAAAAGCCACAAAATCAGTTTTGTTTAATTAAATATTACTACAGTTGATTGTATCACAGGAAAACTTTGTAAACCTTGTACTATATTTTAAATAATCTGAAAAGTCACGATTTTTGCTCGTTTGTGTATGTGTGCACGTGCACGTAGCTCGTAATAATGCAATCTGTCTTTGGAGGGTTCTGTTTATTTTTCTGTGTGGATGTCCTAAGAAGAATGAAAGGTAGCGTTTCCTGACAGTTTTAACATGTGAGTGAAGCACTAGGTTACAGTGCTGTGCCAAACCAGGAAAGGCTAGGAAGGAAAAAGACAGCAAGCAAACACAGTCCTGTTCTCCCGCAGACCCTTCTCTAGTGTGCCAGAAAAGGAGAGCGTGCCGTCTTACTAAGATGACAGAAATAACAGAATGGGGTAAAAGCAAAGCAGGCTGCAGCTTGGAGGTGAAAGCCTGCAGCTCACTTCCTACAGTTCTGCATGGATACAACCTGCAGGTCCCCATTTCAAAGGATAATTTTATGGGATGTTGTTTCCAACAAACTGTTTCTAATACAACACACTTTTCTGTGAGCTAAAGGTTCAAGAACTATAAAACTGAGCAACATCGAATAGAAGATGAGAGAGACTATAATCTGAGAAGTGATTCATCAATTTTGATTCCTAATCTGTAATTTGGCTTCTTCAGTTATAAAAAGCAGTAACACTTACAAAGCCAGTCAGTTTTCCAAAACATAACTAGGAAATACACTCTGTATCTTATGTATATTGTAACTTAACATTACTGCGCTGGGCCTGGTAGTACATGCCTCTAATATCAGCGGCTTGAGGGTTTAAATCAAGGGAATCACCAGGTGAAAGGCAACTGGGGCTGTGGTGAGCTTTTAAACTCAACCTACCTAACTTAGTGAGATTCTTTATCTCAATTAAACATAGAAGACGGCTGGGCACATATCGAAATAGAGTGTTTGCCTAGCAGGCATGGGACCCTGGGTTCAATGCCTAGTGTTACCCAAAGAGAATGACTAAAAAACCATTACATAGGCTGTTCTAACAACAGTCCACTTTCATTAAAAAAAAAAAAAAAGAAAAGAACCAAGTGTTTAAATTTTTCTACTCAAAGCACTGCTCTTAAGTCTGTTTTCTAGGACCAAGAACCAAGATTTCCCCATTTTTACTTCATCTGCGAACGCTTTAGTTGATGTTCAGAACTTTTTTGTTTAACTATCTAGATACTCAAGCCATTTTTTTTTTCTTGCTAGGTCTAAAGAGATGACTGACAGAACACATACATGATTCTGATGACCATTCCAGTGCCTCTTCAAGAAACTGATCACAGGGACAAAGTATGCATCATCCAGTCTAGTAAATGCCCCAGATGTCTCATGGTTGATGATCCTTATATAAAAGAATGAGAAGAAAACCCACACAAGGAAGAGTAACAGTGACGAGAGCTACCGCGTCTCCCAACGAACCGATGGGGCTACCGCGTCTCCCAATGTGCCATTGGGAGATCTTGTGCCTCGTTAGACAATTCTTTTGAGAAGTTTCTGCCATTCAATTATTATTATTTAGGTCATTAATTTTGTTTTTAAATTCCTTCTTTTTAATACCAACTCTATTACTTCCTCATTCCCTCAATCAGTCTTCTATCATTTAACTTTTAAAACCTGTCAGGCCTAGACAAGAACAGAGCTGCTGTCACTGCCTGACGTTGTAGAGATGAAGACACGTATACCAAGGAGCAGCTATCATGGGACACGACTGCCAAGGAAAGGTGAGGGAGTCAAGAGCCAGGGAAATGGTATAGAAGAAGGCCAGCTAACAAAGAGGAAACAGCATCTTGTAAAATGTGAAAATTCATGGACCTATTAGCAGAGCTCACAGTAGCCATGAAGGGAAAGAAGATGTGTCTATGACCATTGAGTTTTACGTAGAGGTCAGACTGAGCAGGCGCTTGACTTACGATTCCTAATAAAGAGCAAATGTGCTTGCTTTGTCATAACCCATTCGACATTTAAGCTGAGAATAATCTAAGGGAAGGTGACTGTTTTCGAGTACAGTAAGTCTACTCACATGTGGATGAGGGTGTTAGAGGGAGAAAAAAGATTAAGGAATACCACATTTGCATAAAACAAAACCATAAACAAAGGTCCTACTATACATTTTCTAAGACCCACCATGCATTGCTGAAACATATCAATCAAGAACCTACATTATGTATACATAAACACCATACTTCAGAAGGAAAGATCTGATGTTCATACTTATATTTCCAAAGCGTGCTGTTTTTGATTTTTAGTGTTAAAACTGTAATTATCTTGTAAGACATAACATGGGGAAAATTCTCATTTTTTTTAAGCTCTTGAGTTCTTTTAAATTGTATTTAGAAGTCTTATTATTTTTCTTACAACTCCTATTGCTGAAGCGGGCTCGCAAGTAACGCTGTCCTAGCATGAAGTGTTCCTTTTAAATCCTTTATGGGCAGAAAGCTTAAAAATGTACTGGTGCCTCAGTAAATCTGGAAAGCTCTCAACATACTCAAAGTTATCTGTTTTCATTTTTCTCTTACAGAAACCTACCATTTTAACTACTAAAGACACATAGATGAGTCTTTAGGACAAGTTCAGTGGTAAAGTTGGCACTTACCTTCTCATGGTCCCTAATCTCTGCCAACCTAACAAACACCAATGTGGATTTTTAAACCATTGAACAGCCTTTATAATAAGCACTGGAGAGCTCACTAATGTCACGATGGCGGCAGTAAGTCTGTTTAGGATTCTGTTGCTACCACAAATTGAGAATAATTATTTTATAAACAAATTTAGGTCCTCCTTAAGGAGGAAAACATTTATTAGCAGCGCCTGCATTTCCAAGTCCTGTAGAAGTCCTCCTTCCTGATCAGGTTAAAGCAACTCTGTTTATACAGACTGCATGCTGTTCAGCAGGGTTTTCAAGTTTGCTTCTTAAGAATTATTATCCTTGTTTATCAATTACAGGCATTACCGCTTCCCGTCTCATCAGGGCACGACAAAGGCTTTACATTACCAGAAACTGTACTGTCTCATTTGGAAGGTGCACCATATAACATGTTCTGCTTTATGGCTCTTCTTGGAACTGATAACTATACAGAGCGGAGTAAAAAGTGGAATCTATTTTTCCTTTCCCAACTTGAAGACCTTCTATCTGGGCCAGACTTTGATATTTGCCCCTTGGCTGAGAAGCCGCATATCCAACTTCACACTTAGCTGCAGTGAAGTAGCCCTGCAGGCAGGCCGACTTCAACGAACCACTAGTGGTATCATCATTAAAATCCTGCTGAAGGTCACCATGGTAACCGCCTGCTGAGGCTTCGCTGCTGCACTCGGCATCTCCTAATCAGCTACCATGTGAAATGCAAATTCAGACAGTCTGAAAATTAGTCAAGAAGAATAGGGGATGAGGATGCAGAAACGTGAAATATTCATGTGCTTTCACGGAGAAAAGAAGGCAGCCTGAATGACACAACAAAGAGCGGCGCCTGACATTCTTGCTATCGTTTTGCATTATTGTTCACACTCTACTGTATTTCCAGGCCTATAGTTCTGAAGTTGGTTTTGTGAAAGGCCATATTTATATTCTATACCCAAAATAGTAATTAAAAATGGCTAACATAAGAGCATTAGCATCAAATGCAGATAATACTTTAAATTATCATCATTGCTTCCTAAGAGTTTGTTCTAATTATCTAAATACAATGCCAGGAAGCAAAAAACAGGCATCAGTTGTTATCAGTTTCAAACTATTAGATGAATATGTACTAATTATATTCTGGGAACACACATGATTTACATAGAGTGAAAAAAAATCTTTAGAGATGTTTATTATTCAAGCTGCATGGACTCAGATTTCCTTATAATACTAGAACCAGATGCTATTCATTTCACAATAGAAACTATGACAAGATTACTTAATATGTGAACACTATAATTGTTCTGCATTTTTCCTTTGCTCCTTTCCATTTTCCCGGGGCAAAAATATCTGTTGCTCACGAGACGGAGATGGCCAAGGCTTTAGTGCTTTCATAGGTAGGTCCCAGATGAGAAGTCTCAAAGGATCCTGTAAGCTCATTTTGTTGACCTGAGACACTCCTATTCTGCACGCCCCTCAAATAATCATCATTTATTAGGATAAAATGGAAGATAGTTTAATGAAAAACTGGATGTTGGGTAAGTGCCAAAACAACTCATTCCAGTGCACTAGCAAGGCAAGCAAGGATTCAGGTCAGAAAGCCTTTGAAAATTGCCAGTCCCATCCAATGTATTTTATAAACAGGTCTAGCACAGTAATTTTAGAACACTTACCCAGAGGAATGTGGCTAAAGCAATGAGAGGTGAGAGGAAAGGTACTGCCCAAGGAGAAAGAAAGGAAGAAAGAGAGAAAGAGAGAGAGAGAAAGAGAGAGAGAGAGAGAGAGAGAGAGAGAGAGAGAGAGAGAAGGCCCAGAGACAGGTGGCTGAGTTCAGATTTAGGAAACACCAGGAGCAAAGGTCCACCAAAGTGAGTTCTCATTGTTTTCTTGTCTGAGAGGTTAGAAGTGAGGACTCGGTCTCTCACAAGAGGCTAGGGGCCTAGTGCTATGTTAGAACGATTGCCTTCGATGGGTTCGCTTTCCATTAGGGAAGCCAACCATGGTTCTTTCACATGTTGCGTTGTGACCCACTCCATACTGTGAGCTGCAGAGTTAATCTAACAGCAAGACTCAGAAGATGTAAGGAATCAAAGCGCTCTTTCTGCCACCTGGACCATCCACCTGCATTTCTGAGAAAAGTAAAATCTTTTAGTAAGATATGTTGACAAAATGAACCAACGTATGGGTCGAAGATTCCTTACCTCCTCTGAATAGTGATCCGACGGGAGAGGCGGGTAGTCACACTGCTCTATCTTCTTACACAGAGAGTACAAGTTCATCTTGTCACCGTAGAAAGGACTCTGCAATGCAGCCATCTGCAAGACACTCACAGTGAAACTGATGTATGCACAAAGTAACTCTAAAGGTGACTTCATCAGGTAAAGGAAACTGAGGTGGAAAATAATTATAAATACTTTGAATAAAATTTAAGTTTGATTTTTACGATTAGCCTTTTCTGAGCATTAAGTGTGAAAAAAAGCATTAATTTTAATTTTTGAAACATTTAAAATTCCTTAAGAGAAATGGCTAGCATAACTCATACAATGTAAAATAATACTAAGAAATGGAAGATATTGTGTATATATATACAGCCATATTTCATCACACAACAGTTATTAAGTGGTATGGCTCAACTATGTCATGATCAAATATAACATAAAGCTGATGTCAAATTGAATTAAATATATCAAGGACTTAGGGATCAGAGTGCATGTCATTTCATCATACATAGTATATTCTTTAAAAATGGTTATTTTGTGAAAGAAAAAAATTTTTATAAATAGTTTATATCATAACTGTTCTTTTAATACTGTCTCAGAAACATTTAATATGTTTTTAAAAAAAAATCTACAATTCTTAGACAGAATTCAAAGTATCCAAAGGTGGTTTTTTTTTTTTTTTTTTTTTTTTTTTTATGTAGGGGGGGAGGGAGGAAACATGACTTAGAGGAAGAACCACTCTAAAAGAGACATTACTGAATTTCAATGTATTTTAAGACATGGTTTCAACTTGACATTTAAAAGCACAAGCAGCTACTTGGTAAGCAAGGTTACAAACTAAAAATTCAATTTAAAATGTTCGCATCCTGTTCAAAACCTTCTAAGTCTCTGAGCCGCAGCCGCCAAGAATACAACATGGAGTGCCAAGCTGCCCCAGAGTCAGTCACCCTTTTCTACATGTGCTAATAAGTTTGATTTTGGAAGGACAATGTGTACATTCCCCAGACAGGCAGAGTGTGTGTGAAACACGCTGGTCCATGCTGTGCTACTCAGTGAGCGTCAGTGGGGACAGGACAAGCTGAAAATGGCTCTCATCTGTCTTCTGTGCTCTAGGCCCGGCTTTAACTCCTTCAGAGCCTCAGCCAGGAGGGGGACAGGGTTAGAAATCCCGCCCGGAAAGCAGCTTTACATGCAGGTTTATGTAACCCACATTTCATATAAAACCTACACACACTCACACAGAATAACCTTGGGGATAATTGTCCCACAAGATAACATACAGTAAATAACAATTTGAATGCCCCAAACACACAACACTGAATTTCTAACGGAGGACCTACGATCATAAGCAATGTTTTTATGGACACTATACGATAAAATCAAATGTTAACAATGCCACCTTAAAAATACACTGTCGATATGAACTCCCATCTCCCCACCTTCCTAAGACCTTAAGTAAATGTACATCCATTTTCTATCATATGATAGGAGTTCATTATATTACTTTTGTCTCAATACTGCAGAGTGTTAAAAAAAAAAAAAAGTCTGAATGTCCCCTAAGGAGTTAAACAGGAATAGTATATTTTCATGCATCTCCTGCTTTGACAGATGAAAAATGTCAACTGTCCTGTTTTTATTTTCCAGCTTTTGCACTATTCATCTGGTTCATTAGTGCATCTCGGCGCTGCCCCTGACAGCTGCTCGCCCTCTCCTCCCAGCAGCTGAATTTTTCAGGCTAATTTGATCCTCCACACTGAGACGATCGCTAGAATGATTGACTCGCTCCCTGACCTCCAGGGTCTGACTTTCCTCATTAGTATTCCGGGGGCGTTGGAGGGACGAAAGCCCACTGTCTGTCTTCGGGCCTGGTGGCAGCTCTCTTTTTTTTTGAACTGTAAGCCACCAACCTACAACCCTGTAAGGATGCGATTGCTGCACAGAACAATAAAGGAAATGTGTAAAACCTACGTTTCCATGTAAAGGTCCATGTAGCAAGGCACAGCATCTTGATTTTAATTAGTAAAGTCTACTTTGTTGCATATCAATTAAAACCGCACTCCTGGTTTTCTTTTTCTTTTTTTTTTTCAAAGGTTTCGGGAATATTTGAAAGTCTAATTTCCCGAGTTTAAAGTACGTTCTGAAAAAGGGCTTCCTATTCCTTCATTGTTAATGGTAATTTCTTGGTGGATTATGATAGAAAATACATTTATCTGATGCTACAGACAGTTCTGAAAAGCTAAATTACATAAAAGATAAACAAGGAAATGTGGAACATAAAGACAGATTAAACGTTTTGTAAAAGTTGCCAACTCTTGCAAGGGGGGTTCAAGAAAATGCATCGAGATAGATCCTAACATGAACGTGGGAAACACTTGAAACTAGCAAGATACGTGTTCCTTTAGAACGTGGGAATGGTCTAAGAAATAATTCTTATTTTGACGTTCATATATAAAAATGGATCCTGCCTCTCAAAGGCAATTATACAATGTAGATAATTGTTTCAATTTTGATACTGCGATTGTCAGTCTTGAAAGAACCAATAACTTCTTCCTCTGACACTAACTCAGCTAACACTTCCTCAGCTCAGCTTTTCTCCTGCCAGTGCTGAATTTCATCTCATTATTAGGGCTCATTTCCTACCTAGTTTCAGGCTGTTTAAAGGGAAACTATTCCTTTGATTTCACATTATGGTCTGAACTACTCTAATGCTACCTAGCCAGATTAAAAACTTAAAAAAAAAAAAAAATCACATGAAGTGATTAACTTAAGAATTGGCTTCACCGGATTTTTTTTTAAATCAATATTGCCCTCCCCAAATTATCAGCAAAATCCAGAGTGAGCCAAAACCTCCTGTCACCCATGGACACATTAAGATACTCAAACAGCATGGGCCCCTCCTGGGCCCATGGACACACAGCTGCACGTGCTCTGCTACGTCACTAATTCATAATATTTCACAGTCAAGACTGTGGTGAGTTCATGCAGGAGCACGGTGATGTCCCTTGAGCAGTCCTTAGTCGTCAGAGAAAGCACAAAGCCAGAAAGGTCAGTTTTCCCTAAATGAAGGAATCTGAAATCAGCAAAACCACAAAAGGTCAACAGGCATTTCACGAAGCAGAACGAGGAGCTACCGCCACGTACACATGGCACAAACACACAGATGACACTGGGTCAGGAGATGAAAACAGACGCAAACTTTAGATTCCTTCTTGAAACACGGAAACGACTCCATGCATTGTGCTTCTTCAATTCAGGAAAGCTTACTTAGATGCTCACTGTTTTTTTTATTAGCATCTTTGACTATGTATTTTCCAGAAGTAAAATTAAAACTCTATCCTAGGAGTTACTGACTTGGGTTACTGTCAATCCCATGGCTTTGGAGGATGCTGAAAACTGTGTTAGCTAGCACCCTTTTCTACAGCTACAAGACTGCATCTCAGTATCAATAGAGAACCCATCTATGGGACTCTAACCCCTATGCTAAGAACAAAATTCGAGCCTAAGTGGTACCGTGCAAGGCTTAGCTATTCGGAAGCCATCCTAAAAGCTAGATTTTTACTTGTATAAATGGAAAACAACATACTTATAAAGAGACTTAAATACTTTTGTGTCTTAAATCTATGACATTATTCTCCTGCAATGCACTAAAAAAATTCACTCCTTTATCTCTCTCTCTCTCATGTATGTGTGCACATGATAAGCAGAACAGCATTTTATTAAAACAAGAATTAAAATAAATTTCTTGTCAAAAAATTATGAAAATAAATTAGACAAAATAAATATGTTGGGACTTAGAAATAAGTCATTACCTGATGAATTAATTCATCTCAACAAGGGCAGACTACAAAATATCATCCAGAATAAAATAAATGTGAACTATATCGAATATATAACATGAATGAAACTGTATCAACGTGCAGAATCCATCAACAGTGCCTACCTCATATAGAAGACAGCCAAGAGACCAGATGTCAGACTTGAAGTTGTATCCATTTTCATGTATTCTCTCTGGAGACATGTAGTAAGGTGTACCCACTGAAAAGACAAACCCAATAAAACTAGGACCATAAAATGAAGATGTAGCTACTGGAAGAAATTAAACACTGATTTGAGAGGGTAAAAGCAGGGTGAGGTTGGGGGTTGTGGGGAGAATTGGAGGAGAAAAATAATGTAATTGGTAATGGCATTTAAATTTTACAGGCAAATAAAAATATTGAAAAATTAAATACGAAATTTCAAATTGAAAAACAAAGTTAGCAAAATGTCATTAGACTTACCAATTTTTCTGAGACTACTCAGTTTATTTCACCTTACTATTCAAAAGAGTATATTAATATCTAATTGGCCTAAACTCATTATTGTCTCCCTGGATCCATCCAAAGATAAGGTAAGAAGGATAACTAAGGAGAAAATAAAAAAGATTTTTTTTTTCAGAGAAAGTTATGCAAAGGATTCATGTGGGATTTTGCTCTTTTCAATATGGCTTCTCTATCTCAAATAATTGAACATGATAATATTTTAAGTTAAATATTAGACAAGATCCGTGAAGATTATATATAAACACTGCATGCTTAACCAGCTTCCACAGAAGCAGCCCTGAGGACACAGTCCTGGCTCCTGACACACGGATCAAACTGCTGATGCTGTGCTTAGTCACTGTGGAGGGAAGAGAGGGACTGTCACAAACCAGATGCTGTGCTAGGCAAAGAACAGGGCCTCAGCACCGATGCCAAAGGACCAGAATTCCGGCTCTTACAAAGACCTTTAAAGATCATTGAGATACTTTTTGGTTTTGTTTTAAAGTACATTTTTTTAAAAATTCTTTTGTAACTATATTTTCAAAATGCTAACATTATTTTTAGGAAAACAAAATCATGTACATTATGCTTCATAGAGTAAAAACATTTAAGTGACTTTCAAAGGGAATACCTTTACTTTCAAATATCTCAACTATTACGTCACCATTATTCGATTACAGCTCTTTGGTAAACAGCAAATCAAGGTCTGCGCTTGGTATTCGTGAGTCTTATTTACCAAAGACAACCTACAATAGCAATGGACCACTGCTTGTGGAGAAAGGATACGTCCAAATTTTTCTATTACTTAAAAAACCAAAAACAAAAAACCTTAGATATTTGCTATAAATCTTAAAGAGATAATTCACAATACTGTAAAGGGGGCTTCAATCAAAAACACTATTAAGAGTCACACCAATAATCAAAGCACCACCCTTGGAAGCAGAAGTCAGCAACAGAATAAAGTTGTGTCCTAAGATCTGTGTGTGACACCTCAACTGTGCTGAGCGTGGAAGCATCACAGTTTTACCTAGAACAGATCCATTCTCAGTGGATCGATAGTCCTTGCCAGAGTGGATCTAAGAGTCAAGCACGTACAGAAGTGAACAAGTGAGTCTGACAAAGCAATAAAATCAAACTTTAAAGGAAATCCGAACTACTCTGAGATAAAAATAAGGGGGGAAACCTTAAGAAATCAGCTAATTGTAGCTTATACCTTGAAGGCAAGTTTGCATATTTCAGTAGTGTCAGAGGAAGGAGTTGTTGAGGGTATGTGTGTGTGTGTGGGGGGGGGGGGGGGGGGGAACGTAGCTTCAAAGTGTCATTGCTGTGGGAAGTCAACACAAGCCTGTAGCGTCCACAGCTCAGACCACCACCTCCTCATAGTTTGCATAAGCAATCCCAATTACTGGCTGTATGTACACACTTCCTCTGCCGAAGGAAGGCTGGTGGGTGTAGCTCCAATAATGAGATAGCTTCTGGTTACAGGACATAAAGTGAGAGACTGGCAGAGAGGGATACAGAGAGAGGCTTCCTGGGGACCACAGGGGACAGCTGGAAACACCAAGCTCGAAGGTTCAGAGTTTACCGAAAGCAAAAGATAATTTTAACCAGGAGCTCTGGGAAGCCTGCTGATACGTTAGGGGTTTGATACGAGTGTGAAAGATTGATGACAGGGAAGAGGATGAACAAATGCTAACACTTTACAGAGATTAGCCTCAGCCTAGGTAACACCTTAACCGCAACACCAGCCTGGCTCACCGACAGCATCCCACAAGTGAAGGGTACACAGAGAAAGAACAAGGAGATCCAAACTACACTTTAAATGATGAATTTGGTGGAGAGAAGCACCCTCCATAGCACTGCTGCTGGGGTCAGTGTGAAGTTACAGACCCAGCACTATGGTTTTAAACGTGAATGCTGGTTCTCCATCTAAACAATGAGCATCTTCCAACTGTTCTTGCATGTTTTATCGCAAAGGCTTCCTGAGAAGATATTACAGCACAAACCCAAGCATGCTACCCACCTCCTCCACAGCACATTTCCAACAGTCAGCACAGACGTTTACATTCTGCAATACTGGCAAATGGGCAAATGCATAATCCCTGAAGACCAGAGGCCTCAAAGGGAGCTTCCGGATGGAGCCTCTCTCCAACATGTTCCCTGATGTGCCCCAATGCTCTGAACCCACCTGTACTTCAGACTGAGCTGAGCAAAGATGTCCCGCCCCATCACATCACAGGCATCCTTACTTCTCTCTTGCAAACAGACAGAACTATGCTTTTAAGGGCTTAGGAGAATTTGCAGTGCATTTGCATGCAGCGCTGTTTTCAACATTTCGACTTAATGGAGACATAATTATTTCCTAAAATCCTTTCCTCAAACTCCATAGCAGCTGGGTTTTTTTTTTTTTTTTTTTTGTGTGTGTGTGTGTGTGTGTGTGTGTGTGTGTGTGTGATGACTGTTGCCTGAAGAATGTTTTAACTTTTTAAACATCTGTACAAAGCAAGGGAGTCGTGTAGAGAGAGGACCAGATATTAAAGCAATCATGCAGACGGCGACATATGGAGGCACCCAAGGCAGCGTGATGCTTACCTTCCGGGAATTTATGGTTATGGTAAGATGAGAATGCATTCTGCAAGAGTAGACGCTTACGCCATTTTAACCTCCTGACATGAGGAACAGTGGGTAGGAGATGGATGATTTTTGTTTTTAAATGAGAGGGCTTGGCTTCAGAAGGAAACTGCCAACCACTGAAAATGCTAACCGACCATTCTTTAATCTATACTAATACCGTACTATGACAGTCTTTCAACTGTAAAACTGAAACTCTCTCCTGACACAAGCTGGCCGAGCTGTACGAGAAGTGTTGTACGTGGTGTGTACTTCATAAAAGGTAAATCCTCCTTAAAGTTTACTCTGAATAAAGTGACTAGTTCTTTTCCCGAAGTTCCACAGTAAGCTCCAGGTGCTATCCCGGAAGCTGTAACTGATGTGAGGACATTTCTTTAGAAAGAGCTATACTGCAGAACGTTTTCAATAGGTTAGCCAAAAAAAAAACCTCAGCACTTTAATCTCTGTAGACTTGGCCAAAGAGAAAACCTAGCATAAGGAAAGACACTTTATTATACTATCGGAAGCTGGATTCTATCTTTGTGCTTTTAATCAAGGAGGCAACAAAGAGCTGGTCAAAAGCTGGGAATGTGTTTCATCCTTTGCCTCCAGCTATGCTCTCTTCTCTTCATTTATTTATCTAGTGTGCATGTGTGCATGTGTGTGTGCGCACGCACACATCACAGTGCACATGTGGAAGTCAGAGAACAACTTGAAGAAACTCATTCTCTCCTCCCACCATGTTGAGGCTTCCGACTGAAGTCAGACTGTCAGGCTTGGCTGCAAGCACGCTTCCCCACTGAGATATGTGGCCTGGTCCCCTAGGCCTACTTTTTATTCATTTCCTTATCTATGAGAAGGGATAGTGTGTAAAATGAGCTATCTCTGAGACACGGGTTACTCTTTAACTCAACAGTACTACTAAAAAAAAAAAAAAAAAAAAAAAACTTTTAAAAATCCATATGGAAAACTATATGATTAAAAAAATGATATGGTGCTTTTAAGAGCTGTTCTTTAGGTCAGTCAAATGACAACGGTCTAAGAGAAATGAGCCATTTCAGCCCAGAAATGTTGTTTTTTTTTCTCAGAGTCAGACTAATCTGAAGAAGAGAATGCCTTGAACAGTCCTTGCTGGGAAAACTAAAAAGTCACAAGTCATCTTAACCATAGTTGGATGTAAATACACAAATGAGAGACAAAGCATTTATTTCCATTTTTTTTCCTTTGTACATATGAGTCAGCCAGAAATGCTACTGGCAGACTGAATGGAAAGAGACCAAATTTATTTCATTATTATGAGTATAATCTGAGGTCAACATGGGATATCTAGATAGTATTTCTTCTGTAAAAAACACTCAGAAAATAAAATCTGTCATCTGTGAGGCATTCTTGATGACACTTTTGACACCACAGAAGGAAGACTCAGTGGATTTCACTGCTTCCTTGTTCTGGACCCTGCACTGAGTTTCCAGCATCCAGAGTCACTGTGTGTGTTTTCTGACTGGCTTTACAAATGTTCAGGTGCTACCTGTGGTGCACACTGTTCTAGGTCTGAGAGACAGGAATAAACAGAGCAGATCCTTAATGCTGTGGAGCCACAGTTGAGCCGCACAGAGCTTGTTCCAAGGAGCTGTCTGAGATGCTGTGCTTCAATCAGTAAAGAGGCCTGCCAGGTCAGGCAAACTGCCAGAGATGGGAGACTCACCCTGGCTGCCTGGAATTCAAGTCCATTTAGCAGCCAGTTACTTCATTAAACTGACGACTGTGAAACGTAGCTGAAAGTGTTTATACCTCCCCAAACCACAAAAGCAGAGGCACGGGCAGGAAAAGCTGGCAATGCAGAGGGCTGCACGTGTAAGTTGTACTATGATACAGTACCGTGGTTGTTTTAAATAAACACTTGTTATGGTGGCTGAGAGGTTAAATGAGCACAACTTAAAACAGATAATAGCTTCTTCCCAGAGCAATTACTTAAGTCGAGAAAGGACTGAAAGTTAAAAATAAACCAGTGGAGGTGGCCTCGAGGACTGGTTGAACATATGCTGTCTCTACACTCTACACCGCCCTGCACAATGTGAGGGGCACAGCAAAGATGGACGCATGGAGAGGAGCCAGAAAAGGTGTGGGGACAACAAGTGCGTGACCACAGGTGGCACCTGGCACCAGACAGGAACCTGTTTTAATGCCTACTTCAGAAACACTAATTTTCTGTGCTGAAATCAGAGGATGCATCACACTTGGAAATAGTGTGGGGAACACGAATGGTAAACTCAAGAGACTCCGGTGTGAAATTCTGGTATCTAGCCCGAATGGCAGGCGTGCATTTACTCTATCCATAACATCACAGAAACCAGAGAGATGCCTGTCTCCTTTCAAAAGATAAATATGAGTTCAGCTGTCCTATGACACAACAGCAACACAATTTCTCCCTGGGGGGTCCAAGTGTTTGTCTGGCATAGACACCAATATTGGTGCAGTCAAGTTAGATTTTAAAATCGATTTCATTTTAAGATATAGAACAAACACAGGTGGCCACTAAATTCACGCACGTGCATCCAGAAAAACCCTGTCCATCTTTCCTCTTCTCAGGTCATTATGAAGGCATGCATAACCCCATGCAAATGGCAGCAGGCCAGCAGAGCACCCTGGGTATGTATTAGTAAGTACACTTCCTTTAAGCAGCAGATAACCACCTCAACTCCGTATACCGGAGCATGCAAGGCAGTGAGATCTGTATCTCGGATTAATTTTCCTAGTTGGGCTTTTCTCCTGTTGCTTTTTTCTCTTTCCCTACATCTCAGAGCATGAAAAGGTAAGCCCCTGAGAAGCCTATCCTCTGGTGAAGTGAGAAGCCCACTGTGGCCTGAATAAACATTTGGGAATAGCTTTTCACATATCACAAACCTGCCTCATTGGCCCCCTCCTGCCCCCAAAAGAACAGAAAAGAAAAAAAAAATACTTCATTTTAATAATAATAAAATTAAGACTACTAAACCATTTTTGCACTAAAAGCCCTGTCTTTTAGAATGGATTGATGGACAGAATGCGGGTCCTGTGATCCTTCTACCTGGTGTTGCGCTTGCTTGCGTTATGTGCCTGGCATAAGAGCATTAGACATTAATGCTTAAGTTTATTTAATGTTTAAGTTAATTAGACATTAAACTTACACATGTTATAATACAGATTACCTTAGACGACCCAGAAGAGGCACAAGAGTACAGGAGAGATTCCAAGTGGAAGGGAGGGTCATATCATGGCCAAGGAATAGATTCTGTTTCTAGAAGGTGGGAATGGCCTTTAGCCAATAGGCAGTTAAGAAAATGGGACCAGAGTTTTAACAGCTCCAAAACGCTGAGTTCTGCCAGGAACCCTAAGTCGACACAAAACAGATGGTGACCTACAGCCTGTAGGAGCCTTGCAGGTGACGTAAAGGTAGCTCACCGAGATGAGCCTGGGCATCGGATCTATAAAACTGCCACATAATACGTTTCTATTGTTCCATCCCACTATGTTTGTGGTGGTTTGTGAAGGGAGCAACAGGAACAGTCCTCGTGTGATGAAGATTCCTGCATTCTGTGACAGAGTGGGATTTTAATTCCATGTACCAAGGATACTCCACGAGACCCATACTCGTGTCCACAAGACACTGAGGGGCCCAGCAAATCATATAGGGCTTAAAAATGTGTGATGTCTGAGAGTTCACTGGATCATTCTGTGAAGGTTTTCTTGGTTTGGTTTTGGTGGGGGGGGAAAGGGGGTGGGAGAGCAAGAGAGGCTAATATACTCACTATAGGAAGAGTAACACTTGTTATAGAAAAACTGATTTTCTAATTCAAGTGAGTTTCTGCTTGGCCACTCACTGACATGAATCTAAGTAATTATCCGTATTTCACAAGTGGGCGAACTAAAGGGAGGCAGAAAATAGTTAACAGATCATGTGACATTTAGTCCAGAGTTTCTAAAGTTTGACAAGTAAAAATGTTTATTTTAACTGTGTAGATTGCTCAAACACAGTGATTAGTATAAGGCATAACTAAAGATACACCAATCCAGAGAGCCATCTCCAGGGTCAATACTCAGGGAAACACAGCAAACCTCTATACTCGGAGTATCCTAGTTTAGAAAGACAGACATTCTATAAGGTCACACATGACTTCCACTTCATTCACAACTATTCCCATTAAAAAAGTTCATTATTGGTTGTCTGGAATAGCTACAATGATGCCACGAAAATAAATACAGCACAGATACAAGACAAAATGAGGCGCTTTTCCTTTATCTCTGTGCATTATTCCTGGGCTCTGCTCTTTTAGACACATGGAGAACTGCTTTTCTAGTTCGTTAAGATGAGACAGGAGACTTGTCCTCGATGATGAAATGTAAGTGGATGTACACTGTGTCATATTCAAGCAGAAGGCTTTAAAGAGCCAGTGAGAGATCTTTCTGCTCCTTCTCATCATGCAATCCCCAAACCAAATGCTGACCTGAAGATAATACAGGACTGGAGTTTCCTGAAATGCTGGTGTGTGTGTGTGTGTGTGTGTGTGTATTGGGGTTGCCTGAAATGTTGTTACTGTGTGTGTGTGTGTGTGTGTGTGTGTGTCTGTCTGTCTGTCTGTCTGTGTGTGTGTGTGTGTGTGTGTGTGTGAGAGAGAGAGAGAGAGAGAGAGAGAGAGAGAGAGAGTGAGAGAGAGAGAGAGATATCCTGGAACAAGTGCAGGCTTCAAAGTATTCTGGGTTGGCAAAATGTTTTAATCCAAAAAATGTTTTATTCTTCAACATAAACTTACCCATACAAACACATTTAGTTCAACTCACCCTTTTATGCAAAACATGTCCAGAGCCCCAGCTCCCAGCTTTGTTTTAATTTCCTAATTCTAGAAGGAACATGAGCAACCAGGAGTGAGAGAAAGCAAGCTATGTTCCATAGTAGACTCACATGCAATGCCACAGCAGACTAGGCCAGTTGATTCCAGTTCAAATAGAAAGCCAGAAAACCATAAATTGTACAAGAAAAATGCCACTAAGTGCTCTTATAATGGGAAATTAAATCTCTGTGAGAATTAAGTCCAAACTAAGAAGCCAAAGACCTACACACCACCTTCTGAACAGCCCCACTGTGTTTTCTTCAACACCAGAATGGACACACTCATGAGTCTCTACAGACGGCAGCGAAGCCTCCTGTGTGTCACTACCCACCTGCAGCAGCACAGGGGATAACACACAGGGCTAAGTTATATTTGACCAACTGAACTGATCAGAGTATGTCAGGAGAATGTTCAAGTGGAGAAAATGGAAATCAAGGTGCAGATGAGATAAGCAAAAACTCCAGAGGTCTGGACTCATGGTTTATGAACTACAGGCTAGGCCACTCATCAGTGAATGTGAAATCAATGCACCAGCTTGCAATCAGCATCGTTGCAACTGAAATAAAGCAGCACGAGGTCAGAGCAGTCCAGCCGTTTGCAGTACAAAACCTGGCTACACGCAACTCGTGCTTCAGCGCACTCGATTCCAGTCCCATGGGATCACAATTTGGTTGGGGGTTACCTTAAGAAATCTGAAAGCCACTGACCTAGTCAATTAGAAAGCTGGATCAAGAGAGAGCTGTGTCTTCACCATAAATTTTTAAGGATGTGGATAGATAGCAGGTTTCCCAACATCTGTTACATCTGTGAGATTGACAAACAATATGAAAGAAAACAAGGGAAACTTCACAGGCATAAGTATACTATTCTACAACCAGACTCCCTAGACACAGAGCCCTAGCCATATCAATGGCAAAGCGAAAATCAAAGTCCTAAAGTCACCTATGAAACAGAGGGGCTTTAAAAGAAGATTGAACCCAGAGAACAGTCCCCATTACAGATCGCAGTAGAAATCAACCATTTTCCTGGTCCATAAATACTCAGAAAGAGAAGAAGGAAAGCTCCTGGCACATGGCAAAACTGAAATCAGCTGCATTGACAACTCTAGACATGCTTGACCTGAATGAAGCCGAGGAAGGACACTATGGGTGCTAGCTTCAACTCAGAGCATGCTGTTCTGTTCATTAAAATCTTGTGAACACTTGTCTGGGCAGTACAGTAGGATTCACAACAGTGTGAATGTCTCCTAAATCTGGCTCCATCCCTCCCTTCCACTGCTCCAGCAAACTGAGCTCATCTTGCCCTCCCTGTGAGGCTGAGCAGTCACTGCTCAGGTTGTGTGACAGTAGCCTCTCTTTCTGATCCTTTGACTGACTGGCCTGCCCCACGTCACACTTGCTAACTATATTCCCCTCTTCCTTCTTGGCTTCAAATCATCTTCTTTCAAATCATCTTACTACTTCCTCAGCTTTGGATACATGTCACAAAGACAAAGACTTGTCTAAATCTCTAAACTATGGAGTGCAACCGATAGTTTATGGAATCATACAGCTAAACACTGAGGCCAAAAAAACCAGGGCAACAGTAAAAAGTTTCTGAAAGAACAACTAAAAGTCAATCCAAATTCAGACCGGAAACGAAACTGAAGAGTTTCTAGCAACACTTGCCCCCTCCATGTGGAAGCACAAGACATCCCCTGAAGCCTTGGTTCTGAATGCTCAAGCCAATAACATCCCTGTGGTCACCCCTGGCAACCCGAGTGTTGCTGTAGCCTTGGCTCTGGTCCCTCAAGTTGTAAATCTAGAACACGAGTTCCAGAAGCATTAACGAGCGGCATGGCTGAAAGAGCTCCGGACCTGTGAGCACACAAATCCAGTAGTGTCTAGGATACTGTGGTGTTTCCCATGCTCAGACCAAAACAGAGGCAGGGGAGGCACAGTTAAGGAGGGAAAATGGAGTCAATCGTAAGAATAGAGCATTAGAAACCACTGAACTCTAAAAGACCCTGAATGCTGGACCAAGGGCTGGGAGGACATTCCTCTAGCAGCAAAGAAAGATCAAACCTGGATGGAAGTAAAAAGGAAAGGAACGGAAAGAAAAATCACTCCAGTGGGAGTGGCCGAGATGATTTAGAAGAAGACAAGAAGCAAACAGGGGCCATTTCCCCAGCCCATCATTACAAAGTGGTTAGAGTCCATTCGAGCATGGGATGGGGAGTAGAGGAGGAGGATGTTGTGGTTGGGCCAGACAAGGCCATCAAGACTGAGGCCCTAGGGTTTAGCTGTTGATTCACAGAAACTGAATGAAGGGCTGGATAAGGGTTGGACCCCCGCATCAGATTCTGTAATTGCTAATCTCTCTATCCAAGGAATTATTAATATTGCTATTATGTTGTCATATTTTTCAGAATAGGTTGAGGCCGATTAGAAACATGGTCTTCTCGGAGTGTCTGTTCCAGAGCTCACTGCATGCTGAGTTGTTACAGAGATGAAGTTTATACAAAAGCTGCAGAGCGAAGGCAGGTGAAACAGCCACAGGCTAGCCCATCTCCTCTAGACACTAAAAAATAAAAGATTCCTGGAGGAGGTTCTGAATTCTCAACAAATGTATATATTTTGGGGAAGTAGAAATGCTACGTGCATAGATATTCTTCCAAAATCTGAGAGCTTTGCATTCATAAACTAAATTTCTAGAAATAAAACAAAAATAAGTTCCTTGAAAAAGGAAAATTAAATTTGGCTCCACCACAGACTTTACTGTAACACTCAGGTAATTTTCATTTTTCTTTTTTCTATTAATTCATTTATTATTGTTATGGAGTCTCCTGTAAAACAGAATGGCCTAGATGTCCCTATGTAGCAGAGGATGAACTCTGCTCTGCCTGCCGTCCCCCACACACCCTGGGAACACAGGCATGCACAGTGCCTGTTGAGTTGTTGAGAATCGAATCCAGGACAGAGTGCATGCTGGACAAGTACTCTACCAACGAGCTAGATCCTAGGCTTCCATTTTTTAAAAAATATTTCTCTCTATGAATTGCATTAGCATCTTATTCAGTTTCACTAACAGTTAGGCCTATTTTAGGCACATCACAGACTTTACCATCAGGAAAACTGAAAAATGCATCACTGTTCAATAAATAAGTTGTTCTATCATATTTTTGTGAGCAAAATAAATTTGTATAGGCGGCCATACATTTAATTACTTCTCATGCTCAACTATTAGAAGCCAGCAAATCTGCTTATAATAATAAATGTACGTAATAACAGAAAAGTAATAATTCTCTAAAAAAAGAGGCCAACCTGCCATAAACAACTAAAGGTGTGTCAGCACTTCTCTTCTTGCTCTATTCTGTCATTCATATATATGTATGTATATTTTAGTAGCAGAGACGATCCCCGATTCTGTTGGTCCAATGATCATTGACACAAGCTGAAGTTCAAGCTTTACCAAGTTACTCAGTGCACTTTGAGTCACGGAAACATTAACTGCACACCAGCAGAATCTTCACTGTGCACAAGAGATCAGCAAGAATAAAAGAATTTTTAAAAATTAGGATCCCCCTCCCCAGGATGAAAAACAAAATTACCAAAGAAATTAGTTCATTATGGATTCATCATCAAAGAGCCTTGTTTCTCTCCCTCCCTGGCTGTAGTTTAGAAGTGCCCTGGATTCATTAGACTCATAGCATCAGTATGTGCATACATAACACGACCCTAACGGAGTTGATTTGGTAAATCCTTACTGAGTTCTTAAATCTATTAAAATTCACTTTATTCTCCATATCAAATAATTTAGACTGACACATTACCCAAGTCAGGAGAGGTATATATGCTTTTAATCCCTAAATAGAACTTTTGCAAAAAGTAGTAAGCCTCAGACTGAATCCACTTTGAATTGCTCAGATCTGGATTTCAAATTAGTCATTAGTTCAGTAAAGCTCGACACTACAGCCTGTTTAAGAGTGACTAACAAACAGCAGTTGAACAAGACGCACATGTGCACAGGCACATGCAATTAGTGTGCGTGTACGTGCAATTATAAGCTAGTGTTTCAAGTGAGTTAACAACAGAGTGTTGTTAGCAGTCAGATGAGTAGCATAGAGTGGTGGTGGCTTTAGTGTGAAGGGCCATGGCTTCTTCCTAGAAATGTCTACCACTCCTACTGTAAGAATTGTAACTTCCCAAATAAAACTTTATCAAAGTGTTGTGCAAATTTACTGATTCCTTATGAGGTTTCAGATCAAAATCTTATGCCTGGAAAAGGCAGTGCAGTTATGTGACCGTAAGTATGAAGTGTGAAGGAAACTAACTATTCCAGGACGTCACTGTGAAATTGTATGTTCTCCATAACTAACAAAATGAAATTCAGTGTCAGCATTTCCACCACACTGTACGTCAAGCCAAAGTCTATTCTAGAAACAAAATGTTAATACATGATAGATTCCGAGGCACATGGAATCTCAGGGACAATGCCAGAAACAAAAGTCTTTAAATGTCTCCAACCCGCTGTTCTCTAGAGGCTTAACTATTTTGGTTAGTTTAACTCACTGGTCTTCAATAGTCCATTTAAAGGCTCCTCGTTTCATATCTAAAGACTGCTTTCAAAGAATTAATGACTTTCAAGGAAACTACGGCAGCCAAAGACAGACACAACTAAATTAAGGCCAACTTAATTTTGCTTTAATTCTTATTTTAAAAATCACCATTTCCTGTGTCTTATACGCACTAGAAGGAAAAGGTGACTTGGAGAGTCTTGAGGTATTCCACTTTTAACATAATTTAAAAAGGATTTCTTCTAGGAATTGTTATCGTTTGTGACCCAAAACGATTTTCTTCCCATTGCTAATAAAATGTTGGTAGTTACACTAATTCTGTTTTAGGCACAAAAGGGCATCAAAATAACGTTAAGTCTAAAATGAATCAACTGTGGGTATTTCTTCCATTCTATAAAAAAAGAATTTTTTTCCTCCTCATTTTCTTTCTTATACTTATCACAGTTACATGCCCATTGAATAAATAAACATGTATGAATTATTACCTCTGGCATTTAAAAAAATATTCAGTGAAGACTTCTTCCAAACTACAGTTTTTTTCTTAAGTTATCTCATGACCATTACAAATAAAAGGAGCTCTCCATGGCAACAGTAAACGCCAGACTTATGAGCATTATTTTAAAAAACCAGCATAAACAAGAAAACCTCAAGGGTCTGCTTGAGTTCAAATAAGCAGAAGTTCCCAAGCACCGTGTAAAAGGTAACAGGGAACTGTGAGCACCTGTCAGGAGCGGCTGATTCCTGTAAGAGTTTTACAAAGACTACAATCAGCGCCATGTAGCCGGCATACCTGTTTTAAACCATGACCAACACAATCACACACGTAACCGACTGAAACGATGGAATTGTCTCTTACCTAAAGAATGTGCAGCTGTGGTTTTGGAGCTGAAAAACCGACCAAGTCCAAGATCTCCAAGTTTTACTACCCCAGTGGCTGTAATGAACACATTAGCTGGTTTTATATCTGTGGATAAACGGAGAGATCAGGTGAGAGATACTGTAAGTTGGAGAATCTGAAAGGAATATGAAATTTCCTTCTGTGGAAGCGTTCAAAATGCCTATTAAATCTGAGAGTCTGAACTCTCAGTGAGATAAATTATCAGTGAACCACTCACTGTATTTTGAATCATTTTCACATATTTTGAACTTCCCAGTCCAATTAATATTCCAAAGAATATGAATGAAATTTTAAGACACAGAATAAATTTGTGCCCCCTTTGTAACAGTTTTAAATAACATGCTAATAATATAACATAATATAATATAACATAACATGCTACTGAAAAGGAATTGGTATATTTACACAAGTTATAAAATCATAGCCTAATATTATACACATTGTATTTATCGGGTGGCTTTAGAAATCATGATTCCTTAAATAAATTGCTTCAGAATTTCTGACACCCCAAAATCAGTAGATCAGCCACTTAGTGACTGATTGCATTATTTCTACCCAATAACCGGACTGATCATGAAGAATCCATTAAGGACTGAGGCTGGATATGGAAACAGTCTGGGATGCCACAGAGCACTCGTCTGAAGGAGATACAACAAACCTTCTTCCTTATGCACACGCCCTGTCTTCCCATAGCTTCACTTTCTTTACCCACAGAAACAGCAAGGTATTTAGAGAAGTGGGGCAAAGCATAATTTCCATTATTCATAATCAAGAAGGGCTTTACTTTAACGCGTATAGTCCCACTAAACTATAATTTAGACATAAATTATCAAAAACAGGTAACGCTGTGGACTGAATGGAAGCTATCTTAAAGTGCTTGACAGCGTATATTATTTAAGATGATGCTGCAGATTTCCCATGCTTTTCTTACCTCGATGCATGACTCTTCGAGAATGCATGTGGTCCAGTGCACTGCAGAGTTGAACAAAGTACTTCCAAACGGTTCTCTCAGGAATTAGCCTCTTTTGTTTCTTAAAGTGCTGTTTAAAATATTTAAAAAAAAAAAAAAATTAGTGATTCTGAGAATTCAGATTTCTTAAAGTTGAATTCCAGCACTGAGAATCAGTAAATCAGAAAAACATCAACTTTTATCCCCCATTATTATTTTTTAAAGTATAATTTTTTATACTAAGATGACTCCAGAAATTTCACTTGACATAACAGTTTACATTTCTTCCTATTCATTCTTAAACTATGGAACACTACTACTCTGTAATGTCCAACTACTTAAAAAAAATATGTGTCTCTAAAATTATTTATCTCACATTTCATCAAGAAAGATTACGTACGGTTTTTAAAAAATGAAGAAATATTAAAGTAGACTTGCTAAAAGACCATTCTTACTGTGTATATGGTTCAGCTGATAGTGTGTGTGTAGCTCACATGAGGCCCTGGGTTCCATTCGTAGCATCACAAAAACCAAACATAGTGTTGCATGCCTGTCATCTTAGCACTTGTGAGACAGATGCAAGTGAGTCAGAAGTGCAAACCTAGCACTTGGGAGGTAGGTGCCAGAGACCAGAAGGGCAAACTCATTCTCAGCTAGATAAAGAGTTTGTAGCTAGTCTGGCACATAAGACTTTGTCTTAAAAACCAACAACAACAAATTGAAATAACAAACAAACAAATGACAGTTCTGCTTCAGGCAAATGTCTTCACTCTAGAGTTCCATTTAAATGTTGAGTCACATTGGTGACTTGAAATACCATAATTTACTAAAAACTAAGTTATGGTATAAAAGTTCTCATGAGTGTACTCACTGAACATAACACGACAAACCTGTCCTATGAATGAGTGAAGCTACATTCTTGAGAGTCAAGATTGTCACAGGAAAGCCGAAGCAAAGAGCTCAGAGTATCAACAAGCTGTAGGAGAAAGTGGTCCAAAGACTGATGGGGGAATTGCTAAAAACAACCGGAAGCCCACGGCTATAGAGTGTCGTCCATTTTCCTCTCTTAAGCCTGTTAGGAGACTACAAAAGAAGCATACCAAGAACCAAGCTCTCAGCCCCACTGGATATTCTGTATATAAAAATAATTTTTAAAAACAAAAATGCAGCGAGTGTGCGGTGGCGAACGGCTTCGCCGCCACCAGAGGGCGGCCGCGCCTGACTCTCCGAGTTCGAATCCCACTGTCTTGTGTGACTCTCATCAAGTCTCATGGGGAAAAAAAAATGCAGTGGGTTTCTTACTGAATAGTACTTATAAATTACCAGCATGAAGAAACAGTGCCTTTAAGCAGCTTTTTCCAGAAAGCTTTCAAAAAAATCTTAACTCTGTGAAGCATATGTACTAACACGTCAAATTTCAAGCCTTTTTTTTTTTTTTACTGTATTTGAAAACCACATTTGGAAAAGTTCAACCAATTAATTTTTTGGTACTGAACGCAAAGAAACTACATTTGAGAAAGTGAAAAGCCAGCCCTTATGAGTCACACCTGTGGCCAGCTGAGGGCTGGCTAAAATGGCAAAGTTACACAGAAACTACTGGAGCCCTTTCCCATCAGCAACAAACAATGCCCCGCTTCCACTGTGCCCACTTGCTATAGGAAGGAAAAAACGTCTGTTTTAAAGAGGTAAGAATACTAGGCTAATTTTCCCTACATAGCACATGGTTGAAAACCAATTATTTTTTTCAATTTCATTAGCAATTAAATAAATCAGTAACTTATTCTAAATGATCAGGTAATAATAAAAGTATACCCCCATCTTTCTAACTATGGAAAAATGCCCATCTTGGGTTTCAATAGGAAGGTTTCCTTTTATGGCAGACTGTGTCAACATCAGTTTTCACTGGAAGGGGACACTACTGAAAATTCAGTTCTTTACACATAATTTTCCTTGAGACTTGGAATGCATCCAATAAAGCCTGTGCATGCACTCCCCCTATGCCACATTAACACATCAGAGGGCTGACTGATGCCAACAGAAAGATGGGCACCGGGTCTCTTCATTCAAAGATACACTGCATCATGCAGACATCAGAACATAGAAGAAAAATTTAATGCTTTAACACAGAGTCTAAGCTCATCACAACCATTATCAACTTAGCAGTTTATTATTTTAAATAATTTAAAAAAAACTAAGACTGTAATATAATTACCTCATTTCCCTGTTTCCTCTCCTCCCTCCAAACCTTCCCATGTACCCCACCCTACCCCCACCCCTTGAATTCTTTCAAATTCATGGCCTCTTTTTCTTTAATTATTGTAACTGTTGGTGTGTGGGTGTGGGGGGGTGTTTATTTTTAAGTTTCGTGATTAAAAGACAAAATATAAAAGGGACGCTGAAAAACACTGGCCACAAAATTCACATTAGGGTGGAGAAGATGACTGTTTGCACATATTCTTCTCAGATACTGTTTCTTACCAAAAATGACGAAAAAAAAACCTGGAAATCATCAGTTTCATGCTGACCTGGCAAACCTTAGGAATCTCACTGAAGAAGAACATGAAATTGACTATCAGGCAATAAAGTCTGATTATATGACTGGTCTTTTCTCAGTTTCTAAACTGTCTCCTTAAGTGCTTGGGCTTGTCAAATAGTCTTAATGGAGGGCTTCTGCTAGTTGAGGAAAAAACAGATACAATGTTGCAAACCTGTCCGTTCTCATGGTGGCACTGTTGCCTGCCTCCTAAAAGAGAGAGGAGAGTGAAGCTACAAAAACCTGACTCATTTTTAAAACTGTAAGGTTGACATCAGCAGTGCTCAACATACTGATTTACCTGCCTCTTTAAAACGGTAATTTTTATCCTCTAGTAAGATAGCACTGCTTTTCAAAACTCCTACTTTCCGAACGCTAGGTATCCTCTGTAATAATACTTAATTCTGTATTATAAAACATCTAATGCAACCATGTAAGACTTAAAAACCATGCACAAACAACAACTGACATAAGGAAAGTTTCTAGAAATTAATATCAAAGTATTTACATGAAAGATTATGTGCTGTGGCACATTTACCATGTTCACGCTATGAAACACAATGTCTTTAAACTCCAAATAAAATACCTAAAGGTCTGAGGACAAAAGTTGCCACTTGGCTATAATTTTTGCATGGGTTTAGTGTTTTTATAAAGCATGCTCACCTTGAGATACTGTATGCGTATTCTACCACCATTAACAATATTCGTTTTAATTCAATAGAAAAACTAGATGTAACACAAAGCTAATTAAGTTATAAACTTAAGCTCAAATATGAGATTACATTACTGCTGAAGTAACTTATTGCTATGAAAGACGGGCTTATACAAGCAGCCCCCATTCAGATTTTAAGAAAATATATTTTAATAGACACCTTTGGTTTTAAGCGTAAGGTATCCTTCAGATTGAATGCTTAACACTAAACCCATGCATACATGAGCCCTGGCTAGCTCAGTACTATTCTTCAAATGTGGGGGAACCTTAGCTCCTGCATTCTAGACCCTGGAGCGCCAGGTACACTGCTCATGTCTCAGTGCGTATCTCTAGCATCCTCAAGCAATTTCTGAAGAAGCTTCAGTGAAACTACCCAACATACACTCCTAACAGAGAAGGAAAAAATGATCCTGACTTGAGACAGGTATGAATATCCATGGCATATAAAAATGTAAGCCTGTAGTTATACATGCTAATCTTTATTAAAAAAAAAAAAAAACTTTGCAAGGAAACATCTGGTATTCTCAGAGGCAGTGTCATGGACACAGGTACCCATGCTGGTTCTGTATCAGCCACTCGATTTAAGGACCCTTTAACTGTTACCTCAAAGTGTCTTTCTTTTTTTTTTTTTTGTCAAGGGGCCCCCAAATTATATGGCTTCCTACTGGAACTTACATAAAGCAACTTTTAGAAATATACTACGGTGGTTAAATAGTAAAAACAACATCAAGAGGTGACTTACGTTAAATACAATGAATCCTACTTGGAATGTTTACATGTGCCTCTAACAGTGTTTACCTGTCTCAAGAACAGAACCTCATAATCATATGAGGTTTGCCAATAATTAGCTATGTGACCTTAAGCCAGGCACTCAACAGTGATGGTCAATTTCCCTTCTACATTAGACAGAATTTGGGTGTGATCTAGCAGAGTTCCCTCTACCTCTAAACACTCTTCGTGCCTCAACAATTTCAGCAGCAAATAACACAGAAATGTCTGTTAGGCACATGTTCACACTTAAAAACAGGTAAGTTTACAGTCTGTCATATCCTTCCAATCTTCGGTTAGCAAGAACACAAAAAACAGGCTGGTAGATCCTTACAGGGTCACTTAATATACACATGATCACATGTGAGGTGTCGGCAGGTGGAGTTCTCTGCCAGCAACTCGTAATTAGGTCAAATATTTACCATCAGCAGGGATGTTATATCTCCAGACACCTTTGTAATGATAATGCATTTATTTTTATAAAACACCATTTTGCAGTTATTATTGTAAAGAACTGAAGGCAGAGATTTGCTACAGAAAAGACAAACTGTTTCTGAAATTGTAACTGGCTATTTAGTGCAACCTTTATTGGGTTTTCTAAGGAAACATTTTCTTCTGAACATAAAATAAGGAACTTCCAGACTCAGATGTACAATCACTTGCTCTACACAGGTATGTGAGAACTTCATGGGTAAAACATCTATCAACTGGAGTTTCAGTCTTACACCGATACACAGTGTGTGCGGACTTACTCTGGGTGGTCAGGAAAAGGCTCAGATACTCTCAATTGATTTCTAAGCTGTAAAGCGTAATGGGCCTGGCAAGTAGGAGGCCACTGGACACGCCCACTGGCATCTCATATTTTACTCACTTTGGTAAAATATTTTCCCACCAAGTCACAATGTTCTTTCATCTATAATCTGTCTTCTAAACACAGGTATATCAGTGCCAAAGTTTGTTCAGAGTATTTAAAAAAAAAAAAAAATCAGTAAAAAATTTAAGAACACAAGGAAAAGTTCCTGCATCACAGGTTAGCAACGCTTAGAAGCACTAGGATGTGCTCGGCGGTTTGCAAAGGTGGCTCTCATCCAGTGCGATCAACATCTCCCAATGTTAGGAACCACAAACATGGAAAATCATCTTCTCCCTTTCCCAAGTACACACAGTTCAGAATTTACGCATAATCTTCTAGTCACGTCACAGACAACACAACAGCCTTTTATGACAGATCATTTCCAATGTAAGGAAATCCTTAAGTTCTGTGCCATTTTGCTACCAAGCTACACAACAGTAAGAAAATGTAAAGGATAATTCACACATAACAGTGCTCTGTAAAAATCCTGTATAGCACACTGTATCCAAAAATCTAATTTATATGATATGTGCACAGGCGTATACCATTACTGCAAAGCTACATCTGGGATCTCTGGCAAGGCTTGGTTGTCTGACAGAGGCAACAGGCTGAAATAGGAAGTGTGGATGTCATGATGCATAATAAATCAGTCCTATCAAAGAGAGAGGATGCTACTAGCAAGACTTTCTCGTTTTAAGTGTGCAGAGGTCAAGAGTATAAAAGACATTTCAAAATGACTTCATTTCCAATACAACCTTTATATTGGATAAGTAAAAGTGTGTCTTGATATAAAACAATAACCCAACCAAGGAAGTGAACACGTTTTCTAACTTTTATTCTTCAAGGATAACAATCACCTCAAAACATGGCTGCTACTCTAGCTAATTTATCAGTTTGTGATAAATTTAATTATGGGATATATTTCACTCCTGCAAATTCCCAAGACATGATGATATAATCCCTCTTCCCTTGAATATGAGTTGAGCAAGTGAATGTTACAACATTTATCGGTAAACTGGCTGGGGTGGTACCTGTAATCCAGAATCTATGAGATGGAGACAGGTAGTGAGTTCAAGGTCACCTTGGGCTACACAGTGCAATGTTGTGGCTGCTGGTAAGCTGTCCATGCTGTAGTGTACAGACCCACAGCCATCTGCACAAGGCCCACACTAATTGGAATCGGGGCTCTGAATATAAATAATGATAAAAGAGAACACGAAGTTGGGAAGACAGTTTAGTGGGTCGTGGGGGAGATGGGAGGATAGCAGACGGTGCACTAGCTAAAACTATATTCCATGCATGCATGAAATCTTCAAACAAATAAAACTGTTTCAACCAGTTGTAAATGAATGCATAAAAAAAGAGAAATATTGTTCCCAGATTATTTGTTATTATATGACAGAATTAATTAGTACAGATTTAATTACGCTTCCAAACCAGGTGACTTTGAGTTAAGCCAGAGGGGCATCATCCTGGGCTGGCTTCACATAGTCTGCTGAGCCCTTACAAGAAGTCAAGTAGACTTTTCTCCTGGCCTAGCCTTTGAAAAGGCCATGTGGCAGGAAAATGCAGGACCTATCCAACTGAGCATGGCTGCTGGTCAAGAGTGGTGACTTTAATCACATGGCTACGGGGAACAAAATTCCCTCACAGGGAGTGTACAAGACACACACATGCAAAAGGAAAGGCACAGAAACAGAAACAATAGGAATACAGAGTGAATGACCCAAGAAGACAATCTGTGTCTAAAGGCATTAGAAATACAAAAAGACTTAATTAATTAATTAGTTGGAATAATGACATACTCCCATCTTAAAAGAAATGACTCATTTGAATTATGTGTATTGCATACTCTCCTGAAAATATTTTATTAAAATAGTATGGATCTCATTCTTAATCATAGTAGTAAAGGAAGACATTTGTTAGCAGATAGACTTCTGAGCTTCCACTAAAGAGAATAATTACATGAGGTTATATTTTGTTGTACTGATAGGCTAACAAAATACAGGTTTAAAACATATAAATATATACACTTATATCTTTCTATTTGCATCGAACTGACTTTCAAATATGCATTACAAATTACTACTTGGACTTAGTAGAACAGGTCAATGAAGTATATTTTGCAAAAGTAGCTATGAAAATTTAAAAGATATTCTAGTGATACCATTGACAAGCGAATATAAACAAAACTCTGTTCAGCTATCTAGCCTAGTCTTGTTCCCTTACACCTGAGTCTGAAGGACCGTATTTTCTGAGATTTCAACACTGAAACAAGCATTTGGGGCTCACTACACAATGGAGCACACTGGAGTTCCTTCCCATCCACAACACCATGGCTTAAGTGAACTCAAACTCCTTTCTAAAACGATTTTATTTTAGAATTGTGATTACTGCTAATGAAGAAATCTATGATGAAAAAAAAAAAAAACAACAACCCAGACTTCCTTTTATCCTCAAACTCATCTGGGAAGTATTTCATCTGACCACAGCCTCAGGTAGTCCTCTGTCACTAATTAGAGAAAGACTGAATATTTCAACTATAAATTGCTTAATTATATTTGTCAGTCTGCTCTAAACCAATTAATTATTTACTTGTAAGAATCTTTGATGCAACGCTATCCAGAGGTTCATCTCTGGAATAAAGACCAGGAGCTATACGTCGGTTTCTAACCCAATTAGGCTGAAGACTTGAGAGAGTGAGACGCACGCTGTGGAGCCGTGTGGTGATTTACAGCATTGCTCACACAATGCAAGCCTTCACTGCTTCCCTTATGAAGTGTTAGGCCACTATCACGTACTTTCACAAAAGAAGCTCCTGGGTCGGTATCCTTGTACAATGCTTATGAAATCAGGGTGTTTAGAAAACATCTTCAGAATCTTAGGATCTCCAACTGCTGCACCAGAAGGCTCTCCTTTCACACAGTCCATCGCTCAGTAGTGAAGCAAATGTGGATGAGGCCTGGGTATAGAGTCCTAGGAAACTGCCAGCATGTCAAGTACTGGCCCTGGGAACAGAGAACGGTAGCCAAGGGAATAGAAGCAATTTTGTGTGCAATGTGAAGTTCCTATTACCCAGGCACCAGCCTCACAGGGGACACGCTGGTGAAGAAAGGCTTCAGTCTCTGCTCAAGAGAGCATTAAGTCTCAGGCAATACCAATAAAATAATCACAATGAGATTACATTACTATATACTGGGGAAACATGGCATCCGAGGAAAATAAATGTGTATGTGTATGTAATGTGTATCTTAGGGAGTGAGATGTGAGGACTACCTGAAAATAAATATAAATGTGTATGTGTATGTCTGAAGACATTTAACACAAAAGCACCTTTGACATCAAAGGAAAAGGTTTGAGGAACTGGTATCTAAGTGAAGAGCTCAAGGATAAAGAGACAGAAACTTGACCGGGAATGAAAAAGGGCATCCGTAGGAGGGAAATGCACACTTGAGATTAAGAACAAAAACCTAAGAAACAGTCAAGGAATGGACGGTCCTTGTACAGAGAGTATGGGTACCACAGACATTTATTAAGTGACCACCATAGATCAGGCACTATTCTAGGACATGGATGGTTACCAGGCAGAATAAGATTCTTCCCTCAGAAAGTTCATCTCCTTAACCACACAGGCTGCCAAACTACTCAACATACACCCTTATTAAAAAATCCCTGAAGGATCTGATTGGAAACAGAGGGTTTTGTTATTCTTCCCTGTCACCTAAAGACTGATGAAGAAATATAGCTATAGAGAATGGATCCAGGGGGTATTAGAAAGCTCTCCATCTGTGAAAGAGAGATACAGCTCATTTCAAACTCTAGAAAGAGAAGGAGCAATGGAACTAAACAGGAAGAGAAATCTGAAAAACACAGAATAAAAAAAGGTTAAAACTCTGTGACAAACTGGAACAGGTCAGAGAGAATCAAGTGTCAGGGAAGAGCCCTGGTCTCCAGTATGCTCGCATGCTGAGTGTCTGCTTAGAAACACAGGGGCAGTCTATAGAAGATCATGAATCTGTTTCTAGGCACAGAAGAATAACTGAGCCCAGAAGCATCAATGACATGATCCACAGTGGGTAAATACCAAAAGCCAGTTTTAAACCTAAAACTGCAGGAGTCTAGGCTGGCTGGGCATGAGACTAACAGAGACCATCTCAGCACTAGGGAAGAAGCAAGGAGATCAAGGGTTCAAGATCAGACTCTGATACTTAGTGAGTTTGAGACGAGCCTACTACACAAGACCTTACATCAACCAACCAACCAACAAGCAACACCACCTACAAACGTAAGGCTAAGGGGCTGGCTCAGTGAACAAGAAGTTAGGACTCAACAAAACCATTTAGCACTCGGAGAGCCAAGGAGTATTCCAAAAAGCAACCAAAAAGTAGATCCAAACGTTACTGGGTGATCGAGAACAAGAGCTGGAGACAGTGGCTGACTGGAGAAGCAGGCAGAGGCGAGGCTAAAAGCTGATCACTACGACCCTCTCGGGTCATGCCAAATGGATAGTGGCATCCCTCCTCCTAACTCCTGCCTTTTGCCCCTCTTTGCTTTTCTGCACTGTACTTACTATATTTACCACCATCTGGCAAACCACAGACTTGACTTACTTATCACTTTTTTGGTCTTCCGTACCAGAAAACAAATTTCTTGAATAAGTGAATTAATAAGGAATATGTGTATATGTCTGTATGTATGTGGAGACAAGTAAAAGAATACTGAAACAAAAATACTTCAGTGGTAACAGATGAAACCCAGAAGATGCACAATGGTTCTAGCTTAATTGGAAATGATAAGCCCTAAGCTGAGAAAGCAATGAAAGGATAGAGACCCAGGTGGAGGGATGGATAACCATCTCTCTTGTGGAACGGTAAGCTAGAAGGAAAACACGGTGCCATGGCGGAGCAGTGGAGAGTGAAGATGCTATCACTTATTCATGAGGACTCTAGTCACTTAGACTTGGGACGATGAAAGGCTGGGTTAGGTAGAGTACCACTCAGAGTCTTAAAGGGAATTTAAAAAACAAAAAACAAAACAAAACAAAAACCCAAAAAACAAAAACCAAACAACTGAGCATGTATAGAGCATAAAAAATTCAGATAGGCCCAGATAATGTGTGTGCATGTATTTGTAAAGGTCTAAAAATAAGTGTACAGTTTGTATGTTTCTTAGTGGATCACTTTGGATTCTGTGTGTGTGTGTGTGTGTGTGTGTGTGTGTGTGTGTGTGTGTGTACTGTATATGTTTATGTTTTGTTTTTCAGCATATTCTCTGAGATTTGACCAATTTCCTATGTTGTTTTCAGGGGAATGATGTAATATCTTTGGATGTAGATGATCTGACTTGAAGGCGTCTTTTTTTTGAGTAGAATTTTATGTTGGATCAATGCAGTTCAATAGTACACATAGTTATGCTCCCCACTTCCATGCTTTGTTTTTTGATTATCTCCTCCCTTAAATACAAATAGCCTGACTGTCTTGGATTTGTTTTCTCTAGTTCGCAGTCATTAATGTTTTCCAGAGATGACCACCAATTCTATGTGCATAAAACTTCCCCCATGTTGTTTTCTATCTGGACACGGATTTAATTCAAGGATACATGTATGACAACATGTATGTACACGTTCTCAGGCACCTCACAATTTAATCATTACTTTCTTAGAGAAGAAGAGAAAGCTCAAGTATGAAGCCTGATGTAGCATGTTACAATTCTACACCTGTCTGTTTCCATTTTCTTGTGTACATTTATATGATATTGCTAAGAAACACAACTGCCACCTTACGCTCCTGAATAGTTTATGACATTTTATAGCTCTTTTTTTTTTTTTTGAACCAAAAAACCACCTCTATTTTTCTCTTGGTTATTAACACATACAGGGATATGGCTTACACCTTCTTAGAACTCAGTATGTACCACCAAAGACTGTTTTTCAACCAATACGCATAGAGAATTACGTGACTTTTGTTGCTATAACATATATAAAGGAGGCATGGTTTTCATCAGGACAGCTGAGATTGGAAAACATAGATGGCAATAAAAGCTAGGTGAGGTGCTGTATAACCTTGACTTACTTACTCTTCAGCAATTGAGCCAAAGCTGCCACGTCTGTAAATTGTTTTATAGTACCTGTCTCATAATGTTGTTATGAGAGTGAACTCACATACACACACACACACACACACACAGAATCCAAAGTGACCCACTAGGAAATGAGGTTAATTATTCAAAATGTGTTACAGCTTTTATGCCAATGATGTCTGACAATATGCCTTTCATGTTTCAGATCCAGAGATCTAAAAGGACCTCGGAACCTTCACCAGAAGGCCTCGTACCTAGACTAGATAAACACTGCCAGAACCTACAAGCAAGCCAGCATCATCCAAAGCCTATGCTCTAACACACGCAGAGGAGGGACAGAAACTCTAAGATTTTACTGAAGTACATCAAGGTATGAGGAATTGATTGATCGCCTCTAAACAGTTCATGACATCATACACATCTGCAAACTTTAGTCAGAAGCCTCAAGAGAACACTGCAAGGCTACACCCATCCATCTACAGAAGTGCGAGCCATTCCACACAGAATCCCGTTGTTCTGAACCTACCTTAGAGACAGAGATTTAACCTCTTTCCCATCACACTTCCAGGTAAGTAGCTAAAACAACAACAACAACAACAACAAACCCAGACACCTAAGAAGTTCAAATAGTTTTATCTAAGTTGCAGTCCTCATAAAGACAGCTTTCCTTTGTAGAAGTCTAGGTGGTCCACACGAAGCAGACATAGAACACATCCTGATTTCTCCTTAAAGCTACGACTATAAAGTTTTATTGCTCTTTAACTTGCAAAGAAATCCTTTGGCAATTGGCAGCCTAAGTACACGGTGAAAAGTCCCTGAAACAGAAAATCAGATAACAGGTTGGAAGTGATTCACGTCAACTCTAGTGCTGGGCCAGCTCCCATAACATAATGACATTACCTTAACTTTTATTTTCCTGTGCAGGGAATTGAATTTTACTTCATTTTATACAGTGCTATTTTATAACCAGAAAACTCTAGCCAACTGTGCTCATCTTACAGGGAAGGGAACTGGAAGGTTCTGAGTGACACAGGTTACAGGGGCTGATACTGAAGCCCCTCTCAGGAGCTGAGTTCGTAACTACCGAGCACCTTCATCAGAAACAACAGTGGTGGAATGTGAGCTGTGAAGCCCTTTGGTTGAGAAGATGGTTAAGTACTTGCAGCTGAGGTTCAAAGAATCGTAAGAATGCCATTAAAGAAAATCACATGGATGACTGAAAAAATACCAGCTTTCTATTTCCCAGCAATGGTATTTTGCTCCTAAAGTTTACTTCCCAAGATCCTTCTGAGGACTGAAGGAACATATTTGGAACTCTCCTTCCAACAACTAGCAACAGATTATTAGTGATGTACCAGAATGAACCTGCCCAAAGAAAGATTCAATGTACAAGCTGAGAATACGCAGACCACTCAAAAAAACAGAAGGTGAAACAGCCCTCCAGGAAACCACAACCTCAAGTCCATTTATATCCTTGCTATGCTAGAAGCCTCCAGCCAGGGTACCCCCAATCCCTAACTCCTAACCTCTTTCTCTCTTAAGATGCCATTACTCCTCGTCAAGCCTTAATTAAGTCTCTGACCTAACTACCTTTGTTTTTCTCCTTTGTTCGGTTTGGTTTGGGTCCATACTGGCCAGTTTGTCTTCCATAGTAACAGAGGCTTTGCTAGGCACAGCCAGCAGAATATAGACTATATACTGGAGCCTGTCTTGTAGATATGTCCATGCAACCACATTCTAGTCAAGGGACTGGGACTGAATGTGAAACACGATTCTAAAAGTTGGATAAAAAGTTGTAATATGCTATCCCTGTGAATTATAGTTTGGAGAAAGTGGGACAGAGAAGCAATATGTGCAAGGATAAGCAGGCTTTAACTTATTCTCATTCAGTGGTTTCTATTGCTGCAAATGAACATAAGGCTAACTAATGCACTTCTAAGAAAGAACACTAAACAGCTGTTCAGTCAGAGATCCAAATTCTTCTCTGATGAGTCCTTGCAGAAGGAGCTCAGGCTGCTCTTGGGTTTCTTTCCTTTTCGTATGTACCAATGGGTATGTGCATGTGTGTGCACATGCACATGGAATGTGTGTTTGTGCAGATACACTGGTGTGCATGCATGTACAGAAGCCAGAGGCTAATGCCTTCCTCAATTCTTCCTTATTTTTTGAGACAGGCTCTCTCACCAAACCTAGAGTTCACCTATTCAGCTCTCTGGCTAGTCAGTGAGTTCCAGGACTCACTCTGTCTCCATCCCCAACTGTACCCAATTTTTTACATGGGTTTGGGGGACCTGATCTCAGCTCCTCATGCCTGTGTGGCAAGAACTCTCAACAACTGTGCCATGTCTCCAACCTTGAATTTCTTTCCTCCCTTTTTCCCCTGAGGTCCAAAGACAAAGGACCAAGAATACTATGCTCAGAGTAACAAGCTAAAAATGTCTAACTTCAGAAAACAAGCCCACTTCCAAAGTAATATGGGTAGAAATATAAGCTAACTAGGGTTACCTCTGCTACGTAAGGCAACTTCATTAACCATTAGTATACTGAGCACCTTTAAGTGGCCACCACGGCTATATATTTCATAGGCAACTCTGTCAGAAAAACAAATGAATGAACAAACTTACTTTTATCATTCTGGAGAGGTCACCAGCATCTGCTAACTCCAAAACTATGTTCAGCTCGTTATCTTCAATGAATGATGCATAATATTTAATTACATTTGGGTGGTTGAGTTGCTAAGGGAAGAAAAGTTGAAACCAATAATTTTAATTCAGCAATGGCAACTCATTCTTAAATTACAAATATCTTGACAGCCTCTTTTTATAGTCAACCTTGAAACACATAATTATTCAAAGTAAAACTAGATATGAATAAATTTTACTTTATATTTATTAGACTTTTTAAGTACTGCTGTGACTAGTAGGCATATAAAGGCATATGTAAAATGAACTGAATTATTAATTGCTCAAAATGAGGCTGTCAAACAAAAACATTAAACTGTGAAAGTATCTCTTTATACTTCTACTCTTACACAAGAGTCATTCCTTTACAGCTAGACTACTTAAAACCACAACTAACATTTACTATACAGTGTTGAAATATAGTTTTTATATCAAGAAATATGAACATAACTACATGGAACCAATCTATGTGAGCTGACTAAGATCATCCCTAAGGGGGGAAAAAAAATCTCACCTTGAAGAAAAATATGTACCAGGCCATACACACTTACAAGCTTTATGTTCAAACTTGGAACAAGTTAACACAAGGCATTATTACTTCTCAAAGAGAGATTCTCATTAATTCTAGGTAGTTTTCTTTGTATTTGGAAGTCTTTCTTCCTTGCTGCCCCTAATAATGCTATTTTGATCTTTAAAAGTTGTATAAACGTGTGTGTTTGTATTGTGTGAGCGGGCGCTTATGTGCACACATGTGAGTTTGTATACAATGTGTATGAGTGTATACAAGTGTGTGAGCACATGTGCGAGTGTGTGTGTGTGTGTGTGTGTATGTAAGTGTGTTTGCCTGTGTATTTAAAACAGTTATTTCAAATGTGAAGAGTGGAAAAATATAGTCTTGAAATAGTTTGGTTAAAACTGATACATTTTAAGAATATACACAGATGCATAAAACAGCAAGGTTTCCCTTTTCTTTAAAGAGAAGCTTTTGCTTTGTAGCTCAGGTTGCCCTGAAACCTGGGTTCTGCCTGCCTTAGCCTCCCAGGTACTGGGATCACAAGTGTGGGCCATCTTACTTGACAGAAAACAAACGAAAAATATAGCATATGCCAATCTGTAAAAGAACATCACCACCAACAAAACACTGTCCAGATGACTGGAACCTCATCACACTTACAGGTGGACAAGGAACTAAAATGTTAATTCCTGACACGGGCTCTCGATTCACTTTGTGTAAATCTGTAAGAATGATTTAGAAAAAGTTTATGAACATGAAGCACCTGGGTTAGTCCAGGTTCTCAGTATGACACATACTGACATGACAGCAATATGCACCGATATTACCTGAGCAGTAGAATAGGTTTGGATAGAATGCTCAACAAAAAACTTCTCTGGTGTTTTAGGCCCATGTATCTTCTGTCTTGAAAAAGTTGACTTTATGTAATATTCTGATTCAATTATTTTATCATAAACCACAATCATGGTCTTCAAAACACACATGCTCTAACTTATGAAGTGCTACTTAGAACCAGTGTGTCACCAAGTAAGCCTTAAAAATTGTTTTACTTGGAAATGTAACATTTTGATAAATCATTTTTATCAACCTCTTCAGAAATATTTAAAAATAGCCTATAGAACATTATTTACCTTAAGGAGATCTATTTCTTTGATACAATCAGCACGTGCTTTGGCATCCATTAAATCAAATATCTAAAAATGAAGTTCAGAATTATTTAGTAAAATAGTAATCTACATTTTTTAGGCTAACATGTAAATTCTTTATAATACTCTCTTCTCCCTTCCCTCTACACACACACACACAAACATATATACATCTATATATGAATCTACACACTCACACAGAAGAAAATTTTATTTGCATGTATTTACTATGAAGGTTCAAAGGAGCTTTATCTTATGTGAACACAAAACAACTAAAGCCTTAGATGCTTTTCCTCCAAAGGCCAGCAGCTGGGTGGGTACTGGCACTCACATTTATTGCTCAAATAACCAGGATGAAGGTGATGATCATTTGGATATTGCAATAATAATCAATGCACATTGAACAGTTAACATATACTGAGTATATTTCATGAACCATATAATTCCCACCTAAGCCCTACAAGGATAAGGATATTTCCATGCTGTACAGAAAGAAAAAGATGCTTGCAAAACTTAAGAGACTGACAAAGGGTCATGCACCTCATCGGCAGGGCAAGCAGCATTTGCTGTTAATTATTTCACGAGAAGCCTAGCTCCAAACCCCTACTCTGCTTACACAGACGATTCCAATGGGTCTGACTTGTACTCTTGCCAGGGGTATGGGGGGGGGGATTGTAAACCAAAAAGGACAATGACTGGTCCTTTGAAGACACAGTGGAATTTTTTATTATGTTAAATACTAAGTCCAGGTACACACAGATAAACAGTCGGACACACTATGTTTTTGGCATTAAATTTTCAAGAAAAGAGCTTGCCTCTCTGAGATGCTATGATGCAGAAAAGGAAGACAGAAAACACACACACACACACACACACACACACACACACACACACACACACACATAACCAAAAGGATATTCTTATATCTTTGAAAATAAGAACGTTCAAATGGTATGTAAAAAACCATTTTTCCCCCAAATCTTAGTTCTTATCCTGCAAGCTGAGTAAACCTTACTCACACAACACTACTTTAATGAACAATATTTTTTAGTCAACAACTTGAATTAAGTTCTACTACTTCAGTCAGGCAGATGTGCAGGTTTAAGTAGTGAGAGAATCTGATTTTTTGTAATTAGGGAAAGCGTGCCGAACACCTCCCATATGTATTAGAAGAGCAGTCACTAGAGGTTAAGAACCATTTGAGGCTGGATAATGGATAACAAGGAACAGTTACATAAAAGGTATAGGCTCTGAATGTTCTAGAGCATATACTGGAAGACAAAAACTATACCATAATAATTGATTATACATCTTATTTTAAGGAGGAACTAAAAGAGAGGTGCTTGTAGCTTCCCAATCCCCACCCCCATGATAGTAATTATGCTGGTGTGATAACCATATATTGCACACATGTAGTAAATAATCAGTGTAAGCTATAAAGATTTATAATTATGTGCCAATTAAAAACATAGTAAAAATCAAATTGAGGATGTTAATTAAAAATTTAGACAACCATACCATCCATAAACCTACTAGACTAAATAACTGAAGCACAGCCCATTCCATCTAGTGTAGTGACTCAGTTTTTACCGTAAACATAGAAGCTGGAAGAGCAGAAGGCAGAGGGGAGAGGAGGCGAGCGGATGGTGGAAGGTTTTACCCATTGTTAAGTCACTCTCTATAGAGGTTAAGTGGAGAAGGAATAGATTGACTATAAATGAGCACCAGAGTCAAGGATGAAAACAAAACAGCCATGATTAAAACCCAGTATCCAGCATCCCCTTACTGAAGAAAGAGGAACCTTATACACTGTTAAGTTCCAGATAATTATCAACTATCGTTTAGAGCCAGTCTGGGATACATTAGACCCTGTCATATTTATATGTCTCCAGATGAGCACCAAGAGAAATGACTAATTCTTGTCTAATGATGAAGGCTGATACTGTTCTTAGAACTGCTGGTCACAGGACTTGAGTGAGATAAGTGAACCTTCTTAGAAGAGTCAGTATGTTGGGTAATCACGCAATCCCTGTGAGGAAACTACCCAAGAAAGTAGTGGCCTCGATGGTGATAAAAAGAAAAACTCACAAACGCAGAGACAGAGAAATAATCTGAATAACCAATGCCTCTTAGATGGAAGAATATTTTAATAATAAATGTCTGAGAGTGAGAAGCACAAGAACCTTTGAAAATCATACACATATACCTGTATGCAGGCTATGTGGAAATAATAAATATTTAGCTCAAATTATGTTTCAGCCAATTTAGAATTGTGAGCTGTTTTATTTTTAACTGGCTCTTCAACAATATCAAAAACTGTTCTTTAAGCCCTGGGGAAAAATACTCATTCCTGGCGCATTTAATGTGACAATGCTTTCTGAACCAAATATATTTACAAATAGATTTAACTGGAAATTTGTGTCTTATCTTTCTTTAGTCAACATGTCAAGATGTAAGTAAAAGCTGAATCTTTGGAATAAGTCATTCCCAGCACGGATTCAAAGCTGCCTCGTGATTTAATGAGCAAGGAAAGACAGAAAATAGAAAAGGATACGGGGTTCTGGAGGAAGAAAAAGACATTTTACATAACACACATGGACAGGAGGCATTTATTAATTTTCAATCCTAAGTTTCTTTGGGCTTCAAAACGTATTTTATTCTTGGTTAAAGCTGAAGTTATTAGTTGTGGTCAAGTGAGTAATAGGTGAAACATTCTTGGTATTCTCTGCATTGTTTTTAAGAGAGTTTATTTGTCATCTTCAAATTTTACCCAAATTACTCATCAAAAGATAATATCAGTTTATCTTCAAAAAAATCATTCGTGTAATTTAATAGAAATATCTCTAAAAAAGCATGTATTAAACTACTATGAAATCACACATAAAATATAGTAAAGATACATATACACTCACACACATAGATGTGTACATATGTATACTATATATATATATATGTGTGTGTGTGTGTGTGTGTGTATATATATATATATATATATATATATATATAGAGAGAGAGAGAGAGAGAGAGAGAGATACATAATATATACACATCTACACACATACACCTTACTTTAAGTCGCCCACATCCTGGCCCCTCCTAATGTGAAGGACATGAAAAAAAATGAAGTAGCTTTTCCCTGAACTGAGTGGCCTTGTCTTAAATGTGACAAATCCTCACTCCTCCTTCAGCTCTCACACTTAACTACGCCTCAACTGCTCTCCATGTTTTGCCCCCAATTAACTCTAATGTCAGAAGGCTTCTGCCCCTTTATTCAAGTTACCCAAAGGGCAACCAGAACCCTCAACCTTTACTGGGTAGGGGGCTGGGGAAGGAGAACCTTAATTCACCTTCTCCACAAAAACTTTCTACAGAGAGCACGGTGAGTCTGGGACAAGCTCTCCCCCAGTGCTGGAAACCTCTAATACCCACTGCTCGCCCTAATTCATTGGCCTTCGTCTCTCAGCATGTTTACCAACATGCCCAGACCAGATGTTAAGAGGCAGGGTTCCATTTCCTGCTCATGGATTCCGTAAGGATCTGCCACAAGATAAGAGTGAGCCTAGATACCTGGTTGTGTCTACAGTTATTCCATAGCTACTGAGAACTGTCTCTAGGAGGTGCCTTCTAACTTAACAGGCTTCTCAAACAGGCTAGTCTGACTTTCAATACAGCAGGGTTCCTTTTGGGTTTTTTTGTTTTGTTGTTTTGTTTTGTTTTGTTTTGTTTTGTTTTGTTTTGTTTTGTTTTGTTTTTTGTCTGTTTTGTTGTTGCTGCTGTTGTTTTCTCTGTGTAGTCCTGGCTATCCTGAACTCATGCTGTAAACCAGACTGGCCTTGAACTTAGAGCTCTACCTGCCTCTGCAGCTGCCTCCTGAGGGCTGGGACTAAAGGTGTGTACCACTACTGTCTGGCTAGGGTTTCTTTCAAATTGTAAACCTGGAGAAAATATTGCATGAAACTAAAAAAAACAGCAAACTTTATTTAGGGTTACCCTTTAGGATGCAGCCTTATGAAGGTACATAACTCTGGAGATGTGCAGCTGTATAGAGGTGTGCAGGTGTGTAGCGGTGTGCAGCTGTGTACAGGTGTGCAGCATCTGTGTAAAGATGTGCAGCTGTGTACAAGTGTGCAGCTGTGCAGCTGTATAGAGGTATGCAGCTATGTAGAGGTGTGCAGCTGTGTACAGATGTGCAGCTGTGTACAAATATGCAGCTGTGTAGAGGTATGCAGCTGTGCAGAAGTGTGCAGCTGTGTACAGATGTGCGGCTGTGTACACGTATACACATATGTGCAACTGTGTAGAGGTGTACAGCTGTGTAGAGGTGTGCAGCATCTGTGTAGAGGTGTACAGCTGTGTAGAGGTGTGCAGCATTGTGTACAGGTGTGCAGCTGAGTAGAGGTGTGCAGGTGTGTACAAGTGTGCAGCTGTGTAGAGGTGTGTACGTGTGTAGAGGTGTGCAGCTGTGTAGAAGTGCATGTGTACAGGTGTGCAGCTGTGTAGAAGTGTAAACAGATGTGCAGGTGTATAGAGGTGTGCAGCTGTGTAGAGGTGCACAGGAAGCTGTGAAAATGGGTACAGAAGAAACAGGAAAACCTAAAATTTTAACTGTGAGGACCAGCAGAGTTTTAAGAAGCTTCAGAGTAACAGTTTCTCTGAAGATACCAGTAAGAAAGCAAACCAGAAGGTCAGACAGTTAGCAATGATCATAAAACATGCTCAAGAGTGGAGATGTGCTGCTTGGCATAAATGCATAAAGACTGTGACTACACAGGGAACATAACCATACACCCGGTGATGCGAGGAGCTTCTAAGACTGTGGTTAGAATATATCCATTAGAAATGTAAGCAATATACTTCCAAAGAAAAGTTGCAAATTCCCAAGAAGTAACCTGAGCCCTCTATGTTGAGAAACTGGAAAAATGACTAAATGCAAACAAACAAAGCCTTGAAGACAAATGAGAACTGCAGATTAGAAAGACAAAGAGGAACTGTACAATAACAGCATTCATTTTAAAATGGGGCTGGAGGCATGGCTCAGAGGGTTGGAGCACTGGCTGCTCTTTCAGGGTCCCGAGTTCAATTCCCAGCAATCACATGGTGGCTCATATCCATCTATAATGAGATCTGGTGCCCTCTTCTGGTGTGCACGCATACATACAGGCAGAGTACCATATACACAATAGATAGATAGATGATAGATAGATAGATAGATAGATAGATGATAGATAGATGATAGATAGATAGATAGATAGATAGATAGATAGATAGATAGATAGATAGATAGATAGATAAGATAGGTAGACAGACAGAGACAGACAGACTGGTAAGATACATCTTTCTGCAAATGAACCATAAAAGAATGGACACAGGCTTCTAAAAGATTGTTTTCTGTTCTCCTGTGCTTTAGGCTGCTAGATTTCTTTATAATTTGGAAAAAGTAAAAAGCTCAGTCTAGACACACCTTCCACTTGCAGATACAGGCAAAGTGGTAGGGAAGTAGCTGGAACTCAGCACATGGTTCTTAAGGCCCAATAAGTAAGTAAACAAAATGATGTGGGACAAAATTTTTAAGGACCCTGAATGCTGCTCGGGGCCCAGATGATAAGATTATAAATAGTTGCCCAACAAGGATGTTACAGAAGCAACACTTTAACACCTACACATCACACAGCCAAAGGGTTCTGGAATGATTGACATGGAGTTGAGAATAGCAATACAGTTCTCAGACTGGTGACGTAGCCTTAAAATCCAGTATTAGGATCCTCAGAAATTCTTTGAGTATTTGTTTGGAAGTCTTCACAGCAGAACCTCACTTGGACAGCAATGGTCTTTTGTTGTAAGGAGAACAGATTACTTTTTAAAAATTAAGAACAGTGGTTTTCCTTGTTCAATATGAGAATAACCCACCATAGAACTCAGTAACATGTCTGAGATGCAAATACACCACTCCCCACAAAGCCTTGAAGCTTTGTTCCCTAATCAGATAAGCTGGGCACAGCTTATAGCAGCAGTTGCCTCTTCAGTACAAAGTTAGGTTTAAACTGGGAGACAACACAGAATCCACAATTATAGAAGACGAAAGACAAAAGCAAACGGATAGCCTCCCACAGCACCTGAGGCATACAGTGCCAATTGGCAGCCAGACTCAGACACTGGAGGCTGGACAGACATGCAACTGTGCATGCTCAGTCATCCTCCACCTTCCCAACTACAAAGAGGAAAGCACAGGCACAGACACAGAGCTCAGATGCCACTGTAAGAATCTAGGAAGCTTTACTTCTTCCCAATAGCCCTGCCCGCTTCTTTCTTCTTATTTCTAATAACAAGGTTCTGTAATTAAAAACTAATCACAGGAAAGAGCTAGCTTCCTTTTCCATACTTATTGTCAGTGGAAACGAAGAAGGAAGCCAAGAAATACCCTAAATTTAATCCCTTGGCCTCCACCACCTTTGGCGAATGGTAAGGTCTTCTCTCCATGAGGTACTGAGGGAGGAATTTGTAACTACAGCTTGAGAACTGTAAAACAGGAGGATGCCCCCCCTCAAGGATCTGTAGAGAATCCTTATTTGTCTGCTTCTCAAATTCCTCTTCCTGGTTTCAATCTCCCATTTATAGCCTGGCTTAAACTCCAACAGCTCAAACTGACATCTCTATTCTGCAAAGTCTTATTTAACAGGAGTCCGTGCCACAGGGTTTAACACGCAATTGTTTTTAAGCACTCTTTGCCCTTGGTAGTCAGACATATAGTGGAACTATAATGGAGTTTTAATATGAAGTAAAGTCTTTCCCCCAAGTCATGTGTTTCCTAAACACTGACATCTTTATTCTAGATGGCAACCACCCTCTTGCTTCAACCTTATGCTGCCAAGAAAAAATAAACTAGTCCAACTTTGGAAAACAACCCAGAATTAACTTGTGGTACACAAGCATGCTCTATGGACCACTTCTACTTTTAGGCACAAATGAAAAAAAAGAAAATCCCTTGCATATGCATACTAGTGAAAACACACACACACACACACACACACACACACACAAGCATATCATGCAAACATTTGACCAGCAAATAACTATAAGCAACCTCAATAGCCACCAAATTTATAGTACGGATACCTTTGAAGAATGAGTAAAAGGCACAAGTAAAAGATATTTTAATGCTTATTTCATAAGCTGAGTATTGGGTATAAGGACATTATAAACAGATATTTATCAACTAAACATATGGCACATCGTTCTTTCATTTAAAATGTAATATCTTTTTTAAATGCTAGGGATCGAACAAACTCTCTCGCACATTCTAGGCAAGCACTCTCTGAGCTATCTATGCCCAACTCTAGTATTTCCATTCTTGAAATACGAATAGAAACCTCATTTCCTTAATGGCTGTGACTAGCCTATGGCTCCCACGAAAGGGAGAAGCTGAGGATCACCATTAGGACAAACAAAACTTGGCAAGGCTCTGGAAAGCCGGTGTGCCTGGAAATTATCCATGTTCAATGGAACTAGAATACCAGGGTTGGGGCCAGGCTTAGAAGAGGAGCTGAAAGATGATTGACAAGTTTAAAAAGAACAAAACTGGCCAAGCAAACCAATTCTGGGACACTAACACAGCACAAAGACTTAAAATCCCAGGCTAATCCTCTTATTTCCTCCCCATCACTTTCCCCAAGGAAGCAAGATCCACCACCATTCTCCCTTCCTGCCATGGGGAACGTAACTGAACTGCCATTCACTGACTTCAGGCAACGTGTTTTATGAAACCATTACTTTGTTTTGATACCAAATAAGACACAGAGCCTCAGTTGAGACATTCTACTTCAATGTCTAGTGAGTGACAACTTGGCTTTCCCACTTAAGAGCTGCCACCACCCCAGTACTTGTTGGTTATGGGGGGAATAGCTGTCTGCATTTTAAAGCCTGAGAGTGGTGTTAAAACTGAACATTAATTTTGAGATTTTGTCTTTTGCCCTGTATAGTAATGCTAAATTCTATACCCAGAGGTCTAGGCCCAAGTGACTTCTCATGTTTACAAGCTTTAGTTGTGCAAACCTTGTTGCTCGATTTAAAACTATTGGTTAAATAAAATTGGCTACAGCCAATTGCTGGACAGATTACAGGTAGGTAGGTTAAGAGTGACCTGGCTGGGGGAGAAGAGACTCGGAGAGAAGGAGAACAGGAAAGAGGTGGAAGCCATCATGAGGGGGAGTGGAACCATGAGCACATGGCCAGGAGAAACAGCATGTATCTGGGGTACACCCTGGGGAGATAGGCAGGCCAGAAGTTAGAAGATTAGATTAGGGGTGACCGCCCAGTAATTGTCAAGACAAATAAAATAACTATAGTCTGAGTCTCATTCATTTGTAAGATAGTCAGGGATAAGCATAAACTGATTGTACTACATATTAATTTCTGTGCATTAGAGACACATACATATGATAAGAACAAGCCAGATTTAGCCTGGGCCTTGTGCAAAGATGATATGGAAAACTTAATTTCTACCTCGCATTACCTCCAAAATCAGCTTTTAAAATACAACGTTCTTTCTTAGGATTCTCAAACCATAGTTCCATGACCCAAATCATTCCAAACATTGTTTTCCTATTTAATTTTTAGAGACCATAATTTCTCATTAATTTATACAGTTAAAATCATCTTACCTGCACTTTTTTTAAAGCTACTGGAACTCCATCCAGGAGACAGGATGCTCTATAAACTTCACTAAATTGTCCACGACCAATTTTCTTTTCTATTCGGAAGTTGGCCAAAGTGTTATAGCCCATATCTGGTCGTAATGCCTTCTGCAATTAAAAATAATACAAAAAAGTTTCAATCACACAATATACACAAGACATATGACTTAAGTAGATGAAGATATGGTATACATGGTATATACTACCTATAGTAAAGTGCAAACAGCCCACACCAAGAGTATTTGAGTTCCTTGAGAATATAGAAGGCAATTGAAGATACAACTTCAGTCCTGGGGGAAACTTACACTATAGAGGTTGTGGAGGGCAGAAATTAAAGTGAAATATATATAGCATTTAAGGAGAAGGCTAGTTAGGCCCTGAAGTCACCGACTTTTAATCCTGGAACTCAGAAGGCAGAGGCAGGCAGATCTGAGTTTGAGGTTAGCCTGGTCTACAGAGTAAGTTCCAGGACATCCAGGGGTACACAGAGAAACCCTGTCCCAATAAAAACAAAAAACAGAAGAATGCAAAGGCTGAAAAGAAACATAATAAATCAAGGAAAGAAAATGACAGAGGAGGAGAAGGATTTTGAAATCTTAGGTGAGAATTTCCTGCAATTTGACTTTAGTTCACATACTATAGGCCAGACTCAACCAATCTTTGGTCCTTATTCTCTTAAAGAGTCTTTGAGTTGAAATGGACACTGTCTCCCCAGCCCCCCCCCCCACACACATATAATCACCTATTCCAATCTGACCACTAATACATGCAACAATTTTAAATTCCTGATAGTATTTTAGCTTCTGGAAAATGAACGAACTAGCTGAATTTATAAATAAATGAATGAATTAATAAATAAATATTGCCTGTGGTAAGAAGTTTACCATTATATTATTACATTTTATTATCTCTGTGAAAGATATTATTTCATTCTTTTTTAATTGGACATACTTTTTAAGCTATTTTGTTCATACACTGTATATTGAACAGTCACACTGTTCCCGTTGCCTCAGGTCCTCAGATTCTCCCTTCACTAACCCAACATGATATTCTCCTACTTTCTCATAAAACCAACCAAAAAGAAAACAAAACAAAACCCTCAAAGACAAAACGGCCACCAAACCATAACAACAACAGCAGCACACACACAAAATCACCATGAAGTCTGTTTTGTGTTGGCCAACCGCTCCGGAGCCTGCCCTGGAATGTGGCTCAGTCCACTGAGGAAAACAGATTGCCCCTCTCTTATCAGCCATTAATTGCAAATAGCCTCTTGGTTAGAGGTAAAATAATTCCATTCTGAACTTTTTTTATTTCTACTACTGCTAATCAGCCCCAAAGCAGAATAATCAGAACCGTTTTCTGCTCTCACACAGCTTGCGGAAACTGCAGTGAGAGAGGCAACCATGGTATCAGGGAGATACACAGTGACAAGGGAGGCCCAAGAAAAACACCACTTACAGAATGTAACCATTCTTGTCACTCTTTTGTTGATTTGGGACTCTACAGTGATAGATACTAATACAACTAACTCACGGACACAGTTAGTCACCTGGACAATTAGTTACAATAAAACTAAGCCTTAGTGGAACACCCACTGCTTTCAGATGTTGTCATTTGTCAAGCTTATTATCCATAGAACAGAATACTCCTATGACCCTCCTGTTAGTAACTCTACCTATATATAACATAACATGGTCTGTTTACTAATCATATGCCCTTTGGGGCAGTGAGAGAGTTTCCTATTTGGGGGGAACGTTTATAAGACTCCTAAATTACTGGTAAGTACACACTTCTCATACCTTAGTACTTGCTAACTATGAGCTAAGGTCTGGAAAACACAGCATTCCAGTGGGCCAGCCTAGTCACCCTCTAATGAACTGCACATTACAGACCTCTTAATGTATCCAAAGATGGCACCCATTCATAAACAAATTACATCCAACTCGAACTCTTAGTTTGTGAAATGAACTCTGGGTAAGGCTGATAATGCCATGTCCTGGGCTTACCCAAGAGTCTCTCTTGATATATGAGCAGTACAGTAACTCCTAGCCTTTACACTTTATCTTGCTAATTGCATCTCATTTATTATCCTGAAGGAAACTGTAAAATCCTGCTATGGAATTCCATGATGTTAACCCACTCTTTCTCAAAATGGGGCGGGGAATAATTAGGTAACTATACATTGCTCTTTCTGAAAACCCAACTCTTCTGTTTTTAAACACCATTTTTGGACTGGGGAGATGGCTCTTTAGATAAAAAATGCTTGCCACAGAGTCTAACTGGGTTTGATTCCAGGAACTTATATGGTGAACAGAAAGAGCTGATATCCTCAGGTTGCCCTCTGACTTCTGCAAATGCACTGTGACAAGAACACTCACATACGTACAAAATAAATTTAACATGTAATAAAAATATTTCAAATAAAATATTGTTTTAAAATATATAACATAACCAAAATATAAGATTCACACATTTACTATATCAAAGACCGTAGGATAAATTGCTATAGTAATAAAATAATAATGTCTACTACAACCATACAGAAGTTAACTGTTGTATTTACTGAGTAACTGTCCCTACACGTTAGCGGTTTATATCTCCTCTAACTCAGTTTTCATGACAACCAATTGTAGTTCTTATTAAAACTCACCTGCAGGATCTGATTCCCAAGTACACAGTTCATGCTACACTGCCCTGAGCACCAAAAATGTCCCCTATGATGAGACACCACACTATGCAGCTCGACTAAGGAAAATTCAAGATATTTCCAATTTCACATTTATTGAAATTGTTAAAAAAAAAAAAAAAAAACTTTAAACGTCTATTGTAAGAAAATATACACAAATCAAAGTTAGAAAATTGCCAGACTGCTTGCTTAGAAAATGTTTATTGTAATCCCTGAATTCAAAATGTCATCTAAGACAACATGGCACATATTTAACTATGAAAATATGTAAAAGTAACCGTTTCAGATACATTCAATGGATAGCAATGGTTTTAAAATGTCTAAGCTTTCAAAAAGCCTCAGTAACAGAGTAAGTTACTGATGAGGGTACTTTTCTAAGACTTTGGCCGCCCTCTTCACCCAGCATACTAGCACTATAAGCTAACTTCCAGTAAACATGGCATTGTCATGGATAGGTCTCACTAGTGCAACCTCTAATGAACTGAATGTTAAAGACCTATTAATGCATGCATGTGCATGTAAGCACATGTGCATGCACACACACATGCATGTGCGCGCATGCACACGGACAGTCTGCAGCATCCAAGAAATGCAGTTCTCTCTTTCATGCACACAGAAATCGTTCATTCTTTTGATGAAATCTCGCCAATCTCAGCCGCAAAATACAGCTTCATTACCAGGAACACCATCATCTAATCCATATACTTTAAATCTGACTGGCAATTCTATCCTCTGTCCGCACAATAACTTGACAAATATTAGCATGAATTGCTAAGGCGGTGTGACAACCACATGCTGAGAGCAAAGTCTCACTAATGTGTTTTGGCATGCAGGTTTGTAATCACACATTTACATATGCAATGACCTACATTTGCATGTCAGATCACACACTGTCTTGGTTTATTAAGACTGGGCACCTCCCTGTGCTTGGCGGCCGGAGTGGCGAGAGAGGGCCAGAGGGCGGTGTTTTTTGGCAGTTGAGGGATGAACTGCCACCGAGGATTAGGTTGATATGGCTTGAGCATTAGACACTTCATTAGACGTAATCTGTTTAACAGTGGGCAGTGTATGTAAACTTCACAGCCCATTTGCGGCACCTTCCTCCCCCCATGGCCTTTCTTCAAAGGGCAGTGTGGGTGAGTGACAGGCTGTCTCATCTGCTTCCATGTCTTGTCACGGAGTGAAGATGTAGAGAGCTGACATGAGAAGGGACATAGCTGCACATCTCCAACTACCCTTGGGTCTCACCACCTCACTGCAATTGTGTAAAAATAAACTTGTGTGAGACGTGGTCTCCTCGAGGAGAGCATCAGACAGGTTAGCGCTGCACGCGGGTGATGATCACGTGACCATGTATTCAGTGCTGTGCTTCATTTTGATGAATTATATGCCACTGCCAATCAAATCGTATTATTGCTTTAAAACATGATATTAAGCAAGTCCCACTAAAGGGCTATTTTTAGGAGTTATCTCCTTCTTGAACGATGTCCAACTACCCATCTCAACAAGCTAAACTAATAACTAAGCATGTATCCTGTACATGTGTGCGTGTTAAGTTGTACTAGGAATAACAAAGAGACTAAAACCAGTAGGAATTAGAAGTCAGGTGAAATTGCTTACACTGACTTTGCTCCTCTAGGCTTAGAAGGAAAACAGGTTCTCCTTCTCTTCTAAGGTACAGAAAATGGCATCTGAGAGGCATCCACTTAAAAGGTCTTCAACTTTGATTGGGGTAAAACTACAGGATGCCTTACGTGGGAGCCTTGAAAGTCACCTGTGTATCCTGGCCATGGGCCCCACCCACCGGCTGCACCAGAAGCTCCGGCCTCCCCGTGGTGCTGCGCTTGCCTGTTCCCACACCTTCGGAGTAACTTCTTCACATGTGGCAAACCACAGCTGTCTCTGCAACTTAATTCCATCCGTTAACCTCCATAAGATAATTATCCTCCACTCTTTGAAGCACCTTTATTTCCTGGGCCCTGCTTTAGTGTCTCCAAAGCAAATGAAGTAGCCAGCTGTCCTGACAGCGGCCATTCAGCTCCATAAAGAATTAGCTCTACAGACTCAGGCCCTACACTGAATTCTCGGTTCTCAACCTGTGGACCCACGACCCCTTTGGAAGGGGGGGTGTCACACATCAGATATCTTATGTAACATTTACATTATGATTCATAACAGTAGCAAATTACAGTTATGAAGTAGCAATGAAAGAAATTTATGGTGGAGTTCGCTGCAACATGAGGAACTGTATTAAAGGGCTATAGCCTTAGGAAGGTTGAGAACCACTGTTTTAGATCATACAGAGTTTTGGTTATTTATTTACACATGTGCGGTTCTCCCGCTATTCACTCATCTTCCAAAAGCGAAGACCAAAACCAAGTTCTTAGTCTAACACTAGTGGCCAGGAAGAAAAAAAATATTTACTAAGAGAAAGCTCTGGAAAATTCTGAGTGAATGTGGAGCGTGATTTAAGGCAGGTTCTAGCCACTGCTTAACATAGACGACAGGGTTCTGTGATGAAAAAGAACACCAGACTTGCAAGCCTCTGCCTTTCACAGCCCCACAATAAAGAGTTCAAGAAATTTCCTTTCATTCCATCTATTAATGAAGACTTTAATGGTGGTCCCTGTTGGGGTGATGGGAGGAACACTGAACACTATACTTCAAACCAACCTTGCTGGAAAGCCTGGCTAGCCATAGGAGTCCACCATGTTATCACAGAACTTGCTGGGAAAGGTTCTGGAGCTGTAGCAGGGTCTAAGCTCAAATCCTAGCTTCCAGTTTCATTCTAAGCCCATGTTTATCTCAAGTGTTTATCTCAATTGTTAACCTGAGGACCTCGAATCATCTGGGAAAGGAATCTCAGTGAGAGATGTCTAGGCGATGCCGTACTTCAGGCATTCCTATGAGGGCTTATCTTCACTGGGTTAACTGTGGCGGGGCATCCCACTCTGACTGTGAGCAGCACATTGTGAGCTGGGCCCTGGAATGAAGGAGAAGGCAAATGGGAGATCAAGAAGAGCTTATAAGGCTCTTGTTTCTTAACTTCGGATGCCATGTGACTATCTCCTTCCAGTTCCTGCCATAACAGGCTACAACTTGGAACTGTGAACAAAATAATCCCACTGTCCCTTAAGTTGTTAGTGCCAGAGTATTTTATCACTGCACCAGAAAAGAAGCTAAGACAGCAAGCCACCCAGATCTGTTTCTCACTGCTCATTAAAGAAGTGAGATCCAACCTCAAAGAACTGCACATGGGTGAGCAGTTGTACACAGGGCACATAGAGGAGAACCCAGCACCTCACCAGGGCCAGGATCACTTGAAACTCGCCCTTCCCCGGTGCAGCACCTGTCTCACACTGCTGTGCGTTCACAGATCCTCCTTGTGCATGGTAGCTGTCAAGACCACCTTGCTTCTTCCTTCTCCATCCGGACTTTCCATTATCTTTCTTTCCCTTGGAAAGTGGAGTCTATCTGTTCCCACACTCCACACATACTCAGGTTTGCAGCACCTCCCAGTTCAGTGTTGGGTCTTACAATTGGAATATTCATTACCATGTATTCTATCCTGATCGATGAATGAAAACAGCCACGCCCCTTAGGTGCAAGACTACATGGATGGCAACGCAGCACATGTAACTGTAGTCACTCTCTCTAAAATCTTCTTAGCACTTGATATGATGGATCTTTTAATACATAAAAATGTATAAAAACTTCTTAAATTCTTTGGTGGTACTTAGGTTATATGGTTGGAGTATACTTACAACAGTCAGAAATCAGGGTCATGGGCCGTAAACAGAGCCCCGCATGCTCTTCGTGACAAATGATACAGAGATGTCACACAGCTAGTACATAGGGTCTTCTAAAACTGTAAACTTCATGTCCCATGTACTATTTTCAAACACTCATTTTTGGAAGAAACTTAGACTATAATTAACATGAGTAAACCCCCCCCCCCCATGCCTATAGAAAGTGCTTCTCAGTGTCACTTTATTTCTAAGCAACATCCACAACACCTTACTTAATGGGCAAAATGAAACTTGATTTTGGAAGCACTTAAGAGTATTATTTTTACTGTAACTTATTAATTTACCTCCCTCTCCCTCTGGCCCCATTGTGTGTGTGTGTGTGTGTGTGTGTGTGTGTGTGTGTGTGTGTGTACATTTACTCAGAGGCTATCCTCTGAAAGAATTCTTAGACCTCCGAAACTCATGTTCAAAATCATATTCGGCAATTATGAAATGAGACTCTCGAGTGAATGAATTTTTTGCCATGTTAAGTGTTCTGAGATCGTGTTGAGGCACGTCTTGCTGATCTGAAACACTCACTTAATAATCTGGTTAGCTACAGTAATTACAACGATCTTCTCTACTTAAGCTATGTTTCCCTCACACAGATATAAAATGTATTCTGTAGGACACTGGCTCTTTTTTAAATAATAATTTCATACAATTAAATTAATTTCTCTAATTTGCTTTAAAATTTGAAGGCAAGGACATGTACTGAGCAATAGATATAATCCAGGGAAACATGATAATGGTAATTCTCTATGGAGACATTAGAAGAGTCACAGCACGGACTCAATAAACTCCCTAGAGAGAAAATTATGTCCTGATATTCCTTGAGGTATTAGCGATGATCCACCACACAAGCCAGTACTAATTGCAATATTTAACACCATTAATAAGGTTTTTATCATTATTGCAAACTCCTCTTATTGATTCTCGCTGTACTACTTGCCTAAAGCAATGGATTGGTTTAGATTGTCTATTAATGCTGTCAAATATCTCCTAAACTGACAAAAAGAACAAAACACTGAAAGTCCACCAATTTCACTTTGCAGTGATAGTTATGCTGTCATCTGTCATTGTTTCTTAAGGCACACTGCTTACCTCTAAACCACACAAGTCAGGCACCTCTTCTGACATATCGAACATGATGCTAATATATATTATTTCCCACAGACCTCATTAGAAACCAGAAGAGAAAAATAAAATGCCATGCATACCATCAGTGCCTATTTGTGTTTCTTCTTATTTGAAAAAGTATCTGCCTAAAATTTCTTTATTTTAAAAGCAACTCATCCCTAAAAGTGTTCTACGTACACCAGACTTCACATCGGGTTTTAAAGGTATGTCATTTATTACTCAGTAGATTTTGAAATTTAAAGGAGGAAATTCACCAAAGAACAGCGAAATGACTGACAGATACATCCAATATACAACTTAGTGATCTAAAACATGGCATTTGTAGTATATGGTCATTATCAATTATATTGCCCATTATAATAATTACTATATCTGCATGACTGAATGAAAAATACTGTATCTCTCTTAAGTTATGAGCAAGATAATTAAAGCCATTGGCGGCCCCATCTCCCTGATTTTAGCAACTACATCTGATAAAACAAAACACAGACGAAAAAGCCCATTCATAATACAAACAAACTCAGAACAAAACAGATTGTCTTTGAGACTGCTCATTTATCCCACAGATATTAAACAATAAAGAACTGGTAATACTGACATTAAAAAGACAGTGCCTATATGGCAGTATTTGATATTTATTCTGTATATTTGCACACTATGAAAAGAAATTATCTAGGTTTGTGTGGGTGCCGATGAATCATGGTTACTTTACATTACACAATGGAGGAATCATCCTGCTGAGCATAAAACATTTATACTGAGATTAACAGACAAAAAAGGAGTCCAGAGGCAGAATTCAGTAGCAGAGGACTAGGTTAGCATGTTAGCAGGATTTGGTCCTCAGCACTGGAAAACAAAAGAAAACAAAACAAAAAGAATAAGTTTGATGTGTTCAAGAAACAGCAAGCAATAGAGCAGGGCTGTGCGGAGTGCGGGGTGCGGGGCGAGGAGTGAGGGTATAAAATCCCTTTCAGTTCTTTCTGATGGCTTTGCGCTTTCCTCATGGGAGCATTACGCTGTTCTAGGACACTGTGTAGACACCTGAGGGGGCTTTGTGGGAAAGGACCTGGGAAGGGGGTGGAGTCAAGTACAGGCGGAAAGGGATGGGCTAGGCCTGGAAGTTACAGCAGCAGGAAGAGTAGGTGGAATCAGGAGGAGCCAAGGGATCGGCCAGTGTACAGGAGAACCAAGAGGCAGAGAGACACCAAATGCTATGGACTTTGGCATTGAGAACATTATGGACAGTAATCACATTTATTGAGATAAGCTAGGCTACGTGAGAAACGGCCTGTACAGAGGAGAGGTAATAAAAATGTAATACAGGAAAATGCTTGATACAGCAAAACAAGCAACAAACGGACAGGAGTCTGTGGGCCAAGACAGTCCCTGGCATCATGTGTGGTGATGCATGCTGTAATCCAAGCATGTGGACAGTGATGTGAGCAGTGCAAGCAAGATGATCAGCCTCAGCTACATAGGAAGCTTGAGGATAGCCTGGACTGCATGAGACACTGCATCAATAAACAAACAACAGGACAAATTTTTTAAAGATGTTGATACATATGAGTGTTTTGCCTGCATGCATTGTGTGAGTGTCTGGTGCCCATGGAGGTCAGAAGAGGGCGCCAGATTTCCTGGAATTGGCATTACAGATAGCTGTGAATCACCCATATGAGTGCTGAGAACTGAACTGGGTCCTTTGCAAGAACAGCAAAGTAGTCCGGGAGCCATCTTGACAGCCCCAAGAAGACGATTGTTGACACCACGCTATCACTGCCATCATCATCAACACTATCATTGAACAAAGGCTAACTATTGCTAAGCAGTGGACAAAAAGAAGGCTGCATTTCAACTCTGCAGGGTAATAAAAAATAAAAACAACTACTCTAATTTATTGACAAGAACATTTAATGAAAGAACAAAAACTTAATCCTGGGCAGTTTTACATCAGAGCTCGCATTACATACCCACAGTGAACAGTCTCTACTTCTTTCCAGTTTCTAAATACAAAATCAAACCTCTTCATATCTGGGGGAGATGCAGAGATCAAGCCCAGGACCGTTTATCATTGGCTGTTTGATAAGGGATCCTTCCCGACAGCCCCGGTTACCCTGTACCCCTCAGTCCTGTTTCCTGTGATGATGTACACATACCAATCCCATGGTATTGACTTCTAACAAACCCATCTACACATTACATGTGCTTTCTACTGCCAGGGAATTCCTCTTACTCTAGAAAAACGTCAACTACTGAAGAGAAATTTGAAGTGAATGTGAGCTAAATAGTGAGCCACATGAAAATTAGGGGTCTTAACAAAAACTGTATCTTATTTTGTTGGAAAAAAAGTAACTTTATTGATCAAATAAATACATAGCTCTAAAAAATTCTGGGCTATTCTCAAGCATCAGAGTCGTCCTCAAACACACAGAGAATTCACTGCTGTGATTACTAAAATTATACTTCTGAACTGAGCTGGACAGGCACTTCTGATGACTACTGGTCTTATCCTTACCCACGTCACTCTGAATGACTTCAAACTCCAAGAGAGCAGACAAGAGAATCTCAACCTTGAAAAGTCCTCTACCCTTCTCAAAGCATGTCCTTTGACATGTGAGGAATGCTCACTCCTAAATATGTAAACATGAGTTATCAATCTAAAAATCAAAGAGAGCTCAATCACATTTTATATGTTGAAATCGCTTCTCATTTGACAGCCTTCTTAATATTCTATCACTGAATAAAATAACTCCAAGCACAGAAACCCGCATAATGTAACACTTAGGCACATACTGAACTGAAGATGTTAAAAATAAAACTTTCCATTAGAGATAATTATCCATGCAATGAGCACTTGTTAATTACCTATCATCTTTCATTCATTAATATAAAATATATATAATGAAAACAAGCCAGGTCTTACCAAGCCTGTAATTCCAGCTATGTGGCAGGCGGAGGCAGGAGATTTTTGAAATTCAAGGCATGCCTGTACTGTAGAGTGAGGTGAAGGCCAGCATGGGCTGGTTAGTGAAAGCCTGTCTCTGAATGAAAAATTCATAAAGGGCTGGACCTGCTACACAGTAATTCAATGTTTGCCTAGCATATGCAAAGCCCTTGACTCAGTCCCTAGTACAAGTGTGAAGTTTAAGAGGTAAGACAGGACAAGAACTATATAAGATATACGTGTGTGTGTGTGTGTGTGTGTGTGTGTGTGTGTGTGTGTGTAACAAGCATACTATCTTCCTCACAATAATCTTTTCAGTGTCTTATACCCACTCCTCTCCTATAATAGTTTTCCTAGAGCCTGTATCACAGTATCACAGATTCACAGAAATATCAAATGTAAGGAGCCGCGCTCGCTAGACCCATCAGTGAGCACATATTCTTGACAATCCACCTGAACCCTCACACTGGAGAGGAGAGAATAATGTAGGTTTCCAGATAGGGCTAAATCAGAGTCCACAGCTGGCAATGTCAAAGATGCACTGGAGAAGTAAAAGGTGAGCAGATGGCACAGATCTTCTAAATCATACACAAATGTAGAACTCACTCCAAACCACAGAAGTCAGAAGGAAGGAGGGAAGGAGTATAACAACGTGCAGTTTTAAAAACTGATTCTCACTGGACAGAAACAACTAGAAGGAGTGAACTGGCTATACTCTAGAAAGGTCATAGTAGTAAAAAACAAAAACATTAAATATACAGAATGTGAGAAGGTACATATATAATTCTGGAAATTCCAAAGATAATTATGTAATATAGAATATGTATAAAACATTATTTAAAGGTGACATTTGAAAAAAAAAAAAAAAGATGGGCTGATTTGGAACCAAGTTTGTATTTGTTCAAAAAAAAAAAAAAATGCACTGCCTGACCACTGTGTGTAACTAGTAGATAGTAAGATGAGGCCCGAGTAGCTCACATGGTAAGATGGGGAGGAGCTTACACACTGTAAACTGAAGAGAAGGAACAAATGGAGACTTGAGTATAAACATCACTTTCTAGAAAAGTCTGAAACTGAGTAGGGGACAGCATAGGACCTGGCTCTACTGAGAATGTTGGCAGGTGAGGGCAGTTCAGCAGGTTCATCCTGTAACCAGAAGCAGACTACGGGAACACAGATTGCAGCTGAGAAATGTGTGATTTCCGGAACCTGTGAGCTGACGGTGAGGTCAGGGGATGATACATTTGGGATGGCAGGAAAGAAGAAGAAGAAAGTGGGGACACTTAGGAAGACAGGTGGAATCTTCCAGACTATGTCTGTGACCAGGGAGAAGTCTCAGGCTTTCCTGAAGGATCAGGCCACAATGCTCAATTATGGCCAACAAAAATTTCCTCAAAACTGTAGTCACAGCTTATCGCCCTGTGCCTATATCCATAAAACCCACATGACGTGAACATTAGAAAAAAACTACATCACCTAAATTGCAATAAGGACTTCCCAAAGTATAATCTCTATCAAGTGCCTATTACAAGTTATCTTCACAGGACAAACTTATCAAAGCAAGCAAATTGAACCTTACTGTTCGGGTTATAACTGGTAGATAACTAGAAAGAGAAGGCAGTGCAATGGTTATGAGCAAACTCATTTATTTATTTATTTATTTATTTATTTATTTATTTATTTATTTATTCTGCTCATTGTGGGCCACCAGAGGGCTACCTTCCTCCTGTCCACAGGCTGTCAGCTCCTGAGCATGCAGCAAGGGGCACTTGACTTCCAGCATCCTGCTCACATCATACAGTCAAAATCCTAAGTGGATACTAGTTGATGCTGCCAGGAAGTGTAAAAGAATGGCTAGCGCATATCACATCATGTGATTAAGAAGCTAGCCGACTCTAAAATAGTGTCATCGTGGTCTGCAAATTGTAAAACTGCAGGCTGTTTTTTACACACAGTTCTGATGGATGTTCTCTTCCACAAATAGCCCATATTACAATATCTCAAATGATAAAAAAAAAAAAAAATAAAGCAGAAATCCCCAGAACTTAAGCCTCTGTTCATTATTAAAATATTCTTAGAAATTCTTAGAATTCCATTCTGATTGCTGCTATGTAATTTTAGAATTAAAAAGTAGATAGGCAATATAAACCCTCCTCATTTAAAAATCTAAACATGAAAATAGTCACAAATTGTCATAAACTTCTACCGAAATGTAAATATAAAATTCCACTGTTGAATAGTAACCGCCCTGTAGCATTTACTTTTTCTGTCCCCACCTTCTATACAGTCTGAGTTAAAGGAGGAAAAGGAAAATCTACTGTCGCACAAGAGGCCTGAACAATGAAATACAGAAGAATTAAATGAAATGTGCATTCACTGCTCTCTAGATGATAGTGCATACTACCGAGGGACGGAGAATAGAAAAGCTAATAAAAAAAATTTTTGCCTTAATTCCACGAGAGCAGTCATAATGCAAAAATAAATAAATAAATAAATAAAAATATGCAAATAAAAATACATAGGTTTGATATTCTAAACCTTAAACACAAAGGGATTAATAAAACTAAAACTGAGAACGCACATCCCAGGCTATGTGTGGGTTTATAGGCGCCTCTTAAGGAAGGATGCGGAGAGCCACGCTAAGAACATGTACTGCTCATTACTCCATAGGAACTGGTGTCTGACACACGGGAGGCTGACTTCCTTAGGTTTCTGTTTGTGTCCACACTTCCATTAGCATTACAAAAGTGAAGGAGTCACTGGGCTAACCATATGTTACCATATCACCCCCATTATTCAGGCCAATGGTGTGGAACAAAACAAAGGAAGGTTGTCAACCCTAAGCCCAGGCTGTCCTTCCCTGTCTTTTAAAACGCTACGGAGAGCAGGAACACTTCTCAAAGACTTAATAAGCAATAACGCCTATAAGCTCTTGTCAGGTAATCTTTCTTTCGCTGTCTCACACCATCAGTCTGAAGGCAGAGAGGAGGAGAAAGGAAAACTCCTCCCTCCCCCACCCCCATATGCCACAAGACAGCCAAAGCCTGGGATGACACTTGCCTATTTCCAACAGGGAGAGCCGTCCACCCACACAGGAGCAACAGCAGGAGGCAGAAACGAAAGGACTGGTGTGAAAAGAAATGCAGAACCGGCTCTATGATTTTGAAATTTAGACTGTGTGGCAGCCTAGTGTCTCATAAGAAAACGATTACTTTCATTTCTGCCTCCTACCGCCGCCCCGACCTTTCTTGGTTGGCAAGTCAGTGGGAGGCAAAAAAAAAAAAAAAGTGATTTTTTTTTCTTTGAAGCACAGGACCAGTCAAAACTGTGAACTTCAAAATCACAACATGAACTCCCTAATTTTTAGAGGTGTTCTTTTATTGTCTTTGCTGGGAATGGTGCAATATGAAATAATGGTGCTTCAGCGTCTCATCATCAGACGGGATGGCATTGAGCTGGGTATAGCTAATACCATTTGCTTATAACAATCTTGATCATGTAACCTAAGACCATTACAAAGTTGCAGACAGACTTGATAAAGCCAATCCTGAAAGCCAAAGTGTCCTTCCTCTAAATGGTTTTTCTCAATACTGAAAAACTCAAGTATAGAGAACAAAGCAACGCAATGTAAAAAAAAGTATTTTGAGAATGAATTAAACATGGTCCTTTTAAGGACATCCTGATTGGCTTCAACACTGTATCTAACTGAGCCCCACTACAAATAAAAAATAAGAGTTCACCAGTGTCCAAAGTGATGAATCCTTTCCCACAAGGTTTTAACTTAACAAGGAGAGCTGAGGAAAAAGCCCATATGAGCAAAGGAAACAAAAACAAAGACTCCGGAAACACCAGAAGAGAGACTGAGATCAACCCTCAAGTTTCCGGGGGGGAAGACTGGAAGATCGGACAGGCTCTGCTGCAGTGCTGGTGCTTTAGATGGTTCCGGAAGGATGGAGCACATTTTAAAAATTAGAGAGCAGGAAGGAGGGTAGAACATGGATGTCTTCAAAGAGGCTGAAAAGACAGTTTTCTGTAGTTGCATTTCTGAGCTGTGCTTCTGGGAGAAGCCAAGAGATGCATTGAATCAAATGAAACCACCGACTCAGCAAGTGTGGAGACCAATATGGGCACCACACATGCTCGCTTTTGCACACGAAAGTCTGAAGGGACGTTGCCACAAGCCCACTCCACTACAGATTTCACTTGTAAGTCCTATCGGGTCCTCAACACTGAGAACCTCTGAGCAAAACCAAGGCAAGGCCAGTGGAGCATAAGTGAGGCCTGTTGTAGAAGACCTCTCAATACCAGGCTGAGAAGCAGCCTGTGTGACAGACAGTAGTGACAATGAGCTGCCACCTCTGAGAGGGAAGCTGATGATTATAACCACCCATTGCATATGGGGCTTTGCAGGGGCCCTTAACAACAAATACAGGGAAACTCCAAGTTGAATTTCAACAGTATGTACACACTGTTTTACAAAAATGCCCTTCCTACTCCATTTTACATTACAAGATATAAGAAATAACATAATAAAAAATATTTCCAGAGAGAGAGAGAGAGAGAGAGAGAGAGAGAGAGAGAGAATGAATAATGAAAGTCAAGAGTAGCCAGGCAAAGCAGAAGTGAGTACAAAATGCAGAGACACCCCAAACCTCATCCCACACACACTCCACCAAGACTAGCAGTAACCCTCAAAGCAAAGAACACAATGAGATGAAATCATGAGCTAGAGCTGGCTTCCTGTCATGTTCCAGATGAGAGCCAAGCATTAGGAAGCACTTAGAAGCCAGTAATTCTGACTACAACTTGGAAATTCAAAATGAACATTTTGCCGTGCCTTTATTGCAGCTGTGAATTTACTCCCACATATTTAACAGAGAGAGACACTTATCCCTGCTTAACTAAGTTACCTGTGGTTGGAACTGAGGAACAGGTGGCCCTTGCATGCCTTGTGATTGTTCATCCATTCTGACTCAACTGGGGACTTCAGGACTCTGCAAAACAGAAAGTTGAAATGTAAAGGACGCCATCGTTGCCAATTCACACCACTTCCACGGGCCTGACACATGCACAGAAATACGATAGGTTCCTGCGATGCTTCTGAACAATTCACTAAGACACCTCCCCACCCTCTGTTTCCATTGCTGACACCTGCTAAGCACAAGCTCTGTTTAGTTCACATAATCATTCACTGGCACACCATTTCCATTTCTCCAGGCGAGCAGATGCAGGACATCCCTCTTTAGCCCATGCTTGAGAGAAGTAATAGCACGCAAAGCTCCTCAGACTCGGGCTCAGTGCCTGGCAACCCGAAAATGTATCTATTCTTTACATTCTAAAACTACCAGTACATCTAATACTTGCATTCGTTTCTTCTACGTTTACTTTAGAATACCCTTTAGAGAGTAGCAACAATACTCTGGATACAGGTCATTTGCAAATTTGATCTTCAGCCACATGAGTTGTCGGAAACCTTCTCAACGCTAAACAGAAATTCATCATGTTAACGCAGTCAGTCTCGATAATCAGTCCTCTCTCTGATGAACGCCTTATAAGCTACTTAAGAATCAGCTCCCTACTGTAAGTTCCCCTTTCTATTTATTGTTTATTCTTCCGTTCTTAGACTGCTGTCTGGAATTATATTTATATAATAAAAGAAACTGGTTGTCCTTATGGATACCCAATTGCACTCTTTAAAAACAGTGCTCTTCCACCCTGCCGCAATGGCGCTCTCCCATCTTTGTCTTGTGTCAAATGACTCTGCACACAGAGACACACAATCAGCACTCTGTTTTCACAGGGCTATGTCAGTTCAGAAAACATATAAACATTTCTTGTCATTATTCCTTGAACAATATAGCAACACATTACAGAACCTTCATACTACATTGGATGAGGATGCTCACAGAGTATATGGAAAGATACGTATACGTTATATGAAGCTATGTAATGGCTTAAGATACATAAGCCCTATCCAGAGTACTATCAGATTTTAGTATCCATGGGAAAAAATCAGAAGATCCTGAAACCAATTACTCAGCAGTACTGAGGAGACTATATCTGTTTTAGCTTCCCTTTCCTTTCTGTTGAGAGACCCATTTGTTTATGCTTAAACCTCCTGTGGATGGGCATCTAAACTACAGTGTATTATGTACCTAGCTACTGTCAGTACTAACTAGCAATGATTTATAATAAAATAATGGGGAGAGGGGGCACGTGGTCTCTCTCTCTACATAGCCTTGGCTGTTCTGTAACTAGTTATATAGACCAGGTTGACCTTGAACTCAAAGAGAGAGATTCATCTCTCTCTGTTCCAGAACTATGGGATCAAAGGTGTGTGCCACCATATCTGGCTTACTATACAGTCTTGAAAATCAAGCATGGTGATACACACCTATGAACCATAGCACTTGGGAAGCTGAGGCAGGAGGATCACTATGAGTTCTAGGTCAGACAGGGTTACCTACTAAGAACTGGTCTCAAAAAACCTATCAAAGTAAGAGTACTTTCTGTCTAATTACATATCTAACTTCAAGATTAATTTCAGAATCTGTCTAATTCTACTTTTAAAAATGTTTTTGAGATACAATTCTGTAGTTGAATATAAGAAGAAATAAGCCAGTCAGTAGTGTTACACGCCTTTAATCCCAGCACTTGGAAGCAGAGGTAAGTGGATTTCTGTGAGTTCAAGGCCAGCCTAGACTACAGAATGAATTCTAGGACAGCCAGGGCTACAAACAGAGAAATCCTGTCTCGAAAAACAAAAGAAAAACAAACAAAACCTGAAGAAATAACAATAATTAAGTCTACAAACTTATGAACATGGAATATTTAATTTCTCCCAAATCTGGTTTCAGTTTCAATACACTGGTATTTAACACCTTTCCCCACATTATTTCCTAATGATTTTGTGTTTTTATTACATTGTAAAAGCTGAATGTTTTCATTCCGTTTTCAGAATTTATTCCATACACTTAAACAACTGTATTGAAATAGTTCTTGCCTTGCTGCAAGAGCCAGCAGCCCCTCCAGTACAGTAAACAACAATGGAGGCAGATTATCTTCCTCATGTTCTTCATCTCAGGGGAAAGACGTTAACAGTCTCAATAGTGTCTGAGCATTACGTAAAATGTTAGCCATTTCAGTTTTATTTTCTGTGTATGGATATTTTGCATATACACTGCATGTGTACAGTACCTGTGTAAGCCAGAAAAAAAGGAATCAGATTCCCTGAGACCAAAGTTACAGATGGGACTGAGCTGCCATGTGGATGCTGGGGCCTGAACTCAGGTCCTCTGAAAAAGCAGCCAATGCTTTTACCCACTGAGTCATCTTTCCATCCCAAAGATACTCATTTTTTAACATGTGCCCTGACCTACTTGTTTCATGATGTAATTATTTTTAATGTTGGCTTTGAGTTCACATACTATTGGATTTGAAGAGGGAAAGGGAGAAGAGAAAAAGAAAAGATGAACTCCAACAGTGAAACCAGCATTTCACATTTGGGGTCCACAGACAGTTTCTTAAGCCACCCCACAAAGAAACTCCCTTGGCCCAAGTGTTCTATGAAACACTGTTTGTAATATTAAACTGTCTCTGAGAGCCAGAGGAAATATTAGCGAACTGAAAAACACAACTACCACTTTTTTTTTAATTGAGGCTATTTAATCATGAAAAGTATTGTGTAATATTCTTATTATCCCACAGCTGACTGACCCAGGAATACACTGAGAACTCCTAAGTTACAATCAAGTGTTACCATACACAGTGATACATGGCAACACCTAAGTAAATACAAGTGGGAGAGAACGAAGCCGAAGAAAAAGGAATTTAGAACTCTGAGAAATATAAAGGGAGCCAGCCAATCAGAGTATTCAGTTGAAAATAAAAATCTATAGGATATATTAAGCTTCGGCAAAAAGCACAAATGCCAAGTAATTTTCTAAGATATGACATGGCTCACTGTGTCACTGGGTGCCTTATCTCTGTGTACACTGTGTACACATGTAAACGTTCCTATGAACAGATGTTCATGTACTCCATGGAGCCTGTGGACATCAGAGGACAGCCTTGGGTGTGGTTCTCTCTTATGATATTGTTTGAGACAAGGTGACTATCAAGTTAGTCCCCCGCGCCCCCCCCCCGCCCCCTCGCTGTGAGAGCTCTGGGATTATCTGTGTTCTGGGGATCTGAATTCAGATCTTCACACTCTTGCAGCAAGTACTTCACACACTTAGCCTTCTCACCAGCTCTGATGCCTTTTTACTAACCCTGCATAACTGAAGCGAACACTTCTAATATGTGAAGTATGTTTAACATACATTTCATCATCTAGATCGCGAAGTCCGTGTTTCTGATAGTCACGTGGTCTATAGAGCATCTCTAATGCTGGGCTCAATGTCTGGAATAAACAGGCAGCTGAGTGGATATTTAGTCAATGATTACATATGTACTTGTCGCAAAGACATCAAGTGCTTAGTGATATTAATTAAGCATAAAGTTAATGATGAAAAACATCAACGAATTCAACTAATTTGTCATTAATCTTTAAACCAAAAAGGGAAAATGCTGTTATTGGAAGACACTGGTTAACACTGCAAATGACGATCAGGAATGAGTAACAAGGTTTAAATGAGGGCCAGGGAAGGAAAATAACACATCCAAGTACAAAACAAACAAACAAAAACGCGGCACATTTTGTATAAAATTTCAAACTAAGGTGGGTGGGTGACGGGAGAATTACCATCAGAACAAGGGATTGCTGAGCGGAAGAAGGAAGCTCACCATCAAGCTAGTGTGTGGTACCTACCTTTTTCAAAAACTTAGTCACATGATCACCATTACTTTATGTTGTACATCGGTCTTTGACACCCATAATCATAAATGTAGCTTTTGCACTAAATCGGTTGGTGTGCTATTGACCTAAACACTATGTAAAACTTAATGATATGTAGTTGGCTTTCTATAATGATGTGTGATTGGAAAGAAATAAGCATTTTAATAGTCATTTCCTATTCTCCCCAGTAGTCACCTTTGATGCAACATCAAACCTGACAGAAGATAAACTCGGGGTTAACTATATCATGGATTTTGCACTCCAATCAATGAACTTTTATTCTCTGAAAATCCAGTTGTCCACCTTGCCCTCTGAGTAGAACTTTGACTCATAGATTTTTGTAACATTATGACATCTGGAAATTTTTAAATCACAGAGTTAACTGAGAGTTTTTAAGTGGCAAACATTCCTTTATGCTTTATTTTTTAAAGTCTTCATTGTTAATATCACCAATTCATTTTATCAAAAAAAAAAAATGTCTCATCTTTAAATAGCAGGATAATGTTACACGGTGATGAACATACGTTTTCCAATATCCTCACTTCCGAAGTTTCAATTTCAGTAGGGTATGGCGGCACAAAACTTTAATCTCAACACAGGGGAGACAGAAGCAAGTCTATCTCTGAGTTCGTGGTGAGCCACATCTACAAAGTGAAAGCCAGAGCTATGTAGAGAGATCCTGTTTCAAAAGTAACTAAATAATAATAATAGTAATAATAATGATGATATTTGAATTTTATTAGCGGCACAGATTATGTTAGTAGTTTGCCTTCATAACTTTCAAGAAAATATTTACAAAAGTTTGCTGTCACAAGCTGTCAACCATTCCTCACAAAAACAAAACAAACAAACAAACAAAAAACCAGCTATTCCACTTGTTCTTCAAACACCTGCAAGAACATTCTTCCTGGAAGCGACGGGTTTGTTGGAGGGGACTGTGATTTGCTCAAGTCGTATATTAAAATTATGTCCCATCACATATTGTACTCAAAGACATGTCATCAAAGCTTGAAATTTGGTAATGTACTCATCTTCACTTCACCTCAGTTTCTGTGAGGTATTGTGTTAGCTCTTGAAGCCAGGACAAATGGCTGAGGTGCCTACTTAACATATTAAAGCAGCCCTGGCACCCAGGTTCTCCCAGAATCCTTCAGTCCCCACCGGTTACATGTTAGACTAGCATACCCTGCTCACTAAACTCTCCCGTCCCGGGGCTGGGCTGCTCTTCCCCAGCTGCTGTTCCTTATATAATCCGGACATTTGGTTACCTGACCCTTTATTCTCCAGGTTCTCTCCCTCTTCTTCTCCTCGAACTGCCCAGCTCAGGGTCATGTTCACTCTGGACTCTCCCAGAAGTCTCTGCCTTTGGCTATGCTCTCCCTCATATGTATAAAAACTCTCTTCCTCTACCATGTCCAGGAGCAGTCATGGCCTTCTTTTTTAATTTCTGTTTTACATTCAATTTGGAGCTGGAGGGGTAGGCTCATGCCTGGCAAGTAAATACTCCACTTCTGAGACACACCCCCAATCAAGAACATTTTAAAGTAAAGCTTACATTTAAAAACTAATAGCTATGTAACAGATAAAGGAAAGGAAAAGCAGTACATTTTGCCACTGAGCTGATAATGTATTTTTAATAAGCAAAAATTATTTGAACCATTATAACCACATAAGAGAATCTCAAGGGACTGACCATATATATACTATGCTTCTGTCCACAGAGGGAGCAGTCAACATTTTGACAAGAGCTGCTTGGTCAAAAAATGTAAAATCCAAGGCTGGAGAGATGGCTCAGTGGTTAAGTGCTTGTTACACAATCACAAGAACTGGAGTTCAGATTCAGTATCCATACAAGCCTAGTGTCTCCCGCATGGCTGGAGCGGTCAAAGTCAAAAGACAGGGGTATCTCTGGGGCTAGCTGACTTCCATCCTAGCTGAAAAACTACCAACCTGCCATTCAAAGAGAGATCCTGACTCAAAGGAAGAGGTGGAATAATAGAGACTAGGACGCCTGATGCCCTCTTCTGACCCCATGCACATGCAAAGGTACATACCTATACACATGCATGTGAATACACGCACATGTACACACGTGCACGCATCCACGCACACAAAATAAAACCCTACTTTAAAATCTGAAATCTATCCGGTTATTTCTCTCATTACTTTTATCCCGTTCCTCCCTGTACAGAACTTACTTGTGATTGATGTTTTATCTCTAAGATGCATCTGTTTGCCTGCCTCTCCCACATCAGCTTAGCCCTGTCTGTCTTGCTACTTTCCATGACCACTGAAATCCCTTCTGCCTGTGAGATCTACTCATGAATTTATGGCATCTGAGCCTGTTGGTTACTATCCTCTGGGTCCAGAATCTCCAAATAGCTGGCTCAACACCAAGCCTGCCCTGGCCAAGGTTCCATGGGATCCCTTCCTCTCCTGTGTATCTCCCATACCTTCACTACCCAATTTCTGCACAGCACTTTTAAGAATCTGTATTTATATTACTGTTTGTTTACCATGGATCACGTCTATTACAGTGCAAACTGCCAGAGCTCGGCCATTTTGTTTCTTACTAGATTTCTCAGCTATTAACTGGCATAATATGAGCATGGCGGTGTCTAGTGACTGAATGAAAGCTGAGTGGTAATGGACCAGAGGACAGATTTTTAGCCTTGACCAAGACCTTTACTAGTCTTTACTTTATCCTTCCATGGTTGGGACTTGTAAATGAGTAGATTTGGCTGGGAGGAAAAAAGGAGAGTTACAATGGATTGCAAGATATTTGCTAGGAGCCGAGAACATATGGTGGTACCACCAACCAAGTAACAGATGGGAAATAGAAGCAGGGTGGGTATCCGAAGAGCACAGGACAGGGCAGGAGCAACACAGGAAGACCTTACTGTGAACAGTATGGAGAAAGCTCCCGTGTAAAAAGCTTTGCATAGAATCTTTGGAGAAGAAGAAGTCAGTATATTGTCCTACAATTTTCAAAAGCATTGTTACGTTATTGGCTAAAACTTTCCTCTTCAATTGAAAATAAGTCTTTTCTGTGCATTGAAGTTCCCTGAAAAAGCCATACCTACGCATATGACACAGACTGAAGAGACCTTCTGATTGTCCAGAGTTGTTAATACTGAAGACGATCACTCATTTCTGTCTCTAACCTAACACACCTTCTGTCTGTCGTGGAAAACCTTTGAAATGTACATGCATTTCTTCTTCCAACCCAAACTGTCATGACGTGACAGAGGAGACCTATAATAGAGTTTCTCCTGCTTTGATTCAGTCTGACTGCCACCGGTCTCCACCAATGTCCTGGTGGCAAACGTGCTGACTTACGGCTGTCCTTATTCTGCAACTACAGAAGTTCCTGGAAACACTTCTGCTATAGACATGTCACCCAGGTCAACCTGAATTCATGTTGTAGGCAGATGGTCACTCATCACTCAACAAGGAAGGGAAAAATGTTTAAAGGCCCTAGGTCTGCCAATGAACTGACTTTAAATATGACCTTATCAAAATTATTAAATAAAACATAATACTTTATAAAGCAATATGGTTTGCTTCAGTGAAAATGTAAGCCATCTTACTGCCAATACTAAAATAATATTAGTATCACTCCTTAAATAAAATATTACTTTGTTCCCATAGTTAATCAATTCATCACATATATACAAACTAAAACCCTGAGACCTTTACTAGCAAACTACATCTCACAGGGACAACAAACCACTACACTCGCTCTGGTGGGAGTCTTAAGCAAGCCTCTATAATACCTACAGACACTGTCATGTTTCAAAGTTTGTACTGTACACTGACAGAAAGAAAATGAAGCAATATATGTTTCAAACTTGGATAACAGAATTTTTGCCCAATTACAAAATGCAGATGTAAAGCTTACATTATAGAATTTTCTTAAAAGAAGAAACTTTGAAAATATGTCTTTCAGAACATTTAACAAAATTCACTTGTAACAATGATATCTGCCAAAACACACCGAGACTTGCCTGTTTTGACTGACTCTTTAAGAGTAACAATGTTCAGCTAAATGAACATATTTCCCCTGCTCAAACAGTCCTTCCCCCCTTCTCCTCTGAGAGGATGCAGCCCCCTCCCACCCTGATATCTCCTCACATCAAGTCTCTGCAGGGCCAGGCACATCTTAACCCACTGAGGCCAGACAAGGCAGCCCAGTTAGGGAAACGTATTCCACAGGCAGGCTACAGCTTTAGAGTTAGCCCCAACTCCAGTTGTTGGGGGACCCACATGAAGACCAAGCTGAAAGTAAATCAATTTTAACCACACTGGTTGCCCACAAAGTCTATACCTAAAAAGCACCCATCCCTATTTTCAAACATACATTATCATGATGCAGTCACTCAGCTTCCCAATGCTGTATAAACTGTTCAGAAAGAACGTGCACGGGGCTCCAAAGCGAGGTTTCGGATATCCATTTTACAGGCTGGCTTTACTCTTTTGATTTTTCTGAATTCGAATGGGTTGAAGTACATGAACCAAACTTAAGTTTCCTTTTCTGAAATGAAATTTTCCCCTTTAATCTTTGAGATGATACAATGTTCATTATCCCTTCGTGATCAGTACTATGCTTACATACCCAAATAGTCTATAAGAACATTAAAAAGGCATGTTTTATTAAATAAGGCAACTATGAGGAATGAAATATGAAACAAAAGAGGTACGACTGCTGAAAAAATAGAAGCACACTTCCCCCACCCGAAGGACAGTTATTCATTTAGCTAGATAAGCACACACACATGCACACGCATGCACATGCATGCACACTCACATAAATGTCAACGGACATAATGGAAAGTTTAGGGTGACTGATACTTGGCAAAGTCTGAATACTTAAATTCAGATCTAAATATTTTTCTTGGCCCCAAGTCACCATTCAACAGGAATCTTCTGACCTCACCCTGCTGTCTCCCTTTAAATGACTGAGTCATCCAGTATTTCCCATAATGAAACGAGTGACACATCTGTATCAGCCAAGACAGAGAAAGTAAGTGCTCAGAGTCAATAAACCCATTCATACATTCTGGTGATAATAGGTTAAGTCTTTAAGAGGTACTGCGATGACTGCTGGGCATTTGAGGAGAATGACGGATGTTTCTAGACCATCCCAGTCTTAAGATTTATAGTTAAGATTAATAATTTATTGACAAACTTGGCTCTCAAAGCCTTTCTCCCTTTAAAGGAAATGGTGCTCTATGGGAAAACATAGGTGGTTCCAGAGGTCAGGCTGGGAAAGTACAAGCTGAGCCTGAAACATCATGTACCAGAAAACAAAGTGGTGCTCAAAGAACAATGGGGACATGTTAAAGAAATAGAGAAGTCAGCTTGAAGGGAAGCGGACAACATTCCTCCAGACACATGCAGACATCTGAGTAGCACGCTGTGGTCCCCTCAGTGAAACAAGAACTGAGGTCCATAAGGACACATAAACAATGGCGAGGCAAAGACATTCTTGACAACAGAGTGCTAGCTAACAAAGAGGCAAGGGTGGAATTTAAGTCATTCACTAGTGTAGCGCAAACAAGAGTCAGAGCAGACCCGGGTTCCTCTCCTTACACATGCATCTCCTTTAGCTAAGATGCCTCACTTTAACAGAAGTTCTTATCCAGAAATGGACTTGAAGCTATAGGATTACAACTAGAATTCAGTGACCTTGTAATTTCTCCACAAGTCTGGGAGCTACAGATCCCTCTACTAAGGAAGTGTCTGGAAAAGCCGACACACATGCACACATCACAAAGCAGAATGTCTCATTAGAAGAGCCCCGAACACCAAGGTTTAAAACTGCAGTATCTGTGTTAGTAGAGATTGGACTGTTCTGCCTTACAGTGAAAACAACCACTGTTCTTTCATAGTGACTCTGGTATCTTCTGCTGTTCATTGCATTAGTCTTCTATGAGCACTCGGCAGAGTACTAGTTACATAAGACACACATGTCAATCCAAGAATAAGACAATAACATCACAGCACAAGAAAAGCCATGATTTTCAAAACAATTGATTCTTGTTGACTCTAAAGCCATGATATTTTTTTCATAAAAGAGTATAGCATTCTAATTTGCTTTCAACTTAATTAAGACAAATATGTATCTGTATCTATAAGTATAAAAAAATAAAATATACTATCACTAATAGAAAATATACTGATATACTGATACAAATTGGTATGTTACAAAACTCAAGGGTAATATATACAATACTTAAAATATATAAAATCTTTAAAAAATATAATAAATATATATTTTAAAATTTTGTGTACTGTTAAGTACTACTAATCTCTCAATTCTGCTCTAAAAAATAAATCAGCAACTGAATTTCAAATTATGTACAACAATGTATATTGCCAAAGTATATAAAATAAAACAAAAACAACTGGTAGGAACACAAAGGTTAGCTAAATTAAAAGGAGGATCTCACAAGATTGTCTAGCAAGGAAAGGCACCTGTGGTCAATCCTGACAACTTGTGTCCCCAGGACCTACATGGTAGAAGAAAAGAAGCAAGTTCCAAAAGTTTTCCTCTGACCTCTACAACACACACACACACACACACACACACACACACACACACACACACACTTTTTAAATAATTTTAAAATTCAACAAATACAGAAAATTGAAAACTAGACTGAAAGCATTTACTTTCACCTACTGTGCCCTTAAAATGTAACCATAGTAAGTATGAAGTAATAAATTAAGACTCAAGAGGAAAATTTTTATTTTATATGTACTTGAAATACACACACACACACACACACACACACACACACACACACACACACATTTCCTTAATTGGACAGTTTAAAATACTTACCCTGCCAATATATAAGCCAAATAGACAAACAGAAACGGAAAATCACCTATCCTACCATGCAAAACTATAGTTGAAATAAGGTTAGGATAGAATGGTTTGCACACTGCTTTATCCATAGTGCTTGGCTCAGGGCTAAATATAGCAAATTAGAATTTCTTAATGTATCTAATGTGAATTTATTAAATGGACCTAAATATGCTACAACCCATGACCATATTAAATCAAAACTACCATTTGCACTCATGTATAAAATCACTGTAATATTGTTTCATATGTGTGTATGAACGCTTTCTTTCCATAATGACAAAAATGATCATTCAGAGGAAACCTCCGAGGACCATTAGTTAAAGTGTTCATGAATGCATGACTGCAACATGACACAGTAAAACATCAAAGGACAAGAATCTGAGGGATGAGAGGGAACCAAGAGAAGCTCACCTCAGCATGTTTACCACTGAGTGCTGTGTTGACAGTCTAGAGACAGCTGAGGCGCTAAGAAGAGGTGTAGCTTTTCCTTTGGCCTTTTGGGAACAGAAGACACACCAGAACTGACCAGAAGGCTATGGTGAGAGAGTTCCCCAGAACGTGGGTACAGGCTCGGAGAGCCAGACAGCCTTAACTCTAATAGAATTGTGAGCATTCAATGAGTTAATTCAGATCTAGAATGAGGGTCCCTGGGAACTACTGCTCTAAGACACAAAGAAATGAAAACTCTCACTGGAGACGGTATGTCCAAGGCACCAATGTATTTCTATAAATGATTTCCCACACAGAGCATCCAATACGTGATAAAACATAACCAGATATTTAAGCAATTAAGAATTCATGAACAAAACCAACAGACAGAATGTGGGGGGGCGGGGGGGAAGGGTCCTCAGAGGGAAAGCAACTAAGCAGTGTTGCTGTGACAAACACTGACTAAAAGCGACCTGGGAAAAGAAAAGGTCTATTTCAGTTTACAGCTTACAGTAAACCAAGGGAAGCTACAGAAAGAACAGAAGCAGACGTCATGGGGGGACTCTAAATACTGGTTTGCTCTCTCTGCTTGTTCAGTTACATTCCTAACAGACCCAAGTCCACCTGTTCAGAGATCTCCCAAGGTGAGCTGACCCTGCTACAACAATTAGCAAGAGAAGGCCCCACAGAAACGCCCACAGGCTAATCAGATGGAAGCAATTTTTCAACTGATGGTCTTTCTTCCCAAGTAACTCTGGTTTGTGTCAAGTTGACAAAAACGAGCCAGCAGAGATGATAATCGAATGTTATCTACATGAAATAATAGGGTAATCATGATTATAGAATGAAAACTGCAACTGAAATTAAAATTCAAATATATAATTTATAAACAGAAGAAGATAAATGGAGTTAGTGTCCTAAGATTCCTATTAAAATGTGTACAGAAAAAGAAAAGTAAAAAAACAGCATGTTTATTTTATTTTTAATATTATGCTTTCTACACATCTGACAAAGTTAGTGGCATCAACATCAGATTCAAGTACCAAAGAGCCATTATCATCTGATTTCCCTTTACACTCAACTTCTCCCCCAGTTCCTGTCTACTGTACATCCATACCATGTCTCTATAGTGATGTCTTTTCTAGGACATTGTAGAAATGCAGCCTCTTTAATATGGTCCCTCCACCACTGAGATCCATCTTCCCGCTGCAAACAGGCTATTCATTTTAATTGCTGAATAGTACACTATTGCATGGATGGGCATACCAGTGCTGACCTAGACCTCAAATGACAGGCATCTGCATTGTTGCCAGTTTCAAAGAATCATGAGTAAAGTTATTATAAACACTCAAATATAGGACAATTTCAATTACTTGGGCAAATAGCCAGGAATGAGACTAATACTTGATTTATTCATGATATATTAAAAAATAGATGACTTTATTATAAGAAACAAAACTATACCACCAAACTATACCACCTGCCCTGTCTTATCACTTGCCTTCTATGGCCTCAGTGACGTACTATTCACTCATTCCTTAAAGTCTTCAAGATCATTCCAAATAATTGGGTATCATATCAGTCTAGAAGATGTATTCTGGTCAATTCATCAAATCAAGAAGAAAGCAAATGATAGATATTCTAAGTCTTTCAATTTTATAGAAAAGTCTATGCTAACATTTCTTCAACTATATTTAACAGTTAAAACAGCTAAATAACATGACTATTTATAGGACATAAATAATATATGTCCATTGAAGAATTAAGCTCAATGCAAAGCTATGGATTCTTACAGTCTGATAAACTCTATCAACTAATCAATAACAAATAAACATTTGAAAGTGCAGAACAAAGCTAACCAGGACATATTGAGACAGGTTAACATAAGGTTTTTGGATATGGAATCATTTATGGGGCTACTTTTTTTTTTTTTTTTTTTTTTTTTTTTTTTTTTTTGCACGGTGAAATAGAAAAAAGTACCTCATGCTAGGCAAATACTTCTTCTTTGAACTAAATCTTACAGAGTGGCTGCTCTAGTTGAGAAATGTTTTCTAAAAACATTTGCTCAAGTCCCACTAAGTTACATCCTGAGGAAGGAGTCTAATATTCAGTAATGTACCACAGTAAGGTTGCTCTTGACTAAAGCATCAGTGAAATGACATCAAATTATGGTACTGATAAGACTAATGGTTTTATTAAGACTGATGGTTTTATTATATTTCTTGCTGACTATTTATAGGAGCTGGTTCAATTTTATCTTTTGATTAATATAGATCAAAATTTAGAGACTCCCATAAACAGAACCCTCAGGTTGGTTCATTAAGAAACCACTGACCCAAACTCTCTTTCCTGCCCTGCTGGCTTTCACTGAGCCACGTTACAATGGTGACCACCACCTCACCTCTCCCTGTGCTTTACCCAACAGACACACAATACTTTCCATTTCAATTGTCTCATTTAACTATGAGACTTGACTCTGAAAACAAAGCTACATTTTTTAATTTGAACCGTAAAAGCCAGCATGCGATGCTAGCAGAATTTTAAAAGGGAAAGGGTGTCTTTTAAAATATTATGCAGCATGACTTTCTAAATGTGTTTTCACAAATTCCATATCCTATAGTAGTAAAGTTTTAAAGAAGATGATGTGGTCCTACTAGGCCCTCCTATGGTAGTAAGCTGTGAAGGATGATGTGGTCCTACTAAGCCCTCCAAGTTTTACCCCCAACTTTCCATCCTTCTTAACCTCAACAAACTAAAACATAATATGAAAGAAGTACACTGTTACCTTTCTCGAAGTTTCTGGTTCATATTCTATTTTCTAATGTAAATGACAACCTATTATTTTAAGTGATACCTTTCTAAGGAGAGCTGCAGCATCTGCCTCGAACACATGCTTTCACTGTCTTTCTCTAGCTTGACAAACTTATGTGAACCATGGGAGCAAACTGCCAAGGTCAGAGAAAGGCGTAACTCAAATGCAAGGTTAGACCTTTGGACCTAAGGATGTGTAAGAGGAAGCAGGCTAAAACTAACAACATTCAGTCATGGCGTGAGCAAACATGTGCCCTAAGTAACTATAGTCTGCTTCTCACATAAATGAATAAAGTTATTTAATAATAAATCATTCTGAGCAAAAATAATACTGAGTACATCCTATAACAGGAGACCTAAAGCTGGCTAGCTTTCAGAACCACGGATAGAAGGTTTTCCTTTTAAAAAGGTGTCTTCTTGGTCCGCCCATTCTCGTCTCTATATTGCCTGAGTAACTGTGAAGTGGAGCAGATATTTCTCTATTTTAGAGATGAACACATAAAAAGATACATGTGGCTAGAAGGCAATGTGTTTGAGATCTACACAGTGTGTTCATTTAATAGGTCACACACAGGCTTTGTCTATTTTAAGCTTGGCTCTGTGTATCCAGATGCAGTCCCACAGCTGACGAGTACTTGGCCGGGGCTGCTGAAACTGCCCCTTGTGCTTGGCCCCACTAATAAAGCTGTTTCAGATGCAGGCCAGGAACATGAGAGCAGCAGCTCATGCCCAGGACCTTTCTGAATCTGACTTGGAGCCACATAAAAATAAGCAATGGACACTGCGGGACGATGTGGTGGGAGGCAGGCAGGAGAGGAAGCAGGCCAGAGGCAGGCAGGAGCCTGGAAATGCCTCTTGTGCACTACCTGGTCACTCCTTGTTATAACAGTGAAAGTCAGTCATTACTTCAAATCCATATTAAATCTGATTTATTCCCCTAACGTGAAATATTTGGGCTTGTCATTTTCAACCTACCTATAAATGAACTGTCTGGATCTGGATTTGCCTTTTTAAATAACAAATATACACATTTAACTATTGAACTTTTCAAAACAAAAATCAAGGACTCCAGCCTTTGAGAGGATAAGAGACATGGCGTGCAACTAGGATGTGAGTTCAGCAAAAGACAGCAATGTGGCGTGTTCCCATGCTCAGAGCTATCCCTCATGTCACCAAAGTGCCCAAAGAAGGCTGTTTTCTGGAAAAGGACACCACAAGAGAAAAGAAGAATGCTAAAAGAAATCAAAGAAAACCCAATGACGTCAACAGCTGGCCTTCTCTAGACCAGGTCAAACCGATGCCTGTTTCTGAGATCCAAGTATTAGGAATCGCTGTTGTGACTAGATTTTCCTCCTATTATTTCTGCGGGCTGTGTCTCAGGCTCTCTACCCTACTTCCTCACTGGTTAGGGAGTATGCCATATATTCACTATTACTTAGTCCTCACAATCCCTATTCACCAAGTGGGTCTGAGCCACCAACATCATAAGTAGCACTGAGTCAAGACAGAATCACCTTCTCTTCTTGGTGAAGCTAACAACAGCCTGGCAGACTTTATGTCTCCTACACCTGAGAGCATAAGTGTTTTACAATGTAACAGAGAGATCTTAGGTATTCTTACAATGCATTGATCCGCAAAGTTTTTCATAAGTAATAAAACTAAAGCCTAATCCTGGAACCTTAAGAGTTCACACTGTGATAATCTACTCAACTTCTTGACTATGTGTGTGACAGTGTGTCTCGCACACACGAATGACTATAGAGGCAAGACTAAGTATCTTTCCTTGGATCCCATCCAACTTGGTTTGGGTGATTTTTTTTTAGACCATGTCTCTCCTTGGCCTTGGGCTCACCAATTACTCTAACTAGCCAGTAGGCTGTAGGGATTACAACTGTTCCCCCTCACACCTTGTCTGTTTTGTTTGTTCAACTAATGCTTGACCTGAGGTCCTTGTGGTTACATGGTGAGGGCTTTATCATTTCATTCAGTGGCTTCATTTTCTACAACACACAAGTCTGACAAAAACCTTCAGTGTTGCTGAAGGTGCACATGGAAGACAGTTGTGAGGAACGGGCTTGAGAGACCAACGTACCTGTGCTGATGAGACTTGACAAGTAAAACACGGTGTTTGAAAAGCTAAAAGGCATTTGGTTATCATCTCTCTCGGCCTCTTACAATTTCTACTGATGCATTCCAATCACAAAGACTTTTGAAATTACCAACAAATGAGAGCTACAAACACCATGTGAGAATTCAGGAAAACTTATGAAAGATTTGACTTTACTCTAAAGGCATCTGTAACTCAGATCTCAAGTGTCAAGTCCTTTTCCCAACAAAGTACTGTTTATGTGGATTGCCCTGCCCCTGTCACAGGGATTCCAGAAAGAGCCCTGTGAGCTTGGCCATTGTCGTGGCTTCTGGCACCAGGACAACGGAACAAGGAGAGGCTGGAAGCTGAACCTCACCTACCTGAGACAGCATTACATAGGTGCTACCGTCATCTGCTTCCAACCCAAAAATAACACCCTCGGCAGTAATGAGTTTCCACATTAGATCTCAGGCAAGTTCCTCTATGATTGACAAAGGCCTGCTGAAGAGAGGAGAGTGCCAAACCAGACCTCATCAGCACTCCTCCTAAACAAAGACTGGATCACATTGACTTTTTTTTCCAGACTCCCGACAACACCTACAACAGCATTAAAACTTTAATATGATGATTGATGCCTGTGAGCATTCAAATCCTAAGCCAGTGGAACTAATGTGGAACTCTAGTGAGGCCGAGCCTACGTCTGAGTTATTTCTGGTTTGGAAACAGACGTGGCAAAGTACCTCTGACTTTTTAGGCACAGCCAAAAAGAGTCAGCAGACTGGATGCCCTAAGATGAATGATTATAATAAACTGTCCTCAGACATGAAACCTTAGCTTGGTGCTAAATCCAACCCACAGGGCTCTGACTGCCACACTTGTATTAAAGGCATTTGCTGAACAAAGAGCTCCCCAATGGGACAGCTTTCAGTCTGAGTTTATATCGAATACCAGACATGCGCTGTAGGGTTAAGCATTTGGATAGGGACCTAGCATCTCTCTTACACAGCACTGTGTGAGATGGCACATCTCTTCTTGGCACTCTTTATCTACATTTAAATCTCCAGGGTGTGTCTCTGTGTCACGTGGACTATTAAACTGTCACCAGGATTAGCTTCTAGAGAGAGAAGGAAATGAGCCTTTTTTTTTTAACATCATGAAGGCAAAAAGAAGAGAATATTACTAATGAATCCTGAAAATAAATTACTAAGTCGCTGCGCTTTAGTGATCCAAACCAGAGAGAAGCAAAGGTTTCCTTAAAAGAGCCACGTAGTAAATATTGTAAGCTTCACGGGCATCACATGGTCTCTTTGCAGTTGCTCAGTTCTATCACGGTAAAGCAGTCACTGACGACAGTGAAAGGGTCAGTAACAGACTAAGCAATAGCTCCACTCTATACCCCTAGATTTCAACTCAAATTAATAAAAGCAAGTCAAGAACAGAATACAAATCTATTCCATCTACACTAAAGTAAAGCTAAAGTATTTTGGGACCATCTAACAACTCTAGGAATTTGGGTATGAACTATAGAATAAAAACCTCTGGGAGGTCTTTTATGCTTTTGTTATCCTTATCCCCCCCACCCCAAAACACACAGAAATACAACTCTAAGAAACCCACCAATAACGTAATTTAAAAAGGTATTTCATGTCTTACATGGTGCAAGAACTTCTTGCTACCCAAAATTCTCTGGATCTCAACCACCCAATGTGAATAAACAAAATTTTCTCTTCTCCAGAGAAAAGGCATAGCCAAGCCTGCTATCTGAATCAATCCAGTAAGCCAGAGAGAACACAGCTGCTAACAGCTGAAACAGAAACTGTCACTGGCTCATGGTATGGAAGACAGAACTGGCATATAGTTTGGTAACAACATGAGAAGGTCCGGGTAAATACTGAAGACCCCAGAGACAGACCAACCCTCTTTTGGTCAAAGTGAAAGCTGGTAACTCCACCAGAACAAAAAATTGGCTCTAGTCTAAAAGTAGAGATAATATCTAGAGTCTCTCTGTATGTTTTCAACTACAATGTCTGATATACAAACAATCAAACAAACAAAAAGCCTGGCCAAGAAATAAGTAGTATGGGGGTGGGGGGGATAGTTCCACAAATGAACTAGATTTTATAAAAATAAACTTTAATTACAGATTAATAAACTAGATGAAAGTCAAGAGGGAAAGCTCGCAAGGCCTCGGTCCTAGACAAAGAACTACAGGGAACTAAGAAATGCCGAGAGAGGAATCAATGCTCTTCCCCAGGGAACAACACACCAACCAATTATCCAATATCAGTCAGACCTGAAAACATGCATATAAAACACATTATATGGACTAAAAGAAACTGAAAGAAATTTGTACTCACAAATTTAGGAATACGCACACAACAACAACGACAATAACAGCAAAATTTAAAGGAAAAAAAAAAAGGCCATGAAGTTGAAAGGAAGAGGGAGAGACAGTACATGGAGGGTTTAGAGGATAGAAAGTGGGGGAGAAAATAAATTATAATCTCAAAAAATTAAAAGGTGTGTATTAAAAAAAAAAGCAAGGTTAGTGCCCACAGAATAATAAAAAGTCCAAATTTAACACTGACCCTAAATGGGGAGAATTGTATTGAAATCTCTAGGTGTCTACTCACAGAGCAAGAACAGATACACATACAGGGGGAGCACAAAAATGGGTTGATTTCAAAAGGAACAGAAAGGAACAGAAAACTGGAAACAAGATCAGAGAAACACAGGTGCAAACTTAAGTGAGTGATATCAGCAATGGTATAAGACATAGTGAACTAAAAGCTCCAGGAACAAGGAAATAATGTTACATTTGTAAAATTCTAACTTGGTAAAGCAAGTCTTACATACTGAAACCCAAAATTCCTTAACCACGAAGGAGAAGCACAGTGTAGACACTAGCCAAAGAAAGACGAATGTCATTTCACAGACAAAGGAGCTGCTAGGATTTATAAAAGAAAAGTAAAGAGAAATAGCTCATAAAAATAAAAGGAATTCTTCAAAAAGACACCACAATTCTACATGAGTAATACAGCAAGAATACAGAAAGCGAAACAAAAAGACCAAAAAAAAAAAAGACAATTCTACAATTAAAAACTGGACTGCGGTGGGCACTAAAATTGACAATAATTAGAAAATGAAGGAAAAAGATATCAAAACCAAGTCTCAGCATAGAAAGAACTAAACCCATAAAAGTACCCACCTAACAGCATTAAGTCAGCCTCCGGGCACCAAGCCTGAGAAACTCACTTGCCACCACGCAGGGCAGGATGCTGCAGAGAGTTCACAACTCACAGCTGAGTTCCCTGTCAAGGCAGCTACGTGGCTATTCCATGTCAGGGGACATAGATCCTGGCTGCTTGCATCAACCTAAATGATCCTGAAGAGCTGGTCTAGCTCCAGAATGCCCCTACTGGCTGCCTGAGGCCTCTGTTGCAACACACAGCCCTTCAGGTTCCTCTGCCTCATCCTGCTTTCTTCCTTCCCAAAAGCATTGAGCAATGAATAGTAAGTACGGAAATCTCCATTTCAGAGTGAGTGACTTGGGAAATACAGCATGTTTCAGTTGCTGCTAAAAGTGATCTAAACAAGACTCAAAAATGGGAGTTTAAAGCTAAATCCATTGATTGGCATTAGGAGACTTCACCTCCACCCATCACTGATAGGTGTCAAAATATGGATAGACTGTAATAAAGTGTAATCATTTTGTCAGCTGACAAAATCTAGAGGCACCCAGGAAGAATCTTAGAGAGGGATCGTTTAGATCAAGTTGGCCTTTGGACATGTCTTTGTGTCAACAGAGATGGGAATTATTACCTACCGAGGCATGGGATCCTGGACTGTTTAATGCTTAAAATCAAAGAAAAAAAAACCCATCACAAGCATGTATGCATTCACTGCTCTCTGCTCTAGACTCTGGATGTGACTCTCTGCTCCAAGTTCCTGCTGTCATGACCACCCTGACATGAGGGATTGTTACTTACAAAGGCAACTTAAGGGAGACAGGATTTAAGGGTTTATTCAGGCTCAGTTTCAGGGTACAGTCCACCATAACAGGAGAGACAAGGTATCAGAAGCTTGAAGCAACTGATAATTTGACATCTGTAGTCAGAAACAGACAATGAATGCATACAGGCTACTGCTCAGCTCACTCTCTCTACTCTTACTCAGTGCAGGATCTTCTGCCTAGGGAATGACGCCATCCACAGTGGACAAGTCTTCCCACCTCAATTAATGTCATCAAGATAACCACACAGAAATCACTTGGTCTTTCAAGTGATCCTAGATTGTATCACATTAACAACTACCACTCAACGTCATACCTGACAAGCCTGTTATTTTGAAGTTAGGATTCCAACTAGTAACAATCAAGGCTCTGAAGAATGTACTCATCAAGAAGCTTGAAAATCCCAAAACTGTAAATCACTTAAAACCCTGTGACCAAAGAAGAGGTTCCTCTTCCTTCCACTGATGATGACACGAAGCTGCTACCTCACAAGACTATCCTACCCTTTCCTCCTAACTATCAGATCAATAACTAGTATCAAAGGAAGGAGGCCATGACCAAAAGGTGCTACAAGGAACAGCCTGGTAATAATCTATACACTCACAAGCTTGGTAGTCAGTTACATGGGTGTGCTTGCTTTACATAAACTTCTTGAGTCGGACATTTAAATACACTAAAGTACGAAGTATGTTAGTACTTCAATAACTTTTTAAATTATTTTTTTGTGGTTGGCTTTTTTGTTTCCGTGTGTACCACATGCATGCCTGGTGCCCACAGAGGTCAGAAAAGAGTATCAGGTCACCTGTGACCGAAGTTACAGACAGTTGTGGGCCACCATGCAGGGGCTGGGAATCTAGCTGGGTCCTCTGAAAGAGCAGCCAATGCTTTTAACTGCTGAGCCATCTCGATAGCACCTTTCAATAACCTTTTTTAAAGCAATTATATTCAACTTATATTTTCAAAGAAAATGGATTTAAAAACTTCCACAGCATACTGTCATGTTTGTATTTGTATATATATAACTCTCTGGCCAATTAACACAATAATTATCCTTTATTAAAACTGTTAATTGAAAGAGACCAATATGAAAACCAGACTCAACTACAGAATCTCCTTAATACCTGCCTATAAGACAGTATATTTAATCACTGCATAAATCAAAAGTAAATCCAAACTGATACCTTTACAAATTTGTGTGGGCAAATGATGGGACTAAATACCTTACATGTGACCATGTATTGGTCATGTGACCATGTATTAGTCATGTAACTCTCACAAGCATCTTCATGTATTTCTTCATTGTCCAAATGTAACTCAAAAATTATCTTGGGTGCAAAAGGATGTATAGTTTAAAATAAAACCTCTTCCAGCCTCAGGGGCTCATTTACTATACCCAAAAGAAAGAGGCTTGCTCAAGTTACCCACAGCACCCAAGGTCACAGTGCTATACCCTATCTAGAGACTAATCCAAATCCTACCTCTGCCTTTTCCCCTTGGTGTCTCCACTGCACAGAGTGAAAAATCCCTTGTTTGCCTATTGTCTGTTACAACTACAATGGACCATATTGTCTACAACTGTCAGACATAAACAAAAATCTCTTGCCCTGATTAAAGCTTTCCCTCTCCTCCACATGGTGTTGATGGGGCACTTTAAGCTGGAGAAGGCTTTTTTTTTCTTTTTCATGAGAAAAAAAAAAGCAAAGGCATCACCCTGATTCCACTTGTGACCTCAGTGAATGAACACTATCACTGAAAGTCTGGAAGGAGACACTGAGCAGCTATGGACTCCAGGTGTCTAGTTGTATGAGTAAAAACCGCCACTGTCAGCCACTGACACTGTCTGAAGGGAAATGTGCTTCCAAAATGTCACAGGGTTGGGAAATGAGAGAACCAAGATTTGAAACTAGGTCTTTCTCCAGAACGTCAAATTGCGTCTCTTTTCTATAAATGTTTAGTCCAAATCATTAATACATGGAGGTATTCACCTAAGTGCTTAGCCTGAAACCAGACGGCTACGACACACGGAAAAATCAAGGAGACAAGTCACTCAAGAATCCTTTCTCTCACGGTTTATGCTTGGTTTCTGCACTAAATAAGCCTGTGCCAACCCTTCCGTGTTCTTTATATACAGCTGTGTAGATGTTAGTCTGTAAACAAGAACACCCCTGGAAGCTTCTCAAAAGCATTTAGCCCTAGAATTAACAGACGTGAAACTGCAGTTTCCCAAGAACATGATAGAGAATGGAGAGTCTTAAGCAGTTCCAACAGCGAGTTATGCACTCTGCCTTCATCTAAGTGAGACCTATGTAGGAAAGGAAAGGTATCTCCTGATAACAGAAGCAGTAACAGAAAGATATCTAGTTATGTCTCTAGTAAAAGAAATACCCAAGATCATCACTGGAAAACTTTCTTACTTGAGTATGTTAGATTTGTAAAAATGCTTCTTTCAAATAAAGGAAATACTAGCTCTTATTCAAGTTCAATTCCAAAACCAACAAACCTTTTCAAAAAGTTTTTAGAGCCTGTTCTTTCTAAATCGCATTGAAGCCCACTCCCTAACTCCTGCCACGAAGCCTGAGTTATGTGTGCCCCTACCTCCAGGCATGGCAGAGGTCACATTAAGAAGATGCTCCTTTGTGGTACAAGGCTGCCTCCCTTCAAAACCTGTTTGGGTGGGCATCTTGCTTTGTCTGGTAAGACCAAAACCCCCGCCATGTTGCATGTCATGTCTGCTGGTATCAATACATCTCCTCCCTGAAATAAAACTCCACTCAGTTCTTTGTCAATCCCCCTATCTTCTCCCAAGCTAAAATCTAACACGCCAAGAGCATGGATTTAAGATGACAGGTGCATACTGGTATTCAGAGTTCTCTCTGAAAGGCTAATATACTTGTTACACTGAGTACCACAAAACAGGACCAAATGACAGGTTTTCCCAGCAAGTCTGATTAGGATATATGTTGGAGTTTATATAAACATATGTTTATAACACTGGGAATGTTTTCGGAGCCAACGAAAATTCCTATGTATTTTTTACATATCTTCAGGAGCACAAAACTTAAAACTAAATTAATATTTTCATCTGATTAATTTTTAAATAAAATATAAGCATTTGTGGAAATGAATTACAAAAATACATATAAGGAAAATTTTGTATGTAATATAAGCATTTGTTTCTATAATAACAAGGTAAGTAGCTTAACCACATGTAAGTCAGTACACACAATCTTCATTTAAATCTAACCATTTCTTGAAAGCAATTATGCTGTTTCCATTTATATTAGTTATAGCTTACACATTTCTAAAAGTTCATCGTCCAAGGTTCTAGAAGCTTTTTGGGTATGATAATAAAGATAACCCTGCTATAGAAGGAATGAGTGAAATTGCTTTAAGCTACTAGGTCCAAATAACTTATGCTTTTAAAAGCAACCCTGCCTTCATCTTAAAAGTCAGAATGTCTACAGAGGCTTGTACGTGGGTCATGAGATGTTTGTTCCCAGGCTAAGATGCTGTATACAATTTGTGCCCTAGAAAGAGCTTTCCACCCAAAGTTATAAATACTCGAGAAGAAAAGGTCATAGAGAGTCTGACCTAACTAACCATAGTCTGACCACTGTGATGTTCCTCTCAGCAGTTCCAGGCTTGCTGGTCAGAGTTTAGAGATGATCCTTGGTCCTTTCATCTGAGAAGTTTCAAATGCCTGCTTCTTCATTCACTATTGTTCTACGTGTAACTATCAAGATACAGCATCAGCACAGACAACTGGGCTTTGGCGGCAAAACTGAACAGAAGGCAAAGGGCTATCTATTCTAACTCATCTCCTACTCTTTTGTGTTTGACAATAAGAACAGCAAAATCTTAATTCAAGCCTCTATTCAAACTCTGTATCCAGCCACCTACAAATGAAACGAAATATTAACAAGAGTATCTTTCCTGAGCAATTGCTAACGGGGTTTTGAAAACTGGGGAGAGATAACTGTACTCCAGTTCTTAGCAGCATGCCAACATTACTCATAGCCTCTCCTACTCAGCCAGGGACCTTTGGTTCAGGGTGCTAGAAACAAACAATACATATCTGAGGTCTGTTCCACCACTTAGAGGTAGAACCTGCAATTCGAATGGCTTAATCTCTCAAACGTACCAAATTCCTTCTCTGCAAAATCTTGAGGGTGACACAAATTCCTGATCTACTTCACCTGGCAGTCAGTGACTCAGTGGCATAAGTTACCAAATGTCTTATTACCACTAAGAGTAGAATGCAAATGCAGTATGATATTTCCATACTGTTTCCTAATCACTGTTTGAAAAAATATATGCCTACTATATTTTGGATGTTTATATTATTAATAACATCAGGAGAGCCAAAAGCTCCAGTAAAGGCCTCATAGACTATGCCAAACTCCAAGGTCTAACCTCCCTCTCCAGTTGGGCCCTTTCTGATAAATAGTGGCACAGCCCAGGGACTATGGACTAGCATCACCGAGATGCTCTCACCACAAGGGCGGAGGAGACAGGTTTGCCGGGTTCTTTCCACAAGAAAGGTGAGTACTGAACTCTGTACTGCTCTGCTATAACCCAACTCACTACAAGCACACCTACCAGTCAGGCTCTGGTGGATGAAAGTACCAGCATGTGGGAGGCTCATTCTCCTGCACCTGCTGTGCTTGCAACAACTGTTACCTGATCTACCCAGCTACAGTTGTCACCTATGAAGGTGTGGCAAACCAATGTGCTAAAAAGTCATTTCCTTTTGAATCCTGTTTCTCACTGTATTCTGTGTGAAGTCTGCATTCTTCCCTGGTGGGGGGAGGGAGGTGCACCAAGCACAATGCTAAGATTAAACAATGGCTGGACTGAAATGGCTTTCCAAAGGCCCGTGGGTATGGTATTTAAACATAGGATCTCAAGAAAGATGAGGGTGATTGCCACCAAAGAAATGTGACCTAGAAATTGAACTATGGGAATCTCAAAGCAAGCAGCTAGCTGAAACCAGAGCAAACCAGTACAAACTAAATATGCCTCTAGGAAACTAGAGACCAGGAATCAATATCTCTGTAGATGACTTAAACAGGGTGACAACTGTAGACCTCAAGGCTCGTAGCTATCTCCACTACCTAACGCTGGCATCCGTACCCTGATTTGCTAGCCTTTAAACCACTGATGCTCAACCTTCCTAACACTGCAACCTCCTTCATGCTGTGGTGACCCTCAATCCTAAAATCATTTCCATGCTACTTCATAACTGTCATCTTGCCACTGTTCTGAATTGTAATGTAAAGCGCTGATTTGTGAGATATCTGATATATGACCCCATGGTTGAGAACCTCTGCTTTAAAGGGAAAGGAGACCAGAGAAGGGACCAAATCCTCCTTGTGCACTAAGACTGTAGAAAGGGCAGAGAGGGCACAGCCAGTCTATATGGCTCCTGATTTTCCCAGGGCTATCTTCCCAGTGTTTCTTGAAGGAAAAAGGCCAATTGTTTGATTGTCTGGACTTGTGAATAAACAACAACGACAAGAGGTTACTAGAAACTGTATAATGGGGCCACCTGAACTCTTACTGTGACTGCTGTTGCTGCCGCCACTTCTGAACGTGAACTTGGTGTGGAATGTCGGACATGTGTGTGCACCGTGAGCGCTCACTAACTCACAGCGTGTTTTAACAATTTGGGGGAAAAAAAGTCCTTGCAGAGAGGCAACAAGTAACAGACCATACATGGTGTCTCCTGCCCAAACAAGGCATTAAAAACAACACAGGATTCCAAGAGACAAAGCACGGCTGTGGTTTAGGGTTTGTACTCAGAATACTGAGGTGTGCAGCATTTGATGCAAGTCGCTGCACTGGCAAGGAAACTCTAAGGCACTGGCAGCCTGTGCTGGATCTGCACCAGCTGAACTCTGCTCTTGCCCTCGGTGCTCAGGCTCCTCCAAACACTGAGTGTGAATGAGCCAACTACACCAAGTAAGAACACCTACTGTGCCACCATGATTGTTGCTAATAGCCATTTCTTGGTCCTTTGGGTACCAGAAGATCAAAGTCAGTTATCTACAAGTGGTTGAGGTTTCCAAGACAGGCTTCCCGACTAAGGCAGGTAGGCCCGACTCTGTTATATGCACAGTTCCTGAGATACGGAAGAGTCCTCCCCACACTCAGGAATGATTTGGATGCACTATGTCAATGATAGCACGCTGATACATAGACTCAAGGAACAGGAGGACGTTTTAGAGCAAATGCTGGCTCACGTGATAGCCCAGGGTAGCTGATTAATCTTGACAAGTTAAATGACAACCTATCCAAGTCAAATTCTTCAGCATCACAGAGGCTACCTACCCTGAGAAAGCAAGGAAAAACCACCTTCCGGCTACTACCTCCTAAACAGCAACCTGTACTGAGATGGAATATTTGGATATTAAAAACAGGAGGGGCATATTATTAGAGCAAACGAGGTTTCTGTTTCCTACAGAACTGAATTTTTTTTGGCAATGAGGTTCACGTATCAGAATAAACAGTGAGGAAATTGATCCTCATCTTGGAGGATCTAAATCCCTTTGCACAAGTTGCATGGGTAATAACTAGCCTTAAACTACATCCTGGCTTAACAGAAGAGGTATGAACAGATAAAACGATTCACACAGCACAGAAGAAAGGGCCCTAAAAAATTATCTGACATAAAATGGGCTGTGCTCTCAGGTATGTCACTT
>JANHMN010000009.1:38065467-38076200 GCA_030674055.1 Rhabdomys pumilio
AAACCCCAAGGAAACCAGGCGCTGCAAACACAGCAGGGCCCATGCACGTGAGCTCTAAACACTGCACACTGAGCTCACAAAGACTGAGGCAGCACGCACAGGGCCTGCACATATCTGCACCACACGGTCTTCGAGGTGACAGGAGAAGGGGACACATGCCTCCACTCCTGAGAAAGAAGCTACAGCTCTAGCTGATAGCCACGTGTAAATGAGAGCTTAGCGGTCTCCAAGTGAGTTTCACTGGGGAAAGAAACTCCTTTCAAGGGTAGAACCCATGCCCTGCAGTAGATGCCAACAGAAAACAAACTCAGCTACATCTCTGGAGGTTCCTTGTCTCATAATGTGTCAGGGATTTTTCTTTTTTCTCCCTTTTTTTAACCCTACAGTCCCTTTGCATTCATGTTATGGCTTCCGGTTCTGTGCCTTTATGGGATTCCTGAGACTGTGAACAAGCGTGTCTCTGTATCTATGTTGGTTTCCTCTGCTTTTTCTAGGGGTCTTTTCCTTCTCTTTGTTTTGCCTTTGTCACCATGGTGGTTCCGCTGTTGTGTGCTGAGCTTTTTAATGTCAGTAAAATGGCTTTAAATACAGCCGATTTCATTTAGAATTCTCAGGTTAACTCTTAGCTACATGTCTTCTAGATCTTTAAAAGATCTAAGAAAGGAGGAAACAGGTAAGATCACTGAAAATACAGGTGGTACAATTATTTTAAATGGAAACTATACTCTAAATTGTCTGGGAATGGCAAAGTATAATCTGTCTCTCTGTTAGGAGGCTAACAGGAAATAAATGAAGCCAATCAACTGAAGAGAGAGAAAAAAAAATCGTGAATTATCTATTTCAAAAGATGACCCTCATTGAAAGTCATAACCAATGACTATATAAAGAATGCCCAATGCCTGAATCAGTGACATATTAGGCTCAATCACTTATAACTAATCAATAAATCAAGTCAAATCTTGGTATGCTCCTTGGAATACTGTCAGAAAATAATGAATATTAAACAGCAGTAACAATGCATTTTTGACTCTAGACTCTCACATATATGTATCTCATTATAAAATCACTTTTATTGAGTAGGCCTCAGAAAAAAAGCAAATCATTTTTTAATAATCACTATTATTAAGTAGGCATCCAACTTTTAAGCAGCATAGATTCCTCCACAATACATAATGTCCAGGTAGGTCCGTATACCCTGACACCCACTTGTGACACTGTTTAGGATAAAATGGAATAAAGAAAACTTTCCTTTTCATGACTGGTGAACCATTTTTAGGGTTCCAAATGACAGTAAAACATGCAGAGTTTGTCTTGCTGACACTGTGGAGCCAACACTGACATCACCATAGGCACACAGTAAATAGGCAGGTGTTTGCCGAGGATGAAAACCAAAGCCTACCTAATCCCGATTTGTCTCAGTGACCCTGAAAAACATGGGTGAAGACCATCTGTAAATGCTACCTAATACTCAAACAAGAACAGAGTGAGACCCGTCAAGTGACCAGCACCAGTCTGGGACATCATTACCTATAAACTTCTTGTCATTATAACTCAAAGGACATCAAGTGTAATATATTGAGAACATGAACAGTAGTTAACTGCCTCCAGTTATTCTAGAATCCCTGCTTCTATTCCAGAATTCCTTTGATTGGTGGAGAGTCACTGCATGCTGCTGGCTTTTATAATGAGATTTCTTTCAAACACAGCATGTACACTGATCATACTTACCCTGCACATCCATCGTCTTTCTCCCCACAACACTGTTTTGTTGGTCTTTCAAGATTATTCACTATCTTTAGAATAAAATCCAAATTCTAGAACCTAGTGTTACAGGCCCTTATTCAGGCAAGAGAACGTTACTCACTCAGTTCCTTCTGTGAACCAGGAATGCTAATAACAGAGAAGATAAACAGCAAATGGGGCCTGCTGTTGAGACTCAGAACCAAATGGAGCAGTTTGCAAAACTTCTACTCAAAAGAGAGCCAAGGAACAGCAACCTATTGAGGCTCCCCTCAACAGTCTTTAAGATTGGTTCTCAAACAGTTAGAGGGCAGGTTTCCATTCTGTAAATAGCATCACATTGGCCATTGTAAAGAAAATGAAGAGTCTCATGTCCAACCACCACTGTCAAAAAAAATAAAAATAAAATAAAAAGGCCATTTTTTGAGCTTCGGAAATCTTAATATTATCGAAACAGCTCCTCCCTTCAACACTAGGGACAAATGTGCATGGTCCCACAAAGGCTTCAGACAAAAACCCCCACCTCCTCTACTGCCCCAGGCCATGATGGACTCCCCGCACTAAGGCCCTTTTTGTTAAATGGCACTACCAAGAGGGATTATGACAGCCTTACCAGCGGCGTCTGCAGTAGAGCCCTCTGACTCTCCCATAATGCCTGGCACAGTGCTTTTTCCACAATTAGCCTTCCTGGAACACAATAAGCTACTGTGGGTTACCAACTGTGTTATGTTTTGCTCAAGTAGTCTGTGAATGCTGTAAACAGAGAGTCGGCATGAGGTAGAAGAAAGCGCAGTTAACGGTTCCTAAAATCTGGAAAGCAGAGGCAATGTTCAAAGCATAAACTTAAAATCCCAGCAATGCCTTCTTTTGGATTACTTCGTTATTGGTAATACATACTGAAATTAAATGCCCCAGGCCTGGCAAAAAGAATGACTCAGAAAAACAATTTCAAATTTTGATCTCAAATCCATGGAATTAGTCTATCATGGGGAAAGCAAATATATTAAACAATCTGTCTCTCTCCTCCCTTCTTTTTATTAAGCAAATCCATGTGACCACTTCACGGCCTAACAGATTAAAACAGGCTTTTCTGTCTAGAGACACAGGCTAAAACAGGGCTACCTGTTACTCGGTGTAAGAGTTAAACAAGAGAGGGAACCCTGAAAGGTAGTGAAATGCTAATGTATGTTAATATGTAAGTTCGGAAAATGAGAGCTATCACTGCATGCATCTCTAATTCTTCTGGGACTCAGTCTTCCAGTTAAAACTGTTGATTAAACAGAACTTTCTAGAAACCGATCGTTCTGACAGTCGCTACTGACCTGTCACACTTGTTCATCTGTTAATTATTTCACTCTCCTTCCATGGAAGAGATCGACCGGAAGCACACCCACCTACATTTTGCTCAACATATATATTAAATGTATAAAGCCATTTTAAATGCATGCTCATCGCTTTCACGTTAGGAAACAATGATGCGAAAGTGTGACAGTATTTGATTAATTGACAAAGTTTAATGAGTTCTCTACATCGACCGCTTACCCTTAACTGTCCTTTCTAAGGAAGCGCCTGCTTTACTAGAAATTAATTATTTATAATACACACTGAGAGCAAATGTTTCGGCCCTGGCAGCAAGAATATGAGTCAGAAAAGCTGACGTTTTAAATGTTAGTAAGTTACATTCTTAATGTAAATTATGGGTTAGTCTGTGGGTAAAATAAATTGTCAAGTGATTGTTTCTCATGCAAGGCAGTGGATGAGACTTAAGAGTCCTACAAACTTGGGAGTTTCCGGCCTCACATTTGCAGCTGTTTTGCTCCTTGGCAGCCCCAATGTTACTCACAAAGAAACACTCATGGAGGAGAAGTCAGGAGTTGAGACAGGGCAAAGACCACATCAAATCTACTAAGGGTTTTTTGTTTTTTTTTTCCTCTGAGATGTCTGAGCATTCTCTCCGAACCTGAGTTAACTCAGTATCAACTGAAGCTACTGGATGACATGGCCTCCAGTCCTTTCTAGTCACTAAATTCCACCCAATTTTACTTTCTCCATGAATAATAACTTGTGTTACCCCAATTCAGTTTATTGATATTCTGAGTCAGGCTGGGATATAGAGGTACTATGGGTTAGCTACCACTCAGTGGACAGCCTTAAAAGCAATATGTGGTTAATTCCAAAGGTACCCCCTCAGTTAAATTTTTCTGTGAAAAAGAAAACTATTGATTAATTTGAAATGTAAAATGTCATGAAGAATAAAGTTTTCTATTTGCTTAGTACAACATACCAAACATATGATCGACGTCACAAGAAAAATAAAACTAAATTAATGTTTAGTCTTAATTTCATTTGTTAGGTTTTTTTTTTCCTAAACTATTTAAAGGTAACACAAATCTCTAAAATTTCAAGTTATAATTGGTTATCTCAGGAAACATGAACAGTACCATATATTTAAAATTAATGAGCTACGTGTGAAAAACAAATCACCTCAATGGAAACACTTGTCCCTTACACCAGCACCCCCATAATTTTCTTACTAATGTAAGTCCATTACTAGGGATATATATTGGGTGCATCACTTCATACAGTTTTCCAGACAGTTTTCCTACTGTAAGTCAACACTGAAAGTGGGTGCACCCTAAGCCTGTTGTTAATTCACACTTTAATTTTCAGTAAATGGCTACATTGATGTAATTCATTTACCGTGGCTGTGAATGTTTCCTCTGAATTAAAATGATAACTTCTTCTTGAGCATAGCCCATTTATAGTCTCATAGTGATTCTTCAATAAACAAACCAAAAAAAGAAAAAACCATTATCTTCTGATTATCTCCCTATAAGATTGTAATTTGGTTATAAAAATTAAAGAAGAGTTACAAAGTCATAATTATCAGCAAGAAGATGTATCCAAAAAGGAAGAAATGTGTTAAGTGATAACAAGATTATTACCTCTAGCCTTGGCTCTATGGCTCCTGAATCTACCAGGCTTAGGAGGTCCTTGGGCCTGTCTCAGAGCCTCTCACACCCTCTCATGCAACCCTACATTAGACAGACAGCTAGCCCAATCCTGGAGCAAAACGTTATGAAGAAAACTTATTCAGCTGCGCTCATGGTCTCAGGGACCTGCAGTTAAAACAGGCCTCGGTGTACGTTCAGTATAAAATAAAATAATAATGTCAACATAAAGATACAAATTATGCCATGATTGCATTACTCATGAACCTTCTCCAGAATGTAAAGACTTTTAAATAGTAATGCAAGGCTATTTTTGAACTGAAAATCCATATTAAAAATAGACAAAAAAAAAAAAAAGCTGTCAAATTGCCCTGCCACCTTGATTTGATTTTTAAGGTTTACAAAATCTTTGTTGATATGTATTCCTCAAACAAAAATACACAGACTATTTTATTATACTTTTCAGAATTTTCCACAGGCAGTTTCTGAAAACATCACCAGGGGTTTGTTTGTTTTTCTAAAAACAAACAGGGTGAACAGGAAATAATTCCAGATTCCAGATAAGAAACTCAAAGGAGAGAAGCCACAATCACATGCACATACACAAGCATGCATGAGAGAAAGAGAAAGAGAGAGAGAGGGAGGGAAGGAGGGAGGGAAGGGGGAGGGAGGGACGGACAGACAGACAGAATTAGCTGAGCTGAGTGCACTGGAAGCCCCTTCCTGGCAGGAACAACTGCAGAAATCTGCAAATGAACATTTTTCTCAAACTCTTTAAAGCCACAGGTCAAGACTAGGGTTTCAAGAACTATACAACAACGCCAAGACCACAGAAATTTGTGTTTAGTTCAAAACTCAACCACATCCTGGAAAGTTCCAGGCCAGTTTCAAGTCCCCAAATCCCTTCATTTTCCTTTATATCCACTTCTCTTTTACAGAGTTGTCTTCGGCATCCTGTATCCTGAGAGGCACACTCCTCCAGCACGCAAGAATCCTTACGAATATCTAGTCACTTAAGGAATATGCCATAATTAAGTTCATCTTAAGAATTCAAGACTTGTTGGATCATAAACCAAATATAACAGCCTATTCTAAAGGGCATCTATTTCAATTCTAAAAAGCCATATTTTACAATTAAAATAAAAAACACAGAAAAGAAATACATTTTTCTAAAGCCTATTTTAATCTTAAAAGTACACAAGGGTATATTACAAATAATGTTTTCACTTAAATAGCTAGATCGATGAAGTCCTAGGAAGGTTCTTTATTAGAATGAGTAACAAGCCAAACCATAGTGATTAAGAGCAGAGTCGATGGGTGAGGTGGCGCACACCTTTAATCCAAGCACCCGGGAGGCAGAAGCAGGAAGATATCTGAGTTTGTTTTAATTTTACTACAGATTTGTAAATTTACATTCATGTTTTCCAAAGCCTGCTTTTTGGAAATCCAACCTTCTATGACTTGTTAACTGGTATTTCACAACCAAAATACAAAAGGGCAGCATCCATGTCAAATGAATTGAAAAGATACTGAGCTACCAAGTTCCTGAAGATGCTGAACTGCACTGGATTATGTCTCAAGATGGCTTAAGCATCTCTTCCCAAACTGTTCTAGCTATAAATTTCTATTAAGTCTAGATTATTGTTTTGGAAAAGCCTGGCAGTCTAGTGGACATAGGTTGGTAAATATATGATCAAAATGTTTCCTTTGGGTCCTAACTCTGGCAGGTTTTAGTAAAGCAATTCAATAGCATGGTTTAGAAGCTCCGTATTCAGCTACTAGAAAAATTTAAAGCACAGATTTAGAAGCCAACCTTTAGAAATCTAATTGTGAAGGCAGCTCACATTTCTTTTGTTATTCTGGTTATTAGAATATTACTTTAATGATCGCAGTTATTACACTGCTACTTCTCAGGGCACTGGGCAATTTATAAAGTAAGTCTTCAGCCTTGTCTAATGACCCCTCATTAATTCTACTGTAGAATCCACACTGCTATTCTTCTGTCTCTTTTGTTGTCTGTTCCTTACAGATCTTGGCCTATTTCTTTATCTTTCCTCCCTGGCTTGATTGCTTCCAAGAAGATGTCTCCTGAATTCGCCAAGTTGAGGACTGTTTGTTTATCTAAATGGTTAACAAATCCATTACTCTACCGCAATAGATGTTTCATTTACGCTGTGTCTTCGGGTATCACCCCCTACAGACATTATTTTTATCTCCTGCCAAGGGGACCATGTTTTCTTGCTCTGATCGGATCAAGTTTTAAAAAACAAGCATATAGCCCAGCCTCCCCTATTTGATATTCTACTAACGGTAATGGCAAGGTTTTAAAATCCTCCATCAGCAACACTTGTGCTCATTCTGAGGTTGTGCAACACAGCCCCACACTAGCTAAGGAACTGATCCTGAGGCCTCTTCCCTATTCCCGAAGACTCAATTCTTAATTGTCACATTAAGAGCTTTCAAAGCACAGCCTGTCTCCATTTCTGGCATTGCGGGGCCTTTCTAGTCTGGCAGAGCATCTGTTGAGTCTTCTGCATCTGCACTTATCCCATGCTCATCCCCAGAGCTTCTGTTCAGAGACCTCCAGGTCCCAACTACCTCTGAGAAATTTCAGCTCTGCAATAGTACACTTGAGAGGAGTTTCCAAAAGCTTACGTGCAACATACATCTCTCTAATCCTTGAAAATGTGAACACATCACTCTATTGACATCACATACACATAATATTTTGGTTGTACCTGTAATTTCTTAGCCACCGTCCTGTTTTCTTCAGACTGAAGTGATGTTCCATTACTCTTGACATTTTATGACAATAAAAAGAACGCTTTGACCCCTTCAATTCCTTGAAGAGTCTGGTTCTAGTAACTTGCTTCACTAATCACTGGTTTAGAACATACATGTGCAACTGTTACTCCATACTCACTTACTGTAAGACAGACGAGCCGGGTGAGCCTAAGGTAAAGAGCATGATGAGGAAATGCTTTTATCTATTTTATCATTTCTATACAAAATGCACCTTTTGCTCCATGATCAATAAACAAGGCTGCTGATTCTTTTGCTCGGGTTTCCTTTAACGGTAAGTCCCTTGATTATTTAAATCAATAGTCATGCATTTTCAGTGGCACAGAACCTACATCCTACATACTGATGAGGCTCAAACCTGTAGCTCTACACCACCATTTGGAACTGCTGTCTCTATCTGTCCAACAGCGCAAGCACAGTGTGTCCAAAATCTTCAACACTCCAAAGCCATTCAATCTTGTATTCCTTTTAGTGACCGCATTGCTGCTGTCTTGGCAACCAATATAATTCTCTAGGATATGGCAACCCTGTTACTTACTCTCTTACCTTCATAGATATTCTTAACTCACACTAATTCAACCTCCCAAATCTCTCTCTCTGCTGAACTCAGACCATGTGATTCTTGCCAGTACTACCACCTACTCATAAATCATCCTGGTTTGGGTTCCTCCTCTATGTGCTCATTAAATACATACATCTTTGTCAGTATTCTTTCCCCCACAGAAATACCACATTCTGGCCTTAATGCACCATTTATATATCCCTTCAAATACCAGGTTATTTCAAACCTACACTCCTCTGACCCAAGTTGCACTGTGTTATTGAATGGGCCTTTCTAGCTAGCTAGCTGTCAGTCCACCTCATTCCTTTCCAGATAACCCCTGGGACTAGTTTGCTTCTGCGTTACTATGATACAACACCAAGCAAAAGCAATTTGGGAAGGAAAGAGTTTATTTGTCTTAGTTTTAATCCATTAAGGGAACCCAAGGCAGAAAACTGGAGGCTGGAACTAAAGTAGAGACCACAGAGAAAAGCTGTCGTCCATTGGCTTGTTTTTCATGGCCACTTTAGTTTGTTTTGTTTTATACAATTTGGGACCACCAGCCCACAGGTGGCACTGCCTTTATCAATAGAGGTGGGTCCTCCTCTATCAAACATTTATCAAGAAAAAGCCCCCTGAAGACTTGCCCACAGGCCATTTTGATAAAGTCATTTTCTCAACAGAGGTTTCCTCTTTCCAGATGACTCCAGCTTGCATCAAGTTGAAAAAAAAAAAACTAACTAACTAGCACACCTCCTATTAAACCATATATTTTAATAACTTAGTTATCTGTCCATCTGTGGTCCAGTTTATCTACTAAACATATGAGGCAAGATCTACTTAGAAGCTGGATGTTTATTCCTCATTTGTATACCTCCAGTACACAAACTCCAATAAATATTTGAATAAACAAAGTCGGAAGAAAAAAAAAGTGATTATAAAGAATACCAGTCAGGAAACTGAGTGCAAATTCACATGGGCATCTAGCTTCAAGTGATTAAGGGGAAGGGACCTGCCTCTTTCTCAGCTGTTCCTCATTAAAGGAAAGTGCATTATGTCCAGGTGAAATGACGCAGCAAGATGCCGAATCTTCACCCCAGGGGCCACAAATGCAAGCTACCTTCCATGCAAAAGGCCACCCACTAAATTAAGGATGCTCCCCCAAAGTGTGAAATGTTATCATAATACAAGGTCAGAGAGAGCTCTGTTTCTTCTGCTTATTGTCACACAACTTCTGAGAATGTGAAAGACAAGATGCCTATTTGGATCTTTAAAGAAGCTTATCATATATAATATATGTATAACATATACATACACACACACACACACACACAGAGAGAGAGAGAGAGAGAGAGAGAGAGAGAGAGAGAGAGAGAGCTAGTAGACTTTGTCAGTTTAGGTTAACTGTAGACAGAGATCATTCATCTGACTCCTACGCCAACCATTTGCTCACACAGCAACAACTAATGCCTGGTATTCTTGCTGTCACAGCAAACAGACTGACATAAAGAGTTCGGATGAATGTGCTAGATCAACACCACGACCCAAAGCAACATAGGCAGGAAAGAGTTAGATGACTTACAGGTTATATGCCATCAAAGGAAATTCCAACGTGGAGGCGGGAACTGAGACAGAGTTCACTCCACCCCTTCCGGCTTCCTTAGCTACCTTTCTTATGCAAATCAAGACCACCTACCTAAGGTAGCACCTCCACGTTAAAAATCAATCACAAATTAAGAAAGTGCCCCAGAGACAAGTCATCAAAGGGCAATCTGATGGAGGCATGCTCTCAAATGTGGTTTTCCCTTCCCAAATGATTCTAGCTTATGTCAAGTTAAACACACACACACACACACACACACACACACACACACACATTCACGCACGCACGCACGCACGCACACTCATAACCCAACTAGCATAATGAATAACTTGAACCCATCTCCAAACTTGATTATTAAAACTGCTCTACTGAATTTATTGTACTAAATAATGCACAGTAGTGAGCTCTCTTATAACAAAGTTGGCAAGGCCATGTGGAATGCAGTCAAGCAACTTCAAGCAACTTAGAAACACTTGGATTCCTATGAATTATGTGATATAAGGCCATTTTTTTTTTCAACAACCTTTGGTCTGAAAGAAGCACTCACTAATGGAAAAATTATCAAAAAGGCAGAAAAGACATCACTTTAAATAAAGAGAAAATGATAACATTTGTGAATTAACAAATGTGTCACTTTATGTTTGTAAAATGTTTAACTGCCTGTAATTATTAATTTAACATTCTTTGCTTGTCTTCTGATCTCCCACAGTTGTTTTTGTTTTACATACTGCAGTTTACTATAATGCATAAAGTAGTTGTAAACTCTTTCTCATTGATTCATTGGATGCTCCTAAAACCGGGGCAAAGAAACAGGCCCTGGCTAAGAAGACAAGCTAGAACACCAGAGCTTCTGCTGCTCTCTTCAGGGAACATTTTCATCAACCCTGGCCCAGGCTCTGACAACATTCTTAGAACCTGAGTCACAGCAACCATCTATTTAATGAATAATTAGGTTAGTAGGACATAATCAAAGTTTAACCAAACAAAAGGCCAGTTTGTTACTCTTTTTCCACCAAACTTCAAGCTTTCTTTGTCTATCCCACAATAGACACACACACACACACACACACACACACACACACACACACACACACAC
>JANHMN010000009.1:38079217-38101444 GCA_030674055.1 Rhabdomys pumilio
GGACAGGTCAGTCTATGTGGACAGGTCAGTCTATGTGGACAGGTCAGGTCAGTATATGTAGACACGTCAGTATATATAAAAACAGACTCCTCATTAAAGATAAGTGAGCCAGGCAATCCTATACAATGCTACTGGTTAATTTACACTCACATTCTATACATAAAGCTGAAGTATAAAAAGCAGAAAGCTGGAAATTTGCTTCCATCTGGAACATAATCTTACAGATTCACTGTGTAGTCTAAATATAACAGTGGGACCCCAAGCAAAGCACCTCAGGAGACTTCTGGCAAATCAGCTTGGCATTGGCAGAAGGGGAGCAGGCTATTTTGGCCATGTGTTAACTAAAATCGCCTGTCCTTACACAAACAACCAGCAAACACAGATGTTACCTAGTGGCTGTTTTATCTACAATTAATAATCGTGCACCGGTAAATCGTAGTGTTTTGTTTGCCACCTTAATTCCAAAGTAAAGGAATGCTAACCAACCAGGACACACACTACATGCCTCCAGTTTCATGATTCAGGATAATCTGCATGACTGAACAGCACAGAAAGTTATTCACCTGCCTTGCTTTCCCATATTTGCTGCATCGTACTCTCGCTTTTTAATGGTACCTTTTCTTCCTGGTTTACAACAATGGTTCTATTTCTGTACCCTTACCTCCCAAATGCCACTGCTGACTGAGATTTTCTTCCTCTCTCCTGTTATGGCCCTTTCCTTAAATGTCACCAGTTCTGTTCACTCCAGCTACATGCCAACAAGCTCTACATTTCTCTGGGAATGGAAAACTAAAGAAGAAAAGGAGAAAAAAAAAATCGAGGAAAAATAAGAAACAAAGGCAATCTGACTTACAGAACCATCTGACAGAGGCCAGGAAACTCCAGAGATCACATGCTCTATCCCTGGCAAATAAGGCTCCAGAAAAGTTCACTCTGATTTGAAACTGGCTTTAGCAGCAAACTGTGTGCAGCCAACTGGTTCACCTTTTGAACATTCTCAAAATACGTACGCAGCCTGCCAAGTTTTCAAGGCAGAAAGTGCGGAACTTCCACCGACCTCGTAGAGAGCTGTAAAATGAGGCCTGGGCCACTGGGAGACCATGTTCCAGGAGACAGATGTGATGCCACTCCATAACTGTATTAGTCCTCCATCTTTCAACTCAGTCTCTTCACCCGTACCTCAGTCAGTACCGACTCTACAGATGCTCTCCCCAGGGAAGACATGGAGCTGGGCTCCCTGGCTATGCAGTTAGCTTGTATTGTCAAATCCTGCGTTAGGCATGTGACAAGATATAGTAATGAACCCGTGTTTAGTCCTCTGATACAGCATCATGGAAAGAGGATGGGAAAATAGTCATAAAAAAAAAAGGTGCTACAGTGTTCATAAAGTATCCGTTTAAAACAAAAATCCCTGGCAACAGCTTTCCAACGCCAAATAGGCGTTCTTAGACAATGAACTTTGTATCCAAAGGCCTGTATCTAGAGACAGGGAGGGAAGACTGGGAGAACCCAAGTACCAGTCACATGGTATCAAAGCACCGAGTGGAAAGAAGACATCACGGAAAAGGTGGGGAAGAGCAAGCTATGCATCCTAACGTTCTTGAACGCCTTCCAGCATGCCCTGACATTCAAGACAGAAAACTCCGACGCAACAAGACGAGAAAGCACAGGCAGGTCTCCAGCCTCCAGAGCTAGAGGCAAAAGCTCTACAGGGCAAAGCAAAGGAAGTTTGCTCTTATGCAAAAAAAAAAAAAAAAAAAAAGAACAAGACAACTCTGGAGCAAGGGAAGTGGTAAGCTTTCACACTGAGCTACAAGCCCTGGAACGATGCCAGGTGAAGCAATCCACAGCATAAGCAGCACACTAGCAAGGGGGTGGGACTAGCTAAAGCCGGCATGTCTGCTTTTTTTCTTTCACCTTATCTGAAGTGGAATGTTTCTCTGCTTTGCTCACTTGTTATTTAGAAAATGTTTATCGTCTTTATTTAGTAATTTATACTTAGTTTCTAAGAATGATTTCAAAACACCCACCCATATTTTGAGCCGAGACATTGTTTACACACTCTAGAACAGTCTGACGGCTAGATGAAAGCTAAGCCAAGACACTGTATGCCGCTGATAGAAATCATATCTGCAATAGGAAAGAGTGCTCGTTAAAATGAAAAATAAAAGATTACAACAGAGCCTTCTCTGTCGGTGGTGTGAGGGACCCCTGCTTGAGAGTCATCTGGATGATATATTGACAATGTACATTTCCAACACAGAACAATCCTTCCAAGGATACCAAGGCTCACGGTCATCAAATCAGAACTTCTGACGATGGCACTCTGAGGACCACAGCTTCAGAAAACAATTTTGTGAAACAAGAGCCATACAAATTGTTCAATTTACGATTTACACACTGAACGGTGTAAATTTACAATTTACTATTTAAAGGAATCAAGGGATCCCATGGGATTGATCTGATCCATTTCTACTTGACAAGAACAGTCAACACACAGGGATCACACACAATGAATACACCCAACTCAATTTCTAAGAGTAAATCACTGATTAAAGAAGTAAAGGAAACTTAGGGAGCATTTGGTGTCTGAAACACAGCAAAAAGAGAAGAAACTGGCGGATGCTAGTATGAGTGGCTATTTTAAACTTTCAATATACTAAGTAACAATGCTTGACTTTTACTAATAAAGGCATCTGACCAGACAACCTGTGACTACCCTGGAACATTGACTTTTGCTGTCCTTACTAGTAAGTAAAGACTCCTCCTTAGAACAAGCCTCCATACTGGCCATTTCTTCTTCCTTAAACCTATTTCAAAGTACAAACAGGGCATCAAGTTCTAATGTCTCTCTTTTTTTGCCGCAACAGAAATACTTCACAAGGGCACACTTCAGCATTCGGATATCTACTGGCTGACTAAAGTGTTCAGAGTCTTAAAGTGGGTACTGAAAAGGGGACAGTGTTACACCTGTCTCTCAGCAAATCTTTACTAAGCAAACAGGAGCTACCAACAAAACACAAGGAATTTGCTAAGTCAGGATGAGAAACACACTGTGCATATCAGGAGCCTTGAAGCTTATACAGGCTTCACCACTATTAGAAAACAAAGAGCAAACAAAGGCGAAGCAGACCATCAGGAGAAATGGGATCCAGTGAGTGAGGAGCCTGCATCCTTGGGTTTTAGCTTACTCCCACATCCAATGAGAAGTCTAATCTAGACTTTGTCAGCTTCCCTCTACTTCTGGAAACACATGATTTAGTAAGTTAGACATTTGCAGTCCCCTCAGGGAAACTACAAAATAATAATGGGAAATGGAAAGCTTGGTTCTGGAACATCCATTTCACTGTTTTGGTAGAATACTGTTCCTATTTTAAATGTATAAAACAATGCCTGTCTTTATCTCTAAAGATACAGCCCTTCCACAAGTTTAAAACCTGCCATTATGGACAAATGCATCAGAAAGTTCAAAGTCCTTCATATAGCAAGGAATCTAAAGAATATAAATAAAAATACTGTCACTGAATTTTAAGTGCAAGAAAGATGAGAGGCACGATGTGTTGCAAAATTAGGTCCTCTGAAGACAGACCCTGAGAGGACAAAGTACAATTCTATAAAAGTAAAGTCTAAGTCACAATGGAGACCCTAGAATGTAGGAGATGCTGGGAACATAAGAATGACTACAGAGAAAAGCTACAGGTACTGTGTAGACTGAACCCCAGAGAAATCACAATATTACAAATGGCAGAGCCAATGTGGTTTTCTAAGCCCATGGATGATGACAGGATGCCACCAAGGGCCCCGGTGCTGGGTATAGCGCTCCAGAATTTGTTGTTCGCTCTCCAGTTTCTCCTGGCGTCTTTCCCCATCCCTCCCATTTTGGATGATGCTTACTTTGTGCCACTGGATACTGAATATATATGATGCAGATTTTCTGTTTTACAGGCGTTCATAGCTAAAACTTTGGACTTTTAAACAATGTTGGAACTCTTGATACTAAGTTAGACTGAACTGTGAGATGGCCGTGAGCTCACAGGAGCCCCTTCAAAATGTTGTAGTTTGAATTCGAAAAGTTCCCCATGGGTTCATGTGTCTGAACATTTCATCTCCAGTTGCTATTTTGGGAGCCTATATCCTTTGTGATGCTGAGTCTAGCTTGTAGAGGTATATCACTTGGGGAGGAAGAGTATCTTCCAAAGCCTGACCTCGCTTCTGGCCCCTCATCTGTTTCCTGCACCACTAAGCTATGAATAAGCTATATCACACACCCCTGCCAACGATGGTCAAGTCTCTCCCATGTCTCCTCTGACACTAATGACTGCAGCCCCCCAAACTGTGAGCCAACATAAACCTTAAGTTTAAAAAGATGTGGCCATTAGAATGTCCTTATATAGGAAGAAGACACAGATGCAAACATACAGAGATGCTACCATGAGAGAGAAGCAGATTACAGTGATACATTTATCAACCAAGTAAAGACAAAGTCCTCTACCAATACTAGAAGGAGAAAGAGGGGGAGGAGAAGAGAAGAAGAAGGAAGATGAGGAGAAGGAGGGAAAGGAGAAAGAGAAGAAAGAAGAAGAGGAAGAGGAGGAAGAAGAAGAAGAGGAAGAGGAGGATGAAGAGAGGGAAAAGGAGGGAGAGGAGGAGGAAGAGGAGAAGGAGGAGGAAAAGAAGGAGGAAGAATAGACATAGCATACACTTTCCATAACCTTCAAAGAAAAATTTGATCTCTAACATCCATCCTTCAAAACTGGAATAGAATCAGTCCAAGTTGTTTTATGATGCCAGCTAGTAGTATGTTACAGTAGCTCTAAGAAACTCACATAGGTATAGTGTCCCAGGGCTTGGTGATTCCAGTTCTATAGTGGGAATGGATAGGGTATGGGTCTGGGGTACCTAGGGTAGCAACTTCCTCCTTGATGCAGCTTTACTTTAAAAAAAAAAAAAAGTCATTAAAATGCTATCTCAAATGTGCAAAGCATTAAATTATAAATATGGAAATCACAGGGCAAAGGGAAAGGAGAATTCGAGCAGAGGAAGATGCAGCTGCCAAACTGTGAGGCACCCTCATCAGACAAGGCCAGGCCAAGCATGATCAGAAGAGTCTGTTGGTTATTTCCGTCCCCTGAAAGTTCCATGAATAGAGAAACAGAGGAAATGAAACCACCACTCTGAACCTACTATTCTGCACTGACAAAGATGTTCTCATTTACAATTCAAAGCAAGCTGAAGAGAGCTGGAAAAAAACTGTAGTCTGTACAAACTAAGAGTCCTCAACACAGGTGATTAAAAGGAGGTGGAGAAAGAGGAAGAGGAGGCAGAGGAGGAAGAGGAGGAAAAGGAGAAAGAGGAAAAAGAAAGGGAGGAGGAAAAAGAGGAGGGAGAAGAGAAGAGGAGGAAGAAAAGAGGAGGAAGAGGAGGAGGAGTAGTAGAAAGAAAAAGAGGAGGAGGAGGAGGAAGAAGAAGAGGAGGAAGAGGAGGAAGAGAAGGAAGAAGAGAAAACAAACCTAGGGCATTGGGCCTGGGCTTCTTCACATCAAGGTAAACACAGCAAAAGAGAATACACATGCAGGAGGATCAGTTAAAGATGTTACCTGTGGCTGAGGGCCACTGGCCACAAGCTCTAAAATGTCCCAGTTTCCACCTGGCCTCCCTGAGGACTTGTCGAGTCAAAATTCCTACACCCAAGGTCCACTCCGGGCCAAGACGAACAAATTCTACTGTGTGATTTGCAAGGTGTTTCATTTTACATTGCATTCCACTGCTTCTCAAGACCTGCACCCCAGCCTGCCCAAAATTCATTCCTAAACTAACTAGGAGGCCCTATTTCTCTCCCGTGGCCACACACTCCTCGACAACAGGCCCCTTCTCGTAATTTATTATTTTCTTTTCTCGTTAGAAAGACTAAGTCCACTTTTCTTTCCCTTTTTTTCAGGGGTTGGAGGTGGTGCTCTCTTGTGGATGGACTTGTTGTTTGAGATGTTCCACAGCCCAAGCTGCACTGGCACTGCACTGGCACCCCCAGTACCCCATCTCAGCTCCTCAGCTTACCCTGTCTAGGATTACAGACCTGTACGTTCATTCTCCTTTCTTCATTTTTCTTTAAAAAGTTCATTTAAGAAAAAAAAAAAAGGCTTACTAAATCACACATGCTCAAAAGTGCCTCTAATGGTAACAGTCATACCAACAGTAGGCTAAAATAAACACTAATGGATGAAACATGTCAGAATTCACTCATGTAAAGGAATATCACTAGTTGAAAGGCAGATGAATGGCTGGCATCAGCTCCTACCTGAGTTTCTGAAGGAGGAAGCAGGACACAGCACCCATTCACACACTACTTCCATGTCACAGGATGGATCTGGAATCCCCAGCGTCGAAGGCTGTCTAAACTTCTGCAGAGACAACTGCCATCCCCTCTCTAGGCTATTCTGAGTATTAGCCCCCTGCATCTCTGTCTCTTCTTGCAGATTATTTTCTCTAGTAAAACTTTTCTACATCTGTTCTAGTCTAGTAAATATTTTTATGCCCTTATCCTTCATAGCAGGATACCAATCTAAGTAGCTCACATGGTTATGAACACCAATAAGCAAAATCAGGGAATGTGCAGTGGACATGATACACAAGTTCTAAGAATAAAAACTTTCACAGTGCACTGTTGTTGGAAACTCAGTGGCTCAGAATTCATGTGTCAGCCTTTGATGTTATCGTCTATATAAATACAGTTTTATTGGAGCACAGCTACAAGCACATATATGGGTACTGTTTGTGACTATAAAAGCAGGCACTTCAGGAGACAATACAGCCCACAAAGCCAAAAATACTTATTATGAGGCTGTTTAGAGTTTGTGAACCTATCTGTACATAAGCAGCCTGGAGTTTAAAAGTAGCTCGTCCACACAAGAGCTGAGGCAACATGCCAAAAGGACTACTTCCACTAAGTTATCTAAAACAGACATCTGTACATTTTTATAAACCAGAAAGTTTTTCTCATTTGTACACTGTGGCTAGCTATTGACTACAGTAAAGCTCATCCTATTAGGATATTATATACACAGTATGACAAAGTGGTTTTTTTTTTTTTTTAAATAAATGTTAAAAAAAATCATTTATCCTAATCCAAAAAGCAAAGGATGTTTTTCTAGCATCTGTCCTCATTCTCACCCCTCACCATAAAACCATAAACAACAAAGCTGTTTTCTTTAAAAGGAAAAAAAGTATTTTAAGAAATATGGAACACCATAAGGATAATCAAACCATCAGTTGGAAAATTGTTAAATCAGTAGTTTAGAAGTTTAGTAGTTTATAAGTTATATAAGTTTAAAACTTCTAAGCTAAGAAGAGTAATTCATGTCTATAATCTCAGCCCTTGGCTGAGGCAGGAGTATACCGTAAGTTCAAAGCCATTCTGAGCTGGATACATAATAAGCTCCAGACCAGTAGAGGCTACAAAGTAAAATCCTATGTCAAGACAAACAAATTTTTAAACTGCAAACTGTAGATTGTAAAATTATATTCCACAAATGCTTGGGTAGAATTATATAACCAATGTCATGTCAGCTATAATCTCCATGAATAAATAAATTGTAGGAGGAAGAATTAAAACGGAACAACTTCGAAAATATAAAGAGATGGTTCTTAGAAAAATTGTTGCAATATTTGTAGAATTTTATATAAAGTAATTCAGAGTAAATAGTAACCAACCATGTCATATAGTTCCAAACTATAAATTTCACACACCTTCAGAACTAAAGTAAGTTTGTTACTGCACTGTAGTTTGTATTCTGAAGTAAAATCTGCCCACACACTAATCAAATATTTCAAAAGAAACAGGTGAAAATGAGAAAAGCTACCCTAAACATTCTTATAACAGAATCGACTTAAAAAAAAAAAAAATCACTGGAATTTTACTTTATTCTATTTTTAGTAAATGCTCAATACTTAATGTCTGTAGTAAGCCAGAGCTGAGAGGCATCACCTGCAATCACCAGAAGCCTGGAAGTGAGAGGGGAGTCCTGGCAGTACTTAATCTTAACAGAGTGTAATTGCTCTGCACTTCAGCTTATTTGAAACTGAGATGCTGGATTTTAATTCAGTAAGGAAAGGCACGTCAGGGGCCTCTGTTCTCCACTAGTGTGGCCATCGTAACAGGGGTGATTTTCTTCTGTTTCACTAGGCTGGGGAGAAACTAAGTGTCCAGCGAAGAAAGCGTTTGTGGGAAAGGAATGGCGGAAGACATTTATTATCCAGATACATAAACTTCAGTAGTTCAGATTACAAAATAGGTCTGTTTGTCTGAAAATGCAGTCTTGACTCTTTAAACTGATGATTGTCTTAACCGTATTAAAATTGCCAAGCTGCCATAAAAGTGTGTAACGAGTTTTCTTCTGGTAGTTCTTGGTTTTCAGTTTCAGATGATCTCGGGCAAAAGCCCCATTCAGTCACGGACTATATTTAATTTGCTGACCAGGTTCGTTTCTTATCTACTATGGTTTCGGTAGAAGCGGTAACTTCAAGCTGAGCCCGAATCTTGAATGTTAACAAGGGGCGCAAAGAAAACCAGAGAACCCTCCCTCTCTTTTTATGCACTGATTTCACAAGACTGAGCCTCAGCCCTTCTTTCCACAGGCCCACATCCTCAGAGAAACTTGGCCTCCCTCTCTTAGTCCAGGGCAGCGGTAGGAAGTACCCGCCCTCCTGAGCTGGGGCCGGGTGTCCTCTCCGTTCATTGGCTGCAGTGGCTGTCAGTGCCCTGAAGGGCGGAGACTCCCACCTTACAGTGGAATCTGAGGACTGCATGGTCACTGTGTCCAGATTCCCCTCCACTCCGCCCCAGAGTCCCTTCTCTTTCTCTGAAGTCCCTCCTCCCATCATCCACTTTCTGCCCCTCTAAGAAGTTAAGTCCCCCGCCACCGCCCCTCGCCAGTCAAAGCAGAAGATGCAATGGTTTGGGATGTAAAACAAATTATGGACCGGATCTCTAGGAATGGTGGCAGACGGCTGTGAAGATGAAATAACTGCTTAGGTTGCATGCCGGTCCAATCAAGTGCACTGGCCATCACAAAATACTGCAGCCATGAATACCGGTGAGGCATGCTACAAAAAACTGCAGGCTGTATTTTTTTTTATTATTCATTTTCAGAGTTTGTCCAGTTGTCCCAAACTATAAATTTTTGAGTGTGGGTACTAAGTCTTTCTTGGATCACATCAACATCCCATCATCTAGAAGATAACAGATTTATAATACACATATTCGGAACGTTATTTTGTAAAGCAACCTATCAAAACACACCGTCGTGAACGGCTGTAGGCAACGTGCCTTACGAGAACTGCAGATTCCTTGAAGGAGAAACTAAAGAGTGGTCCTAATAATACTTTATAAACTGAGGGCAGTCGATTGTTTGCAACCTTTAAGATTACTAATCTCAAAGAAAAAAAAAAAGTCATTTCATCTCTAGTTTGTTTTTGCTATATTCAGTTTCATCACCAGAATTGTAAAGGGCACAAGCATATCTTACTCTAAAATAAATACATTCTTAGTGTTTAGCCTGGGCAAAGACTTAGGCTATTCGAGTACAGTATGTGAGTCAATAAATGCATCTCTTGAGGGTCTTCCAAGGCCTCCAGCACCAGGTAGAGGCAGCCGACATTGCTCAGCAGCACCCCCACGGCCTCTCGGACTTCACCTTCGCCCCATTTGTGACTCAGCTCATTTTCTGCTGCATCCCAGCCCAGGATCGGTCTCAATCGGTCCTCGACCTGGCTACCCCACCACTCATGCTCGACTCCCCGGTCCCTGAACTTCACTTTTCTAAACTGGGTGGCAGCCGAATCGATTGAGCCAATCCGCAAGCGGTAAATAGCCACGGTGACCAATGAGCTCGGCCCGGAGGCGGGTCTTCGCTGGAGTTCCTCCTGTCCGAGCCGGGAGACCTGTTGCCGCCACCACCGCGGCCGCGGAGCTTCCCGGGGGTCGGAGCGCCCGGGGTCTGAGCTCCCGCAACCAGCGGGCTACACCGCGCTCCGCCAGTTGCAGGCGTCCCTGGTGGTCCTCGGAGGCACGCGAGCCCGAGGCCCCACGCGGCCCGCCCGCTCCCCGAACCGGCCCCACCCGGTTGGGCCGTGCATACTCACCCGGGCGCCGGGGCAGCTCGGTCCAAGAGGGCTGCGGGCTGCGGTATTCCGGGCCGATCGCCACTGCAGGCGCCGGCTCCCACCCTGCTCGGCCGGCGCTTCCCACTGCGAGCCTAGCGGCGGCCCATCCTCCCAGCTCCGCTCCTCCTCCGGCGGCCGCGGCTGTCAGGAGGGTAAACATCCCGGCATCCCCGAGGAGAGGGCGGGCCGCCGCAGGCCCCTCCCCGCGCCCGCACCCTGCTCGGGAGCCCACGCTGCCACTTTCCAGAGAACTGGGGTGTGCCTCGCTTACGGCGGTCGGCCCCTGCCTCCGTATCGGCGTATTTTGATCCCACTCTGTTTTACCACGTGGTTTAAGCTGCCTGTACACCATGTCAGTGCAAGCAAATGAGAGTTTTCCCGGAGTCTGCTAAGCAAATCTAGACTTTAGAGTCCCAGCATTGGGAATACCTTAACTAGGTGGTACGGGATGCAGGATACAGGCACACTTATAAAGTGGCATTACAAAAATATTACATTACATAAATTAGTTTACACGTCACATATTTGGAATATGTTTCTCGCCCTAGTACATGGAGCTGTTGAAAAGCAAAGCTTTGATTCCTACTGTTCCAGTAACCATATTTGAACTACTGGGGCTGACAGCTAGGAGGCAGTGTAGAGTCTGTCATGCCTAGATTCTAATCATTCAGTGGCCAGTCCCTTAACGTAAGTTATCATGGTCTTTCTCAGAAGAACAGCTTTAAGGTCTCTCCTTAGAAACAATCGATGAGATACCGCAGTAAGTTTGAGCACAGATCCTAATCATTCCATCATTCCGTATCAGTAGGTTTTTCTCTGGTTCATTCCCCTGCTAAGAGAAGTAGAGCCAAAACAAAACAAACAAGAACAACAACTACAACAACAAAACCAGTATTATAGCTCAAATGTGTTAAACAATGGAAGCGGGATTTAGAAAGCTGGGCCTCTAAGATGGCTCAGGAGTTTGATTTCCAGGACCCACAAGTTGTTTTCTGACATCCATCCATACTGCAATGTGGCACACATACAAATGCAAGTATGTGAAATATAATTAGAAAAAAATGCAAACACTAATTTTAGAAAGAAAATTAAATTTCAAGAGGTGATGTTGGGACGAGTGCTTAAGCTGTACAGATTTGCCAGGCGGGGTTCTAAGACGGAAGTTCAGTCATCAGCTACATACAAGAGCCCCTCTTTTATAAAACTTAACTTCAGTGAGAAAGTCCAAATTATCTAATGTCTTTTATATCTATTTCATAGAGAAGTAAAGCTAAGGGGTGTGAGGGCTCCTTTAAATATGCTTATCAGGGAAAGTCATTTGGAATTTGAGGAGAGACCTGAAGAAGTGAGAAAAGGAGTCATGTGATTCTCAGGAAGTAGAATATTTTGCCCAGGAAATGCAAAGTTACGCTGTCTGGACATGGGTTTGCCATGTTGGAAAAACAGCCAGGAAGTCCATGCAGCTAGAATCCAACCCAGTGAGCAAGGGAGGATGGCTGATGAAATAATAAGAAGTGAGCTACCAGAAAAGAGGCAGATGTGGAACTTTTAAGTCTTATATTTTGTTCTGAATAAAATAGAAATTCATTACAGGAGTAAGTTGAGAGAAAACAGAACTGTGGAGAATAAAGTGTGGGGTGAAGCAACTAGGAGTTTAAAAGTAGACAATAATGGTCTCTGTAAAACATTCCAATCAGACTTAGGCCAGAATGCTAGCAATACCAGACAGTAGCAAAACCAGACTTAAGATACATTTCCATGGTAGAGCCAACAAGGTTTTCTGGGGTATTGAATATGGTTTATGAGAGGAAGATAGGATGAAGCCAGTAACTATAGCATTTGAACTATATCATATGGTCATATCACACCAAGTCAGCCATAGGAACAATGTCACTTGAGTTGCCATGCATAGGCATAGCTTACAGAAAAAACTAAAAGACATTTTCAAGGTAAAATTTAACCTGAGACCAGATGCCTGGGTCAGAGCTTGTTCTTACTCTCTTTGATATTACCATTCTAGAAAATGTGGATTGATAGGTAGCCCAGTTTAAGCACACTGCCAATTTATCTACATACGGAATAGTCCACTGCTAAGCAAACAGTATACTTAATGAACACTGAGTGAGGGTCAAATTGGGCAAAAGTTATCTCCCTCATCCTTAGCAGCTGCAAAGCCTTTGTCTAGGAAGAATCCTATGATGTCCAAAGTATTAAACTAATGTAATGTGTCCTATTTTTTCTACTTGTAAAGGCTTCATGGCTACAGATAAATAAATAGTATACAGCGTTGGAAAGACTGAGAAGAGGGTCTAAACAGAAGACACTGTACTTTTTCTTTCTAAATTTATATCACCTTCGTTGTGGGTAGGCAAGGTTATTCCCAGGCGCCAGCAGCCAACCTCCTGGCCTGGAACAAATGCTAATGGAAAAACAGAGAAGCCTGCCCAAGAAGGCTCCTCTGGCTCAGGACACTTAGAGAAGAAGCACCTTTAACTGCTTTTCCATTCATCTCTCCTCTGAGCTTTCTCCTCAGATGCTGCTTTAGCATCATGCTCTGCATTAATTATAATCCTTTGTATGAATAACTCAGTATTTATACATAATTACCATGCAGCACATATATTACATATCAGATTAACTTGGTTATAAATGGTATCTGGATATCATACTTAAAACTTCTCAGTTCATAACCAAATCTTCAAGGATTTTTTTTTCATATATATATCTGCTGGCCCCACGTAAGAAAATAATTATCAGTAGTATTTATTCTCAAAATCATCTCTCCATAAACTAACCTGAAACAGATGTTGCATACCAGTTCTGGCATAAATGTAATTTCTCCATAAGGAAAGAAACTTACAAGGGGAAAAAAATGTTTCCCTGAAGAAGAATGATGAAGTAATATTAAAAATAATTCTCCTTTGAGAGAGAACCTGGCCAGTGGGGTAGACCAGAAAGGTCTGGTCTTCTTGATTCAAACATAGTACTGGTAACAGCTGTACTTAAAAAGCTACTAGCAAGACTGGCAGCCACTAAGCTTGGCAGCTAAATGGTGATGAGGCTTAGTCAAGCTGTTGAAATGTCTGGACTAAACTGGGCCAAGAGGAGGAAGTCAGAGTACAGACTGCAGACAGCCCGAGGGAGATCACTTTTCCCTGGCCTTGGCTTGTGGTCCCTGTACAGTGTCAGAGAGTAAATACGATGCTTTGAAAGCACCCATGAAAATATTAGCAAGTTTCTTTTCCACATCTAATGGCTCCTTGCAGTCGTTAGTAGGTTATTAGCATATGAGCTTCCATTAAAAACAGCTAAATCCATCTTAATTTTATCCTCACATCAAATCCCTAGAATTCAGAATTGCAGAGACACAATGCTACTGTGTCCCAATTATTGAGTTATGATAGCTTGGAGGATATAGTTCATGTTTAAAAATAGTGGCATACTGACCATGGCTTTTCCATGGTTATTTTTACAGTAGCTGTGAAACTGAAGAGATGTTTTTGAGACCTCTTAAACAGAAGACACTGAAATATACTTGTGCAAAACAGGAAGCAATCAGTCCAAACAGCTGCATGTATTTATATCACAATTTCTTTGCTTATCAGAATTCAACTGAATTTGCTTCTTTGCTCTGACAAACGGCAAAGGACCAGTATGCAATGGGCAAAAAGAACAATGTGGGGAATGTATTAAGAAGTTACACCCTCTCCCGTGGAGCCAAACTGTGACGTCATTTCACAAATGCAATTTCCTTGGTAGTGTGGCACCTCCAGCCATTGCCACAGTTGGCAAGTACCAATGTCTGTATTGTCAGAGACCCAGGTCAATAAAATAATCGAATCTCAAAGAGAGTTTCTTGGTAGTGTTAGCATACGCTTTTGTATCTATCTGGAAATAAGATGTTATAAATATCCTGTCATTTTACACAGCTAGATGAAAAGATTTCAAAGAACTGTGTGTAATTTCCCTGCTCTGTCTCCATCCACCTCGTCTTGGAGCTTTCCTTCTGTGTTCTCCATTCGGGCTTAGAATGTCCCAGATCTGCTCAGGCGTGGACGGTTAGAGCAGTGGTCTCTCTCCTAACAGGAATGAAAGCAAGACAATAAGTACCTCTGTTTACCTTCCGTATTTCCTCATACCTGTGTTGAGAGGCCTGCCTCAGGTTACATTTCCAAAGGCCTGTCCCTAACACATTCACTGAAAAGAGTGAAAACCGATACTGTTTTCCTCTTTCCAACCCCCTTTGTTCAAATTTAAGCACTGACTGCTTACAATGTACATTTCTTCAATCTTCGGTTGCTCTACTTAATGACAGAAGTATGAAATACCTCAGTAATTTTTTTCAGCAGTTCAATTGGGTGCTAATGTTCAAGCTGCTAGGAAGCCCAGCATGTGAGTAGAATCAGATGTGGAATAGTGCCCCCATTGAATCCAAAGGTATTACTGAAAGCAGTCTCCACATGCCTTAGAACAATGAGCCTAGTCAATCATAAACAGCCTCACCAGCCTTTGTACGGCTGCCTGTGAATTCACCACTGGCTAATGTCCCAATTATGGAGTTTTTTTTTCTTTCCTCTGTGAACTATCACTGTGTTCCCGTATTGTGTAGAATAAGAAGCTCAGAGAATGAGACTTACAAAATAGTGTTGTTTCCGAGGCTTGAGAATTTGACACTGCGTATACCATTCAAGCAGCACTGAGGCAAGCCTGTACATATCCATCAGCCTTATGGGATAATATGCTCTCTAAAAGCATGGAAGGCAAACAGCAGAATGTTTCTCAAAATAACTCTATTTGGATAGAGTTATTATATTTGTCTTTCCGTGTTTTTATCACTGTAGAACTAATAGGTTTATTTAACCGATAGAATTTTTAAATTTTTAACTGTGCATATAAAAAAGTTATCTTTACTTATTCATTAATCTTTTAGATTAGCGTATAACTGAATATGTTTATTATGGTATTTTCATACATATGTGCCAGTGTAAGTTTTTAATATAACCTCTTCTATAACTCCTCCTTCCCCCTCTGGCTAGTCCCTTCCTTGTCCAGATAGCCCTCCCCTTATCTGTGATCATATCACATGCACTGCATTCTGTTACCACTTAAAAGAAAATGGTTTTAAAGGACATATACATACACACACACACACACACACACACACACACACACATATATATATATATATATATATATATATATATATATATAGTTTCAACAACCAAAATTTGTAACTACTTAAATCCTATTTTTACTCTTTTCTCACTCAAATTAAAAAATTAAAAGTAAAACTTATATTTCTTTCTGAAGCTATAAGTAAACCATTAGTTCTTCATTTTTAAATGAATCAAAATTAATAGGTTTGCGATACTATATCTAGGACTCCTATCTAAGCAGCCAGACAGTTTTCTCTGTTCATGATAGAAATTTAGTAGAAATGAAAGTAGAGATGTACCTTGTCATGAATTAGATTCAATTTTTATAAAAATTTTAAAATCATATTTCTACTGTTTATGTATAACCAAATGTTAATTATTAATAATAAGGTATTGATACATTTATTATGATGACCTGAACGTCTAAATATGTAAGGGGATTGTACTAAGTTGGAATAATCACAACTGATTTTGTGTTGCTGTTCTGTCTCAGAAACTCTACTTCTCTTAGACATTCTCAGGATTCCTGGTTTTACTCTCTTTTGTGGATTTCTTCACATTTCCTGATTTACGATTCCTCAAGCTTACCTAGCCATAAACAATACAAAACGGTGTGCTAGCAAACTGCTTGTTTCTAAGCATGCAGTGGGATCACCAGTTGCTATGTAAAGGATTTCACACCTAGGGTAAGATAGCTGCTCTGAACGAGTTCTAGGGGCAACAAGGATTTAGGGTGAAATTTTAGGAGAATTTTGCCTCGGGGGGCTTCTTCAAAGATGACAGATTGGGATCAGATGCTAAGGGAAAAAAAAAAAAGACAGGAGTGAGGTTACACGGTGGAAGTGCCAAGGATTTGTAACAAACCACATGCAGGTCTTCCAGCCTGCATGAGCAAAGGGAGCAAGGCTATGCTGTGCACAAAAGACTCACCACTCTCCACACAAAAGGCAGCGGAACAGTGAAACAAGAACAGTGCCCAGGAAGATCAAGCAAGGGACGGTTGTTGAAATTACAGTATACTCTCAAAAAAAAATTGTTAAATGATTAAAAAAAAGACATGACCTATAATCTGGTGGAAACTTTCAGGGTAAACAATCAAATCTTCTGTTCCCATGAAACATTCAAATGGAATGCACTTCCTCTCTCTGGCCTGGTTTAGATGTAACCTGCCTAGAAACAAAACTTGCTCCAGTTACTTGTGTGTTTGCAGTGTAGCTCTGGGGAAATGTCGGTCTCAGTCAGTTTACCCTCCCCTTCTGGGAGCGGGGACATAACTCTGCTGTCATTTACCTTCGTGTCTTAGCTATACATGTTGAGCCTTCTCATTTTAAAGTTAATAACTCCTACCGTGTTTATTTTTGAACTGAAACTTGTAATTAATATGCAGGCTTTCATTTCTTTGGTTCTTAGATGTTGTTTGATCTTTGATATCTCTGGCATCGTGGTTATAGTTTCAGAAATAAGCTACACATTAAACCAACTTAGTGAGCACCCTATGGGGATGACTAGACAGCCTGAGAGAGCAAAGGATAAGCTGCTCCAAAGGGAGCACCCACAGGGAGAATCCTTAGATGGAGTGGTACAGGCTTCTCTCTACAAGTGTTACATGAAGTAGGGTGTGATGTAAGCAAGGAAACAGTCAAGTGCACACCTTCAATGAAGGCCAAAGTCACCATTGTCTTGATGTCCTTCCTCCCACTTGGAAGGAAAGCAGGTGGGAGACTGTGGACTTGGGAATGGAGTATCTTTGTTTTGATTTACTCAGAAGCAGTCAGAACACTATTGATCTGCTAAAACTATTGATATTATCATCCTTTTGTCAACTTTCCATTCCTGTAATAAGTTCCTGTGATTAAGCAACTTAAAAAAAAAAGAAAGGTCTATTTGACTCCTAGTATGGAAGGTTTCAGTCCATGACCAATTGGTCCCCTTCCCTGAGGCCTGTAATTGCACAGTGTATCATGGCCTAAGCATGGGGCAAAAGATGCCAGTTCATCTCCTAGCCAGGTAAAAGAGAAAAGAGGAAGAGAGCGGGGTCCCATTACCACCTTCAGGGTATGCCCCCAATGACCTAAAGAGAGCTCACTTGCCCTGATCTCTTAATGTTTCCACTGCTTCCCAATAACACAGACTGGGTGTTAGACCTTTAATACAGGGAACTTTGGGGGAGTGGGTATTTAAGATTCAACTACAGCAATCTGTAAAAAGCAAACTTGAAGATATTTCCTACAAAGAAAAATGATAAATTATGCCTGTTTTTGGAGAAGAAGCCATACTTTGTCCTCAGAACTGTTTAGCATACTCTCGTCCCTTTTCTGTCACATTCTACTGAATGTGGGTCCCTCCTTCTCTGCCTGTTTTCTTTCCTTCTCTCCTTCCTTCTTTCCTTCTCTTCTTCCTTCCTTCCTTGTTTCTTTCCTGTCCTCTCTTCCTTCTTCCTTCCTTTCTTTCTTCCTCCCTTTCTTTTGTCCCACTCTTCCATCTTTCTTCTTTTCTTCTTTCTTTCCTGGACACATTTACTGCATTTTTCTAAAGCACCAGGACTCTACTGAGGTCTTCACCTACATATCATTGGGTCTAAGACATTTTTCAATATGAACGTCTGTGAGTTTCAAATACATCTTCTGTACCATCTTAAAATGAGCAAAGCGTGATACAATATTTATGATAAAAGAAATAAAATGTTTTCAACAAGGGCTGGAAAGATGGCCTAGTGGTTAAAGCCTCTTGTTGCAAAGCCCAAGGACCTCAGTGCCATCCTTGCATCCTTGACCCCCCATGTGGTGAAGGGAGAATGCTGATGCTCCAAAGTTCCCCTTTGACCTGCACATGTGCATGGTATCATGTACACACACACACACACACACACACACACACACACACACAGAGAGAGAGAGAGAGAGAGAGAGAGAGAGAGAGAGAGAGAGAGAGAGAGAAGAAAGCACAGAGAGACAGAGAGAAACAAAGGCTTAGATACTAAGTTTTTAAATCTAAAAGTAATGAAAAATTAACAGTGAGAAAGTAATTTAGACTAAATCCTTAAAAAAAAAATCTATTGATTTCATCATTATAAATAAAGCACATGTTGTCACCAAGTATCTTTTAATCTTAATTGTGGAAAAGGGATTCCTGAAAAAAAAATGTTCTTCCAGGTGACAGTAACAGGAACCTGGCCTTAACTTCCATCCTTAACTTCCACACTTCCTATACAGAAAGGGGGACAGCAGAGCAAACACCCCCCCCCAAGAGGTGACTCTAACAAATCACCATGATCCATGCTAGCTTAAGGACATAGATTTTATTGGAATTAATAGGAGCAAATAGAATATGATCCCAGAACGTGGAGTGAGTCAACCAGAGGCAGGAGAAGCCTGTCAAGCAGCGAAGCTGATGCCCAAGAAGGAGAGCTGAGAAGGGAAGTCGAACGTCCTGCCTTGATGCAGCCACACTCAGAGGCACCCTTGCCCAGCCTTTTCAGTCACAAGAGTAAATCCTCTGGCTCTCAATTTTAGTCTGGTAATTTCAATAAAGTTGCCATGCCTACGAGAATAGGAGTCCTACCCAGTTTTATGTTATATGTCATATCCATCTAGAGCCAACTGACATCTGGTCATGAGTATTCTCATTCTGTTGGGGTGGAAGAGGTGACAGAAAGGTGACAGAGTAGTGGGGTGGCAAGCAGGCAGGGTGGGGGTTGGGGGCAGGGGGAATTGGCATGTTCAGGCCACTTGCTCCTCTGTGTGTTTCTACCTCTTCTATGCCTTTACTCTCACAGCCTGGGTTGTATGCTACCTGGGATAGGTCAATCTACAAGAATCAGAGTGGCTTCTCTTCCTGTAGAAACATAACAGTGGTATGTGCTTGGAATCATCCATAAGCCCTAATATGACCTGGGGAGTGGGATGGATAAGACCATGGTTTTCTGTGTTTTCAAAAACTCAAGGCCACAGAGAATCCTACAACCCTACAGTAATAGTTCACACTGGGCATGAAGAATAAACCCAAACAGAAAGAGTGGTATTTTTATAGTGTGTCTAAGCACTTCCCTAGGGTGGCATTAACTGCCTACCTCTGCTACTAAGCATCATCACCACTGGATCAGGGATGACTTTTCTTCTTCCTTTCTGCCAAACTGTAGCCATCTGGAATGTATTTCAAGTCTTAGTATCAAAGTCTGTCCTAGACTTCAGCTATGTTTACCAGGCTCCAGAAACAATTAGATTTGAGAGCTCTGATTTAGTCCATTGGTGGGGTAAAACTCTAAGCAGATGATAGCTGTGTGGAACAGGTGGCAGAGTGTGAATGGTAGAGTGAGTTAGAGTCCCCTAGAAGTGCATCTCTGTGGAGTATGTCTGGTTAGGCCTCCCTCTTGTCACTGTCTCTTGCTTCCTGGCAGCCAAAATGTGAACAGCCCTCCTCTAGTGTCTATGTCCTCATGATATTCCACTGCTATTTACCTAATTCCAATGGAGTAACTCACAATAAAGTAAAACCTCAGAAACAGTGAGCTGAAACCATCCCCCCCACTTCCTGTTGCTTCTCAGAGGCTTCTGTAATAGTAACAAAAATTAATATGATATTTAACACATATTGGTACTGTATGTGTTAAAAGAGATAAAGCATATAAACTATCTGATAGATATTATAATTAAGAAGAAAATGGAAGTATTACATTTCTCCAAATAAAAACTCTTGTAGAGTATTACTTTATCGTTAAAATAGTTATGAGCTAACTAATGTAATGTTTCCTTCTAAGAATGCTGTATTGAAAGATGGCCATATACTATACAGAGCACAAATATATTAATTTCACAGACTGACTTCTGACACACACACACACACACACACACACACAGGCACACAGCCATACACACATACATACACACACCTGTTTAACCTAAATAATCCCTTTTCTTACCCTGAAATTTCCTTCAGCCAAGCCACTTTGCTTCAGGTAACTTTTCTCACTATAGATTACTGTTATATATTCTACATCTTTGCATGTAAAGGACCATACAGTTTACATCATCCACCTTAAAGTGTACAGTTTTCAGTTGCTCTGCACCCAGTCTGACATTTGCTATTTTCATTCTGGCTGTTTTTAGCAATGCCATTGGCTGTGCTCACAGAATTGCTATTCAAGCGAACTGGCTGTGTGCCAGCACCAGGACTTGAGTGAGTGATGCTTCAGCACAGTTTTAAGTCAGTGTCCCTCGAGTCAGCATGCTCATCAGCCCAGCAATTGTTACATAAAGACAGTAAGACAATGAGCTCGAGTTCTAGCTTTCAAATTCTATACAAGGATGAAGATCTCATTTTACACAGGGTATACCTGTGGGGTAAGATGATGAAAGCCAGATTGTAAACATTTTTACACACATTTTTAAAAGATTTTGTTTATTTTATTCTAAGTGTACTAATGTTTGACTTTGCATATGTGTCATATTCCAACACATGTGTGCAGTATCCAAGGGAGCCAGATGATGGCTTTAAAATCCCTTGAACTGAAATTATAGACAGTTGTGAGGCACCATGTGGCTGCTGGAAACTGCTCCTGGATACTCTGCAAAAAGAGCAAATGCTTTTAAACACTGAGCCATCTCCAACCTGTGAACCAAATTTTGAATTTAAACAAGGAGAAAGCATCTAAAAGCAGCAAAAAAAGTCCTACCATATAATTCTGCCACCGTATGCCTTGGGAAGATTTCTACCCACACATATATAGATAACTTGAACACTCATAAGCAAATCAGAAGAGATTGGAAATGTGTAAACTAGTAGTTCTTGAAGTATTAAGGATGTGTATAGTAAGTGGAACTTACACTGGTTGTACTAGACCCTGTGTACAAACTGGCCAATTAGCTTAGGGAGGGTTGGTGACATGTATTTCCCAAAAGATTTTTAAGTGCATTAACGTTTAGCCCAAGATAGAAGCCATTAATTATTTGTATGGTTGAATTCATTCCATAGCTAAAGTATCACATAAAGTACTTTAGAAGGTATAAGGGTTTGGACTTGAAATGTTAAATACTCTAGGTATACAAAGAAGAATACAATAAAGAACAGGCAACAATATGGTTTGTCTCTACTATCTGTAGTTATTGGAAGAACACATCCAAACCGTCTTGGTCCATATGCACATGTAGAAACAGCACATTGGGAAGGCATATAATCCATTCCATTCATCTGTTTTCTTATACAAAATAAGCAGTGACCTCTATTGAGATTTCTTGACAGGCAATCTGTATTAAAACCTTATAGAGAGCTTTTGAAAAGTAAGGTAGCCTTAACCCAGAATAAAGGAATTTCAGAGGCTAAATTTAAGGAATATGGGATTATGAATATTTTAATAACAACTCACAGAATTCTAAGGCTTAAAACATTTACAAACGCCGGGCGGTGGTGGCACACACCTTTAGTCCCAGCACTTGGGAGGCAGAGGCAGGCGGATTTCTGAGTTCGAGGCTAGCCTGGTCTACAGAGTGAGTTCCAGGACAGCTAAGGCTATACAGAGAAACCCTGTCTCGAAAAACCAAAAAAAAAAAAAAAAACATTTACAAACAATTATCTAGATTATTTTCTCCTTCTGAGGATAGTGTCCTCCCAAGTGACATGAGGAACAGAAGGTTATTATATACAAATATTGAAATTTACACACATATAAATTTTTGTCTGTGATAAAAATAGTCTTAATTGCCAGGTGTATTAGTTGTATATCAGTAACTATCATTGTCAGTTGGAATGGTACAGGTATGTCGTCGGCTATACATGACTTCCCCATCCTGCTGGACATGCAATGATAGATACATAAGATCCATAAGAGGCAGATATTTAAGACCCTAAGTTCAATATCTAGCATCTGGAAGGAAGGAAGGAAGGAAGGAAGGAAGGAAGGAAGGAAGGAAGGAAGGAA
>JANHMN010000009.1:38101454-38118954 GCA_030674055.1 Rhabdomys pumilio
GAAGGAAGGAAGGAAGGAAGGAAGGAAGGAAGGAAGGAAGGAAGGAAAAAAGAAAGTGGAAACATGCAAAACCATAGCAATTCCAAAGCCAAAGACACTATCAGCAGCACAGGAAGACCACAGAATATGCAAAAAGCTTTGTCAACTATACTCCAGGCAGGAATCCAGTGCTCAGAGTTCACAAAGAACATCAAAATGTAAACACTAAAATCTAAAAGTGAGCTATGAAAGTGACAATTCTTAAAAGAAAAGACCCCAATGGCCAATAAGAGCATATTTAACGTCCATTGCATCAGGAAAATGCAAATTAAGTATACCTTGAGACTTCTACCTCACCCCAGTCAGAATAACTAGCATCAATAAGTATGACAACAAATGCTAGTAAGGATATGGGGAAAGAGAAACCATTGCTTGCTGCTGATGGGACTATAAACTAGTGCCAGCATTAATGACCTCAGTGGAGGAGAGATCCTCAAAGACTTTAAAGTAGCTCATCTCCTTCTGCAGCAGAACACAGATGGCAGCCTTCCCTGAGTCCTCAGATTCTATCTTCTGTGGATCCCACAGTCTTCTCACTCTAATCTCCCTTCCCACACTCATTATTTTATCCCAGCACCCATCTCTTGTAGGCACCCCCAGGCAAACCACAGGCCAAGCCTGCCAGAAAACCAGGTAGGCTGCCTGCAGATACACAGAATACAAGAGATAGAAGAAAAAAATCTTGAGTGCTAAAGATACAATAGAAGAAATGGACACATTGATCAAAGAAAGTGTTAAATCTAAAAAACTCCTGACACAAAACATCCGGGATATATGGGACACTATGAAAGGATCAAACCTAAGAATAATAAATATAGAGGAAGGAGAAGAGACCCAGCTACTAGGCCCAGAAAATGTTTTCAACAAAATCATAGAAGAAAAAAACTCCTAACCTAAAGAAGGAGATGCCTATAAAGGTACAAGAATAATACAGAACACCAAATAGAATGTAGGAGAAAACAAAGTCCCCTTAGCACATATTCATCAGAACACAAAACATACAGAATAAAGAAAGAATATTAAATGATGCAAAAAAAAAAAAACCCAACCAAGTAAGATATAAAGTCAAACCTATTAGAATTGCACCTGACTCTTCACTGGAGCCTCTAAAACCCAGAAGGGCATGGGCAGATGTGCTGCAGACTCTAAGAGACCATAGATGCCAGCCCAATTTACTAAGCCCAGCAAAACTTTCAATCACCATAGATGGAAAAAAAATAAGATATTCCATGATAAAAACAAGCTTAAACAATATCTATCTACAAATCTAAGCCCATAAAAGAAACTACAAAAAAAAAAAAACAAACAAACAAAAAAAAAAAACCCACAAAACAAAACCCTCCAACCTAAGGAGGTTAACTATACCCATGACAACATAGAGAATAAATTATCTCACAATATCAGAAGAATGGAAAGACACACAGACAAAACACACACTGTCACCCCCTCCACCACCACCACCCAAACCAACAAGAAAATAACATAAATCAGTAACTATTAGTCATTGATATATTTGAATATCAATGGTCTCGATTCTCCAATAAAAAGACATATACTCAAAGAATGGATGTGAAAAACCAGGCTCTGTTCCTCTGCTACATTCAAAAAACACACATCAATATCAGAGAATAAAGGGACGGGAAAAGATAATCCAAGCAAATACACCAAGATGATTTTCTCAAAAAAAACAACTCTATGTTTCATTGATTCTTTGTGCTGTTCTCTTTGTATCTATTTTATTTACTGGAATAAAGATAGTTTTGACAAAATAATCTTAGGTTCATTTGCCTAGAATATTTTTTTCCAATAAATGGCAACCTGGTATAGCCATTTTAATATCTAACAAAATAGACTTCAAACCAAAGCTAATCAGAAGGATAGAAAAGGATACTTCATACTCATAAAATAAAAAAAAAAAACATTTTTTTGTCAAGATGGCATTTCAATTCTTAACATCTATGCCCCCAAACAAAAGGGCATCCAAGGTTGTAAAAAACAAAAAAAAAAAATGCTACTGCAGTATAAATCAGATATTGACTCACACATACTGATAGTGGGAGATGTTAATATTCAGCTCTCACCAATGGACAGATCATCCAGAAAAAAACTAAACAGAGAAATGCTAGAACTAATAGATATTATAAGTCAAATGGACCTAACAGATATTTACAGAACATGCCACTCAAACACAAATGAATGTACCTTCTTCTCAGCACCTCATGTAACTTTCTCTAAAATTGACCACATACCCAAACATAAAGAATGTCTCAACAGATACAAGAAAATTGAAATAACCTCCTGTATCTTGTCAATCAGGGATTAAAACTGGGTATCAACAACAGTAAGAAGAGAAAGCCTACAAACTAAACTCATGAAAACCAAACAACTCTCTATTGAATGATAACTGAGTCAAGGCATAAGTAAAGAAATTAAAGACCTTTTAGAAGGCAATGAAAATTAATACATAGCATACCCAAACTTATGAGACACAATGAAAGTGGCTATAATAGGTAAGTTCACAGGACTATTATAGGTAAGTTCATAGGACTAAGCTCCTATATTTAAAAAAAAAAAAAAAAAATGGAGAGATCTCATACTAGTACTTAACAGCACACATGAAAGAAGTAATTATACCCAAGAGCAGTAGACAGCAGGAAATAATCAAACAACTGAAATGAATGAAATAGAACAAAGAAAAGAATACAAAGAAGCAATCAAAGAGTTGGTTTTTTGAGAAAATCAACAAGAGACACAAACTCTTAGCCAAACTAGTTCAAAAGCAGAAATAGGATATCTAAATTAACAGAAATCAGAAAATGACAAGGGGAACATAACAACAGATGAGGAAGAAATCCAGAGAATTATAGGGACATACTTTAGAATCCTGTAACCTACCTAATTGGAAAACTTGAACAAAATGGACTATTTTCTCAATAGGTATCATTTTCCAAAGTTAAATCAGGATCAGATAAGTAATTTGAATAGACCTATCTCCTCTAGTAAAATTGAAGCAATCATTAAACGTCTCCCAAACAAAAGATGCTAAGGACCAGATGGTTTTAGTGCAATATTCTAACAGACTTTCAAAGAAGAGTAAATGCCAATGCTCCTCAAATTATTTTACAAAATAGAAAGAGAAGAACAGTGCACAATGTATTTTATGAGGCCACAGTTACCATGATACCCAAATGCATAAATACCCAACAAAAAAAAAAACAACATTACAGTCCAAGTTCCCTTATGCACAGAGATGCAAAAATACTCAATAAAATACTTACAAACTGAATTCAAGATATATCAAAAGGAACCATCCACTATGATCAACTCAGCTCCATCCCAGACATATAGGAGAAATCAATAAATGTAATTTACCAAATAAACAAACTGGGAAAAAAAATATACCATCATCTCATTGGATGCAGAAAGGGCCCTTAACAAAATTCAATATTCCTTCATAATAAAAGTCTTTAAGAGATTAGGGAACAGTAGATATATTTCAACATAATAGAGGCAGTTTACAGTCAGACATTATGACTGGGTTCTTGAATCACACAGTTCTAAATGTGAAAGAAGAAGGAAAGAAAGAAAGAAAGAAAAAAAGAAAGAAAGAAAGAAAGAAGAGAAGGAGGGAGGGAAGGAAGGCAGGCAGGCAGGAAGGAAGGAAGAAAGGAAGAATTAAGTTTGGCTACCTGCATGGTCTTGTATTCCTAGAAGGGAAGTGTAAAACTAAAATGTTCAACTGTCATCCAAAGGATGAGACTATTCCCCAAGCATTAGGGTGTGTGTGGTGTGTGTGTGTGTGTGTGTGTGTGTGTGTGTGTGTAACCACCTGATGACCTAATCCAGCATATATATGTATGTATATGATGTATATGTGTGTATATATATATGGGGAAATGGAGTCCCAACTGGACATGTCTTGATATTTTGTCATCAAACAAGTCTTCTATTACCAGGACTGCACTGCATATAACTATACAGTTATTTAGATTATTTCTCAATAATGATACTCATCTTGATAAGGACAATAATGTCCATATATAAGATGTTACTCCTTAGCTTATGGCAACACCTACAGATAACAGAGACAACAAATCCTCTATTGTTTTAACCTAAAAATTAAGTGATGGCTAAATATCTTTTCTCTACCTATCTAGCCATATGGGAAGGATATCACCCTGATGCTAGCCATCCCAACAGCTACCAAAAGGACAGAAAAGCAGATGCTAAGTTCATCACTGTGGAGACCAGTCTTGGAGACCAAAGAGTAATGAGCAGACTCCCAATAGGCAGATGCTCCAGTAAGGCCATTGAGAGATTCTAATGGACTCTGATCTGGATCTTTTAAAAATAGTCTGTTATGTATTCTCTTGGTTTCCTGCTTAGTATTTGTAATGCTAATGAAAGTCTCCTTTCTCTCTCACAGCACGCTCCAGTCGCTAGTCAAAAACTTCCTCTCCTCCCTGCAGCTGATTATGCAAATTAACAGCTGAGGCACTGTTGACATTTTTTACCTAGCCCCACTAGAAGGCTATTTGACTGTACCTGATGACCTCATCTGAAGAGAAGCTTGTTTTCTCTTCAGAGGGGAAGGAGAGTGATAAGGACCCGGTGGGAAAGGGTGGCGGGTGGGGGGAGTTGGAGTAATTGTCTAGGCAGCTCAGGGTTAAATGACTCTAAAGAAAAGTAACTATTTTATTTCTTGAGTAACAGCCAAAATGTCCCTGAGCTTCTTGGTGGCCTCATCCTTATTAAAGACCAGATATGTCCAAGTGTTTGGGTATCAGATCTCTGATCCGGTTCCCAAATCATTCTAGGGTTACCTTTTCAGGGAGGAGAAGAAAAAACAAAGGCCCATAAGACAAAACCCCTTCTGGTCAACACAATAGGCCTTCTGGCCAGGATGAAACTTTTACATTCTAGTTAGAACAGACTGTTGGACTCTAAGATCCAAACCAGGGGATGCACTCCCGCAGAAATCACAGACAGGGGATTCGCTGCACAAACATAAGGTTTAATGATAATGTTAGTTGTTGTAAGAAGTCTGACCTCAGCTCAGAACAACCACTCCAGATCACAAGGTTCCAAGGGGGAGGAGGTTTATTCAGGAGATAGGACAAAGGTGGGGGGAAGAAAGTAGAAGGATAAGAGAGAAGAGAAGTAGAGGCCAGCCATGACCATGTGGAGAGAGAGGAAGGGTGGAGGGGACAGAGAGGCAAGAGGGTAAGAGAGTAAGAGTAAGGGAGTAAAGGATTAAGAGAGAGAGGAGGGGGCAAGCAGCCCCTTTTATAGTGGGCCAGGCCTACCTGGCGGTTGCCAGGTAACTGTGGGGAGGAGCATACCTGGCTGTTGCCAGGTAACTGTGGAGGTGGAGTTTAGACACAATACTAACAGATAATATAATGATAATAACCAGTGCACTGGGGTACTCTTGCACGCAGGCAAGAGGAACCCTGAGCCAAAGCTGGGAGAAGTTTTTATACAGAGTTCATGAGGGTAACCACAAAGGCTGACTTTCCCAGGTCCTGTCTCTAGGTGACTCAGATTCGCACATTATTTTTATGACAATGAGTGTCTTCCATTTGCCCAGGTTTACCACGTTAAAAGGGCTTAGCTTCCTGACCACCTCCCATCCTGGGCCCCTCTCCTGGAATATGCTCTGGGCCTTCCTTAACTGCAGGCAGGTGGGTTCCCTTCCCTATGGTCTAAAGAATATTAATCAGCCTCTCCCTTCTTCCTTTGAATGTTAATCCAGCAAGTGTCCTCTGACTAAGGAATGTGCTCCTCCTGGGATGTATCCTGGGACAGTGGGATTCTTTCAATTTTAAGGTGGAACTGAGACCTGAAATCCTAGAAGACCAGTCATGTGGTCAAGGAACTACTGCTAAGAAGGTGGGCTAACCTTAAACCACACTTCACCCTTCATTTATCATAGCAATAATTACTGTATTAAAAACTTAAAGCCATGAAACATGCTGGCTAAGTCTGAAAAAATGTGTAATAAAAAGGCGGGAATTACGGGAAAATGTTTCCAATGAAAGGTAGTGGAGTTTTTTCTTTTTCTATTAAAGTTGGTTAGCTGAGCAAACACTCCTAGCTCCTTCCCCTTTGTGATAATTAGATAATCTCATGAACTTGTGAATTTGAGTCACCACCAATGAGATGAGGCAGTTGTCACCTACATTGGGGAAACAAACAAACAAACAAACAAACCAGGAGCCATCCTGGCCTAGTTTGCTCACTATACTGGTTTAGATCTTGGAACATATTTTTTTGTAAAAAGCATTGCCTTACCGAAGATTCTGGGGGAAAAAAACATAGAAAAGAAATGTACAGAAAATATGGAAAAGATTATGAAAAGATCAAACCTTCTAATTATGGCCACAGATGAGGGAGAGGATTCCCAAGTCAGTGGCACAGACCACATCTAGCCTGTTAACTTGAAGACTCAGAGGTCATCTACCAAAGCCCCCCAAAATCAGGCATGAGCAGCCTTCTTTTTATTATTTGGTCTGGGTTGTTCAAGAGACTCCCAAAGCATGACAGGCTATTGATATTGCCCTTGGTTGATCCCCAAAGGTGGAAAGTAAGTCCTCATTATTGAAAACACCATGCAATTTGCACACATGGTTCAGAGGCTCCTGATCTGGAATTGACTTGAATGCTCCCTCCCTGATACATAGCTTTTTATGGTACCACACATCACCATGCAAGCTTCCAAAGAAGGGATGCAACCAACAGTCCTATGCAGCTATGATGCCTATAAACTACAATGGTTACCGGCATGGCACAGAAACCATGAGGGTAGCCATAGTAGTACATATAGTTAGTGACAACAACTGACAGTGGTATACTTGGATTTTATATCTGTTCTACAGGAGCAAAATCATGCCTTTTACTGAAAACAACCAACTATCCAGAGCTAATGACCTGGTGAATCTTGGAGAACCTATAACTGCCACTTTACTAAACCAGCACAATTCCTAAATTCATTCTCAATACTTGACTTTATACCCCACAGATAAGTATAGTCCTTAGGACTCGTTAAAGAAACTTCTCTTTGCAAAAGACACACATTACTACAGGAACCGTCAACTAATTAAAATAAAGAGTTGTAGAGCCCAGTCCCAACTGGTACCTCTACAGCACAATTCCTGCACCTAAGACTCAGGGGTTACTGAGGAAGAAGAGAAGGAAGGATTGTAACAGCCAGAGGAATAGGAAGTAGACTGTGAGATTGTGAATCCTAGGAAGCTACATAAAGTCTCAGTAGCATGACTTCCTGAACATGAGATGAACAAGAACAACAATAGACATGCCAGAGTGGATGGCCTCAACATTACACAAAGAACTACAATTAACTAAGGAGTGCTGAGAATGGGACAGATAGTTTTCTCCAGAGAAGAGCACACCACCTTGGTCATCTGGTACCAACTGGTCAGTCAGCCCTGAAAACATACATACAAACAACACTTAAAACATTCGTACAAACAACATTTTACAGACTAATTAGGTTGTATTTGTGTATTTAAGAAACTATATGTGCATTATATATGAGTGGATATACATATACATGTACATATACATATACGTATTCATATACTTCATATACATAATCATATCCATATACAATCTATGTAGCATTACATAACTAATGAAAAAGAGCCTGTGAAGAGGTATAGGGAATGGGTTGGAGAGAGAGACAGAAAGGGGTAAATGATGTAATTGTATTATAATCTCAACAGGTAAAAAATTTTAGAAAGCCAAAAAAAAAAAAAAAAAAAAGACTTGTCTTGCTGACCTTAAAATAGTCTTTTTTTTTCCAAATTACACACACACACACACACACACACACACACACACACACACACACAGAGTCACACTTTTTCCCATTATTGAGTTGTCTTATATTGTTTACTGGTAGATATACAAAAAAGTTACTACTCAACAGGGAAATGCTAGTTACAACACATTGAAATATTACCTGACATTAGAATAAATTATTTTTAAAACCTAAAAGTTGAAATCCCATAAGTGTTGGTGAGGAGATGTTGAAAAGGGCATCTGTGCATACTATTGTCAGGAATGCAAATTAATGCAGTCTATTTGGAAAATAAGTTTCAAGAAAAGGTAGAAGGAGGAGGAGGAGGAGAAAGAGGAAAGAAAACAGGATGTATAACAGATAACTCTTGCCTTTACTTCTCCTACACGTCTTTTTCCAGACATGTCTTTTCCTTCATCCACCTGATATTTATGCAAATGAACCGCTGATGCAATTTCTTCTAGATAACTTGAAGCTGTACCTCAACTGCCACACCTGACAGAGCTATTGTTTTTCCAACTCTATTAAAAAAAAATCTTTAGAGGGGAGAATGACAGGAGCAAGAGGTAGAAACCACTGCCAGCTCAGGGCAAGGACTCCAGAAGCAGCAATCCTAGAAACACCCTTTGTTCTCAGGCCAAGAATGCCAGAAGGAAGCCCTGGTCTCTTATTTCCTCCTTGTTGAGCACATCTGTCTAAAAGCTATAAGTAAGGGGAGGGACTAGAACTCCATTAGGTTCAGAGACTGATGCCTCCTGATGGAACTAGATTTCTAAATTGGGTGAAAATAGAATGTATGTGTATGTGAGTGTGTGTGTGTAATGTAATATATATATATATATATATATATATATATATATATATATAGTGTGTGTGTATACATATATATGTATATATGTATGTATATATATATATACATATATATATCCTAAATATATACTATAATTATATATTCTACAATTTCAGCCCATCTCATAAATTATTTGAGAGTTACTTTTCCAAGGTGGGAAATGACATGATAGAAAAAGCCCATTTAGGGAAAAATAGCACTTTCTGGTCAAAAGAATAGAATCCGTGGTCAGAATTGGACACTCTAGTCAGCCTGGGTCAATGACTTCCTGGATAAGGGACCACATCTCAAGAAGGCAGGACTACTCTAGAAGGTAGGGTCGCCTTAAACCATGCTAAGGAGATGGGCAGAATAATTATCCCTTTAATGAGATATGATGTTCTTTTATTCCCAGAATTCCTGACCCTTAACCAAATAGCTTAAAGGGACAGAGGCATACAACTTTACAAGTCAGTGCATTTGTCTGGATTACCCGAAAAGTGTAAATTTCTCCTTTTCTTTTTTCGATCTCTGTTCTAACACTTTTTCTAACACTTTGGGTTTCCTTACTTCTCTAAAGCAAGGCTCTCCACTATGAACTTGCCTGCTACTTCGTGTCAGCTTGACTCAAACAACATGGCTTGTCTTCCCTCTCCAAACTCCTCCAGGCAGGTGCCAAGACACAGCTTACCTGTCTGAAGTTTTCTGAGAAACTCTAACAAAATTGTCCTTGAGCTTCAGTGGAGGAAAAAAATAAAAACATAGCGAACATGACCCAGCAACACCAAATCTAGGTCAATTTTCAACACCATCAGATAGCAGAAAGGTTATTTACTTTCTCTTGACCATGCAACACTACTCACAGCAGACAAGGTGTGAGAATAATCTAAATGCCCATGTGAAGTGGAAACTTCAAGTTTCTTTGGAAAGTTGGTTATGTTGAATGTTGTTTGGGGGCAGATAGGTGAAAGGATGTCTTACCAAAGCAAACACATGAAAGAAAGTTTTCCTGAAGCAGACACAGGTGACAGGATGTTTTGATGTAGCAAATACGTGAAAGGACACTTGATGAAAGAATATAAATGTGTCCCTACAGACAATGGGAGACAAGCAGTGAGCATTGGTTTCGTTTGCTTTGCTTTGCTATTCTTGGCTAAAGACAGGCATGTATCGGTTCACCTTACATAGCATTGTTGAGCTCAACTTGTGGTAATGCTACCATTGAGAGAAACTTACCCAAGAACTGCTCTAGAGTTTCTTGCAGCAGCTCGCTGACTCCAAAAGTCTCACCTAGACCAGTTGGTGAGCCTATGGGTTTCTTCAGGATTGAACTGCTGATTCCTGCCTGACGTCTTGTCTGTTTGCTCAAAGGACTGCACTGTAGCTGCTGAGTTGTAGTTAGGTGTTTGCTACAGGACTGAACTGCTGCCAAAGAATATCAAGTTCACCCTGAAAGAACTATTGCCGAACAGGTCCACATCCACCATATCCTAATAACTTTTCTCTTCCACTACCTCTGCTGGGTGGTGGGCTAGAGGAAAGGTAGAACTCCCATTAAAAGTAGGTTGCAAAATGTTATGCTTATACCTATCTACAAAGGAATGAAAAAAACACTGGACAGGATTTTATCTTCTTTAAAAAGGAAAGGAGTTCTGGCCTTTGGAACAATGTAGATAAATCTGGAGGACACTATGTTAATGGACATACACCAGAGATTCATGCCATTTAGCTTGTGGAATTTATGTGAACGCACAGATGAAGAAAGTACCAAGTGTTTTATAAGAGACTGAAGAAGAAGTTTCATTAGGAACTTCTTTAAAGTTTCATTAGAGAAAGAAATTCTGCTGATCTACTATACAGCACGTTAACTATCATTAGTAACAATGCATTGTATATTCAAAATGCTAACATGTAAGTATGCAAAATGATAACGTGCTAATTACTCTGGATTGATCATTCCACAATAAAGACATGTATAAAAATACCATGTTTATGTCATTACACTCATAATTTTTGTTTATGAATGTAAATTTAAAGCACTTGGTTGTTTAGACCCAAGAACTTGATAAGCTGAAGTGAGAGATGAAGTTCTCACTGTTTGCTGTCATCCATCTCTGTCTTCCTACTTAAAATGACTAAGATGCCCTTCTGCATTGGCTGCAGCACATCTTCTTGGCGCTCATCTGGAAACTGGTGTTCTTTTTGCTTTTTTTTTTTTTTTTTTCAGAGCTGAGGACCGAACCCAGGGCCTTGTGCTTGCTAAGCAAGCGCTCCACCACTGACCTAAATGCCCAACCCCGAAACGGGTGTTCTAAACATTCTGAGACTTTAGATGCTTTAATTTGTTTGTCCCGATTTAAATCTGTTTACCCAATAAACAGTTATTAAATATTCATTGCATGTTACAAAGTTTCCAGACAGACCCGTTGATGAATGGTACACAATGTCTCTTCTAAGTATGTTTTATATTTCCCTATACAGATACACTTTGTAAAAATGGACTGCTTTTCTCTGCTTTGTAACATGCTTTCAATGCTCTTTCCCAAATAAACATGAACATTGATTCCTTAACATTTTCCACTTCTAAAGTTCTGCAGCTTTAGCAACAATTCAAGAAAACTTCCTGTGTGTAGTACACCGTTTGAAACTGCCAGCACTATGGCTTTAGACAGAATATCAAATGTTAGTAATTCTTTTTATTAAGCTGTTTACTTTACATCCCCATCACAGCTTCCTCTTCACTCCTCTTCTCCCCATCCCTCCTCTCTCCTCACCTCTCTTCATCCACCTTTCCTCTCCTTCTTCTCAGAAAAGGGGAGGCATCTCATAAACATGAACCAGACTTGGCATATCAAGTTGCCGTAAGGCTAAGTACATCTTCTTCTATTAGAAAAGTTAGAGGAAAGGGATCCAAAAGCAGGCAATGTAGTTAGAGACAGCCCCTGCTTTCACTTTAGGAGTCCCACATGAAGACCCAGCTGCACAACTGTTACATATGAGCAGAGGTCTGTCTTATGCATGCCCTCTGGTTGGCAGTTCAGTCTCTATGAATCCCTGTTGGCCCAGGTTAGTTGATTTTGTAGGTTTTCTTCTGGTGTCCTTTACCCCTCTGGCTCCTTTCATCTATCCTCTGATGACAGTTATGTCAGGCACCTATCCCCAAGTATAGCAGAATATCATTAATATTGTCAGGGGTAGGTTCCCTCTCGTGGCATAGGTCTCAAGCTGTGCAAGTCACTGGTTCACCTTTCTCTCAAATTCTGCTCTGTCTTTTACTCCTGCACATCGTGTAGACAGGACAAATTGTGGGTTTAAGATTCTGTGTCTGGGTAGAAGACTTTCGAGAACAATAACAAGAAACAAAACAAAAACTTCATCCACCAGTTCAGTTCATCAAATAGTTAGATCTAAACAACTCAGTATTTCAGTTTTAGATTCAGAAATAATAATAGTGTGTATACTGAAATAAGTGTGGTGTGTGATAAACACATATGTTGTGGAGAGCAGATCAGAGTAGTTAGTGTGTCTATCACACTGCAAACCTATTTTAGAAAATTTGAATGAAGGGAGGAAGGCTTATCAACAAAATCACTCTCCTTCAAGAGAGTTCGTATTTTAGAACAAGCCCATTAACCACCAAGAAACAAGAAAGCCCATCTTAAATTTCAGAAGCAACTTTCATACCCCAAGATAAGCACAGGTGAGAAAGCCCTAGCAGGAATTTCCTCTCCTTTTCTTTCCTTCAGTGAGTCAACAAACACCTCACTGAACTAACAAAAACCCAATACAAGAAAATTCTAAGGTAATTATTGAGACAATTATTTCATATTTTACCCCACAGCCAGAGATAATATACCACAGTCAGTGCAAGCCAAAGGCAGACTGAAACATTTGGGGCTTTTAAATATGTCCAAGTTGCTAGCTACAAGTTCGGCATCACCCTTGGTGTTTTTGTGATTTGTTTTTCAATGAGACAGATTTGGAATTAAAGGAAAACAAAAATATTTTCTTTGGGTTTTTTTTTCTCATTATTTTTTCAGCTAGACATTGGCTTCTCAAAAAGAGAAGAGCTCATTGTCTACAGAGTCCTTACATGCAACTCAATAAAAACACCTTAAACAGTAAAGTTTGCACTATACAATTAAGGAAGAAACAGTTAAATGAAGTTCTTAAAACATGTAAGGATCATACTAACATAATTATTAATTATTAACAGTCCCTTCAAAAGAAAAATATCTTTTTCTAGGAAATTGATTGTTCTTATATAACTTTAATAAAACTTGAAGCCAAAGTAATAATTACCAGAGTCTATAAGCCTCCTGTGCTTAATGTCGTGCTTTCTGTATAAACGTAAATTCTGTATTTGACTGACACCTTGAAACCCAGGCAGCCTCTCTAAGAACATAGACTAAAAAAATACTGTAAATAAGTACTTAACCTACTAAGGTTTTTCTTTTGATATTTTCTAGAGTTGCAGTTAGTCAAAATGGCTAAAGGTGTAAATGCTAATTTAGCTCTTAGCAAAATTGGCTATGTTATATTTTGGTTTTAACTAATGTAGGTCTCTTGGTCCTAAGCCCATCCACCCAAATGACAGCATCATGGGGGTGGGGCAAGGGGGAGCTGGTCACACTTGCTCCCCTGAGGCAGGAGGCAATACAGTTCATTAACTAGGAAGACAACACATCTTCAAGAATGTTCCACCAGCCAGTCAGCTGGCATTCACCATTGTCACTGAGTCATGGATTATAATGAGGTTAGAGAAATAGTTTACAAGTCACCAGAGAGTAATTTGAGCAACATGCTTCAGCATGGTAGAGCGGAAATAACATTATTACACGTTCCTGGCCAAAAATGACATTCTGTACCATAGATTAGATAAACTCAAAAATTTCAAAGAAACAACTGAGATTTGTTCCTCAAAGTATTTCCAGATTTATAACCGATAAATTCTGGACTCATAAATCAAGTTTCAGTTACAAATGAGATACGAAGATGTTTATGGCGTAACGTTCAGAACATATTCTTCCGTAGCCATAAATGTCATAATCTATGCTAGCCAAGTTTCTCTGTTATAAAATAGACAGCATAATTAAGTGAATTATCTATAGTCCTACATATAGCAGTTATAAGATTGGTAGAACAATAGGAAACTATAACATACGTAGCATTGGGCAGAGAACTGTAAAATAAAGGCTTTTGAAGATATGATAGGGTTGGCTATGCAGGCACCTGGGAAAGTATGTCCTGCCCAAGACAAACAAGTATTACTAAGAGATGAAGACAAGATCAGGAGTCAGATGCCCATGACCGATGAACAAGAGGCCACAGCTAGAACAATGGATGAGACTAGGAGGAGAAGGAGAGAGAGGAAGGGCAGGAGGAAGAGGAGACAGAAGGGTGAAAGAAGAGAAGGAGGAGGAAAAAATGAAGTCACAGGAGATATTAATGGTATATCAGTGAGCCCCTTGGAAGGCCTCTAGCTTTACTCTGAGTCATCTGTGAAGTCTAGGCATGGCTCTAAGTAGAGACATGACAGAATCTTTCCTACAGCTTGAAATGCTCTCACAAGCTGCTGAGTTTGACTCTTCTGTGACATGGATAAGGTATTAAGCAGCTAGATCCTCTGGGAAGTGATTGCTGTAAGTTAGGATGACTACGATAGTTAGGATGTGGTGAGGGCGGTACAGCCGCTGACTGAGATTCATTTTCTGTAGGATACAGTGCTTTGAAAATGAAACCAACCAAGTTTCTGACGAATTGAATTCAAGGGGTTTAAAAATAAGTATCGATACAGGATCAATGCAGTCATTTCAGTCTCTTTAAATCATTTTATAATTTCATATTCTCAATATTATTCTACCAGTGTTATAAGCCCTTGTTCCACTTGGAATCTCACATCTGGGTGGGAAAGAAACCAATGCCGTGACTCATTCCTTCCCAATGTGAGAAGCACACTCAAAGGCTCATTTTCCTTGCCACTACAACATAGGTATGTGACCTACTTTCTGGTGATCAGACTCACCTACTCAAGTCTCACCAATTGGTGATAAGCTGAGGGGATCTGCCAGGCTACTGTGAGCATCAGTGGAGCAGGGATGTGGGAGAGAGTGGGCCTGACAGTTCCCCAGTGTGGTCAGATGTGGTTCCTGGCACAGAAGTGGAATCAGTTGGTGAGCAGAAACCCTTTGCTCTAGTGCTCAGGAGACAGCATCAAGTAGTTTTAATCAGACCTGCTCTGCAATATGCTTTTGGGTATGTCTCTAAGGAACAGGATTGAGTGCCCCTCACATGCTTAGTCTTCCCAAGACTAAATTCTTATCATTAGCTTTCCAATATAATTTTACCAACCTCCTTTCTGCTTATTAAAGTCAAACTTGTCTTCCATGGCTTGCATATATTATCCTTGATAGATGCTAGTAGCTAGAAATAGTATATGGATCTTGCCTAATTCTTTTTGTGCTGCTGTAACAAATGCCACATACTGGGTGATTCAGTACATCAGGAACAAACATTTATATCTCACAGTTCTGGAAACTGAGAAACCATAGATCAAAGTACCAGTAAGTTGGCCTCAGGCTCAAGGCCTGGTGTATACTCCAGAGATGAAGAATGCTGTATAGAAGACAGGGAACCTACCCCTCAAAGCCTCTTTAATAGTGGTATTAATCCTTCATGAACACAGAGCCCTCATCATCTAGGCACCCTCAAATACTCCAAATTGCTGCACTAGGGACTAGATTTTTGTTTGTTTGTTTGCTCACCTTTTTTGTGGCAGCATCTCACTATGTAACCCTGGCTGGTCTGTAACTCACTCTGTAGACCAGGCTGACCTCAGATTCACAGAGATCCACCTGCCTCTGCCTCTGGAGTGCTGGGATTAAAGGCTTGCACCACCACACCCAGTTTACATTTCTGATGTAGGAATCTTGGAGGACAAGTTGAGAACACAGCAGGATGCTTTTATTTCTTGTTTTGTCTGGTGGGAATGGTGATGAACTTGTCTTGCCATCAGTCTCATACACAGACACACACACACACAGAGACACACACACACACAGACACACACACACACACACACACACACACACGCACGCACGCACGCACGCACGCACGCACGCACGCACGCGCCTACCATCAACAATCAAAACTTAAACTTTTGGAGAATAGAGATTGACTTTCATCAGAGCTAAGGCTACTGTGACAAAAGTCTGGCTGACAAACAAGGAATTTCTTTTTACAATTGTGAAGCCTGGAGGGTTTTGAGATCTCATTACCAGCATGGGCAAGTTCTGAGGGAAGCATTTTTTCCCCCCAAATTGTAAAGTACAAATTTTCTGAGTCTTCGGAGGGAAGAAAGTATTCTGAATGGGCACTACTCCCATTCATGAAAGCTCTACCCTCATAAGCTAATTGTTTCCAAAAGATTATACCTCCAAACGAAACCACAAAATGACATTTATATTTGGATCTGTCTGTAATCATAACCAAGTCTTCTTTGTTTTATCTATAAATTAATTCCAGAGGGGGAAGATGCAAGCATACTTTAACTATAATTTGTTATTTCAAATCAAATTAGTATTGTGAAACTATCCTACATACCACACGAACCTGGATTATCCGGAAGTTCCATTGCTTTTGGTACTGTCAATTATTTCTTTTATTATTGTTGCATGTCCACTTGCCCACATGCCGTAGGCATGTCAGAGTACAGCTTTCAGAAGCCACTTGTCTTCCTCCACACTGGCTTCTGGGAATTAGCTCAGCCTTGGCAACAAGAGCTTTTCCTACTGAGCCACTGCACCAGCCCCAGTAAGTCCTTCTAAAGATCACTTCAAGACCAGGATGTGGTCAGGTCCCAGACTCTGTACTTTTCCTAGGAACACAGTCCCCTTGGCTGTGCCCAGGACTGACACATCAGAGGACTAAGCCCACCTCTCCCTCACTCCCCATTTTTCTTTGTATTTGGTACAGCCACTGATGCCTGCATTCCTTGCCCCTCCCTGCTTTTGTTAATAGTCAAGAGTATGCACTAAATCATTTCCTAAGAAAGGCAACTGAAAAGATTTTTGGTTTATTTTCTGAAAGCTAAAGAGACTCACCTGTGTTACTGTTTGCTTGATTTTAATTCTGAAGAAAGAATATAAATTACAAATAATCTTTTTTATTTTAAAGTCATTAGTTAATTATTTTTTAGCCTCTATTTTCTGATATCCTACCTAATTCTCCTTCTTAAGAACATGACTCCTTGGTGTTTTGTTTTGTTTTTTAACCAAAGTGATTTGATGTTTAAAACTCGCTTCAGAATAATACAGAATGTGTTATGTGAGTTGTTAATGTAGACATAATGTTAGCGATATAGATATATGCACACTTGTTAAACAGATCTCAAATTATATTAATTCAAATGTTTGTATAGTAAAAATGTTTATTTTGCATGCATATCAGTAGTATTTAATATATTTTAATCAGTATTGATAATATATAGGCAATTTTAATAAATTATATAGATTTCAGTATCACATCCTAAGTTTCTTTCAACCACAGTAGACTTTCTAAATTCCTCTCTTAAAATGCCAGCTGTGGTGTTTGGATGGGAATAGCTCTTAGTGGTTTTTGTTTGGATATTTGGTCCTCAGTTGGAATAGGCAAGTTAGAATAGTCATGGTCTTACTGGCAAACATATATCAGTGGGAGTTAGCCTTGGGAGTTCAAAAACCCTTGCTGTTCCATTCCTAGAGCTTTCACCCTCCTCTACCCTTGCCCCCCCATCTCTGTCTCTCTCTGTGTATGTGTCTCTCTCTGTCTGT
>JANHMN010000009.1:38121454-38276454 GCA_030674055.1 Rhabdomys pumilio
TCTCTCTCTCTCTCTTATGAACATGACTTTTTTTTACGGGGTGGTTATCTACATAAGTAACTTAGCTTTGGCTTGTGGACTTGGACCTTAAAATGTATAACTCCATGTTGGTTTGGTCTGCTTAGTTTAGTGCAAGAACTCTATTCAAAACAATGATGGTCCACAATAAATTTAACTACATATAGGAGTGTGCGTGTGCGTGTGCGTGTGCGTGTGCGTGTGCGTGTGCGTGCGCGTGTGCGTGTGTGTGCGCGTGTGCGTGTGTGTGCGCGTGTGCGTGTGCGTGCGTGTGTGTGTGTGCGCGCGCGTGCGTGCGCGTGCGTGCGCGTGCGTGCGCGTGCGTGTGCTTGCGTGCGTGTGTGTGCGCGTGTGTGTGTGCGTGTGCGTGTGTGTGTGTGTGTGTGTGTGTGTGTGTGTGTGATGGTCAGTAAAGGCAACAGTACAGAAGAGTATTGCCAAGGAGATGAGGGAAGAGAAGTTGAGTTAGAAGTATGCTGTATTAGATAATAATAGCATTCTTGAGTAAAGTTTAGCCTTCTGATTCACTTTCATGAGTTTCCAACTACCTAGAATGTTCTAGTTATTTATTTCAAGCTGTGACTGTTTTGAAGGAAGAAAAAAAAAGCAAAAGTTTACCTGATTGTGTTCATAAAATTTTTTGTCTTATTGTTGAAGGCTACACTGTTAAATCCTTATTGATATTGATATACAGCCTCATCACAGAACACCTTCTCGTTCTCACACGAGCTTTTGCTTGTTTGTCTTGTTCTTTAGAATTTTTGTCAGGTAAGAGGGAAATCATGAGTGACCAAGTAAAACTAGGTTCAATCTTAGATAAATGAGTCTTTGTTTATACTTCCCGGTCTAAGAGATGGTACATACTACTAACAAGACAGGCATAAAGTGGTCAGTATGATATGTGTGGGGTGTAAGATTCCACATCTGTAACAGACAGAACTGTTTCTGAAACTCTCTGACTATAACTATTCATTGAAAAACCACAACAGCACTTTTCTGAAATGAGGCAAATGACTGAGTAATCCAAAAATCCTCCTAACTCTGATCAAAACACACCCAAAATCATGCTTCGTAGTAGAAGAGATTCTTATAGATGATATGTGTATTAATTATCTTTCTATCTTTCAGATGAACATTTCGTGCCTTTTTTTTTTTTTTTTTTTTTGGTCCTTTGTAATTTAAGAATTAATGTATTTGACTAATACATAGTTACTCAACAGACAATTGCATGAACTCTTCTCTACATAGCTCCCCATTTAGACGGAGAAGAAAACAGAAAGCAAGAAAGAATAAGCTACCTTAACAAAACCATTCAGATAACCAGCAAGTTATAAATACGATCCAAGGCTGGAGAGATGGCTCAACAGCATCTCTTCATTTGCACTGCATTTGTAGACAGTGCAGTTTCCGTTGCCTGGGACCACATCAGGTGGTTCACAAACTGCCTGTAACTCCAGCTACAGAAGATCCGAAGCCTCCAGTCTTTGTGGGCATTAGCATACACATGCATATGTCCATACACAGACATACAATTAAGATAATAAAATAACTCTTAAAATAAATATGACCAATAGTTCAATCAAAAACATAGGAGTCTTGAACAGAACATTTAAGCAAAGTGATGTTTGCAAAGAAGCAGCACAGTAAATGTTTACAAGAATGAGCTAGTTTAGTATTGGTCCTCATTACATGGTGACTTTCTCTGCCTTGAGGCAAGCCACCTTTGACTCAGGATAGACTAAAGGTAAAAATAAACAGCAAGCAAACAACCAAAAGTCTCACATTCAGGCTTTTCATTCCAAAAATAGGTCTTTGACACAACAGATGGGTAATACAGATTTTCTTATTCAAGAGCAGAGTGATTAAAGATCACAGACAATTATATCTTGTATGTACCTGTGTTTATATGCAACAAAAATAAAAAAGAGGTCATGAATTTGAGAGAAAGGGTGAGCACAAGGAGAGTTGAGAAAACAAGGAATGTAAATAATATAAGTTTAATACTCATGTCTGATAAGCCTTTAAGTTTTAAATAGAAAAAAAATACATGAGCAAATTTTAAAGGAGGAGTGATGTATTGCCTCAAAAACTGTAAACATCCTTCCCAAATTAAGGGTAGAAGCCTGAAGATGGAGATATAAGAGGGAGGTGAGGAAGAGGTGGAAAGATAATGTGTTCCTTGGGTTCAGAGCATCTGAATGGCCTTCTGCGGGATGGTGGGGGTGTTACTGGAGACCCATGGACATGGGTCAGGAAGACCCATGTCCTGGAGCATAGATTCTTGCTCCTACTTCCTTCTTGGCAGTTTGAAAAGAGGACTTCTAAGTCTTTCTGATGCTATCGGACAGGGCCAATGGAGTGTGAACAGCAGCATGGAAGGCCTGGAACGAGGTTCAGAGATGGCCATGTACACATCACATCAGGCACCTTTCCCAAGCCTCTCCTCTCTAATCACAACCCAGGGAGAACTGGAGAACCCCTAAATAGTACTAGCTGGAAAAGAGGAATAGATGTGGATAAGGAGATAAAGTTGTCATCAGGACTGCACTGGATGCATTAAAACTTCAAATAAAGAATTTTTAAAGTATAATCATTGTACAGGAAATGCATATTAAAATATTACTTGTGTGCCTGGAACATACATATTTTCATTGGTCAAATTTGACAACAGTAGAGTGGAACCAATTTGGCAGGCTGATATATAGTTATATACTCTTTTTAAATCTTGGAAAAACCTAGAAATTTGTGGCTGGAAAAATGACTACACCTACACTCTACTGGGGAGCAGATTGTTATTCAAATTAAAATTCCCGTTCACCAGTAAATTTATTATTTACCTTCTCTGTGTGTGCTTCTGAACTGTACCTTTTTGTGTGCATGGTTGTATATTTCTACCTCTAATGGCATTAAGAGTCTGTGCTCTACAAAATGACAAGTGTGACATTAAGTGAGACCCAAGTTCATACTCTGTGTTAGGACTCTCAACCTCACTTGTTACAATTCCCAGAAAATTCCTGACCTAGGGTTTGGTATTATTACTTAAAGTGACTTCAAATTCATAGTGAAACCATTACACAATCAGCATTTTATGTGTTGAAATGTGAGATGGTGATGGTCACTTGCCAACAGGGTCTGTAGAGTTTGAAATTCTCATCATTTTTTAAGAAATCGTCTAAAGACTGGCCAATTAGAAAGCTTGCTAGAGTAGCCAATTGGAACGCAGGGTTTAATTCTCAACATTCCATTAGGGTTTTTTTTTTCTTTTTTTTAATATACAGTAAACCTCAGGGTTACTACTTTTCACTAGCAGCACAAATGAGCTTGTCTACCTGTAGGCTGGAAACTGAGCCAAGAATTGAGTGTTAAAAGGACTTAAAATGGTCTCTTAATCTCTATGTTCTGCAGACCCTACAACATCTCTATTAGGAGCAAGCGAGAAAAGTTCAAACATCAGCCAGCCCCCTGCTTTACAATCCAAGAGGTTTGACAGTGACGGGCGAACTCTCCCATCGCCATGTTTTATTAGTTTAGTGCCAGTATCCAAAGCCTCTGATATTTAAAGTACATCTTGCTTGAGCCTTCTGTATTTTATACACTCAGTGAAGATTTGTGATTTTTTTTTTTTAACTCAGCACCGAGTAGAGGCAGGACACAGTTATTATAGAGAGTTCAATTTATCCTCGAAAGGTTTACTTGATGGAAAATTAGCTTTCCATGTGCTGTTGATTCTAGGGATTTATTGTAGTATTTAGGGACAAAAATCTCAAAATGATACTACTCACATGTAAAACATAATGTATGTCATATAACAATAAACAAGATTGTACAATAATGTTAAATGTACATTTATATTCATTATAAGTCTATGTTAATTTCAGAAAATTAAGTTCATTCAATTAATGTTGGTTGAATCCTTACTTGTGTTACATCTTGTTTTAACAAGAATTTATTAAAATTTTACCGTGGATTCTACCATGCAGTCCTCACCCCTCATCAAGGAAACGTCTCTTTGTGACAGATAGAAGCCAACACAGAAAACCACAACCAATCAAAATGCAGAGTTGTGGAGTCCAGTCCTAATAAATCCATCTACCAAACAACTTCCATATCTAAGGTTCAGGGAACATTGAAGAAAAAAGTGCAGAAAGATTGTAAAGGCCAAAAGATCGGAGAGTTTGCTGTGAGACTGGGTCTTCTAGGACTATTGGGAGCTGCATCCATAAAGTCTCACCAACATGACTGCCAAAACACGAGCTGAACAACAATAGCAATAGACATGCCAGAGTGGACAGGGAAAAACCACGAGGCTTCACCCTACACAAAGAACTACATACAGGCCTCCTAAGGAATGCTGAGAGTGGAAAACATAGTCCTACCCAGGGAAGAACACACCAACTGGTTATCAAATACTGAATGGTCAGCCCTGAAATCATATGCATACAGGTAGGATTATGGGACTGAGCAGGTTGCATTTAGGAATGTATATCTATATATGTGTACATATACACATGTTACAATAATATACAGAAGGATTTGGAGGAAAGGAAGGAAAGGAGAAATTATGTAATTGTGTTACAATCTCAAATATAAAAGAAATGATTACAAATTTCAGTGTGTGTACCATTTTTTTTCTCTAGTACTCACAACCACCCACTCTCTTATTTTATGACCTAAGAGAAGGGAGCCAGATGAAAAGTTTGGAAAAGAAACTCCACATCAGAAGATGCAGAGAAAAATAAAGATTAAGGACTCACCCTCATTTTATGTGTTCTAAGAAAGCATGTTAAACAAGTCACAAGAAGCAAGACAGTAAGCAGCACCCCTTCTTAGTCTCTGCATCAGTTCCTGCCTCCAGGTTCCTGTCTTGAGCTCCTGTTCTGACTTGCCTTAGTCAGAGTGATGGAGTATGTGGTGGTTTGTATATGCTTGGCCCAGGGAATGTCACATTAGGAAGTGTGGCCTTGTTGGAGTAGGTATGTCACTGAAGGCATGGGCTTTAAGACCCTCATCCTAGCTGCCTGGAAGTCAGTCTTCTTCTAGCAGCCTTCAGATGAAGATGTAGAACTCTCAGTTCCTCCTGTACCATGCCTGCCTGGATGCTGCCATGCTCCTGCCTTGGTGATACTGGACTGAACTTCTGAACCTGTAAGCCAGCCCCAACTAAATGTGGTCCTTAGAAGAGTTGCCTTGGTCATGGTGTCTGTTCACAGCAGTAAAACCCTAACTAAGACAGAGTGTGACCTGAGAGTTTTAAGGTAAAATAAGCATTTTCTCCCCAAATTGATTTTGGTCATGGTGTTTTGTCAAAGCATAGAAACCCTAAAATAATCTTCATTACTTTTCTTGGAATTATCTCACACAGTTACTAAAAGGAAGGGAAGTATGTATCAAGTTTGTTTTCTCTGTGTAAGTTCTTGAAATACTATCAACAGTTCTGTAAGCTTGGATTTACTTGTAGTTTTCTAGTTTGAAAGGGTTTTCTAGTTACTAATGTTTGTAAGAAATGGAGACCGAGCATTGCCAGTAGTGTCCTTTTTTCTACAATTAGCATTTCTAATCGCATTAGACATGCTTTCAGTATCCACGGAGGATGCCTACTCCCTACAGCTATCATGAACCATTAACTTTAATTAAAATTTACAAGTCTAATGTTGTTACATCTGCTAAAAGCGTTAACTTCCATGTTAATTACCAAAATGTTAATGTTGCATTAAAATAATGTTCCCTTTTGACAGTTCATCTATACTTTAATTATTTATTTTGTTGGGGAATATGTTTTTTAAAAATTGAAAAGAAGAAAGACTCCAAAGTCATTTTGTAAAGATTAGATACTGCTGCAAAATTGAGGCATAAATGTCATGGTTCAGATGAAGGTGATTAAAATCATTTATACTATAGAGGAAATGTCCTTTGTCTTACATGTGAACTACTTTTAAGTTAATCCCTTTTTCAGTTTTTAATGTTAGCTCTACTACTCATGCCCTTTCCCTGTGTCCTCAAGTGTCTACGAAGCTGAGTCCTTTATCTATACTGATCATTAAAAGATGAATTCCACTTAAAAATAGCCTTCTGTGTTTTCTTTTTAAATATTTACATATTCTTTAAAGGCTGTTTACTTCAATAAGCTGTTCAATACACCTCTGAGAAAACAAAGATGCTCAAAAGAAATCTTCAAGGATCTCTGTGGAAGCAGTAAGCTCTCCAGTGTGAGAACACCAGAGAATCTCACAGGGCACTGGTGAGGATTGGGACTTCCTTCATAATATCGATGGTATAGTGTTCCCCTGAACATTCTCACTGGACATAATCTCACACCTGGAAGTTGAGGTACACAAGTGGATTTTCAATGGAGAGAGATCCTGGAGAGACATCCATTTTACAACAAGAATGTATGTGGAGTTGAAAAAAAAATATAATCCAGGTCAATGGGCAGAGAGACCTTGCTTGAGTTTCTCATTAGTCAACCCTGTGTACTTACAACCCTGTCTGGCACATGGTAAGCACTCAGTAAACACTTGGTGGTTGACTGAATTCCACCTTAAAATTACTGTTTATCTTATAGAATATTTTTGTATACCTTTTTCTCATCATTTTCTGTATAACTCCACAAGTTATCTAAGTAAATATACAACTCTGAACTTCGTCTTTCAAAATCATAAGCAATCACTTTACCTAGGAGAATTCTATTCCTAAATACTTAATATTCCTTATGCACTATATATATATATATATATATATATATATATATATATATATCACCTAAAGCTGATTATTGGAAATCTACAGGATAAGATTCTTCCTCCATAAAAAAGAAGAAATTAATTTTCAAGTAACAAGCAGTCAGGGTGTCCTCATGTCTGAGAAATTTCATTTTTCCTGAGTCACTGAACAGAGGGCACAGCACTAAGTCCTCCCTAATGGTCTGGTCTGGCCATTTCTAGGTTCCCAGCCTCTTCAAAGGGTTGAAATAAAGGCCCAAGCAGTTTTGCCAACTTTATTTAAAGCAAAGTATTAATAAAGATCAGAATATTGCAAAGGAGCAGTAAGTCACATGAATGAAGCTATTCAAGGGTCCCAATTATTGCTTGGGGATTTATTTTATAGGGTTCAAGAGAAGGAGGAGTTTGGTTACTACGAGTCCAAAAAGAGTAGATTTCTGTTTTGTCAGATTATGTTATATAATCATTTTTTCCTTCTGAGCATGCCCTTTCCAATAATGCTCAATAGACTTTTGCTTCTTTTTATTATATTACATAGAGATTATAATTTAATTATAACATTCACGCCTCCCCTTTTCCCTCCAAACACTCCCATACAGTCCTCATTAATCATATATACTTCCAATTATACATGTATGTAAAAAATAAACAGGGGATTTTTTTAAAAAATTTCACCTCAAGATATATTTGCCTTACTATAAATGTGAGAAAATTCAATTCAGGCTGGATCAGCCTACCTAACATCTAAGCAGAATGTATTGGGAATACATTTGAATAGTCTCCAAAATCCATGGTCACTAAGAAGAAGAAACTTACTCTGTTGTTCAGAGTGGTTCATATATGCTAGTAAATGCATGTGAAGCATCTGCCAAGAGTGTTAATAGGGGTATGTTCATAACCTAAAACAAGTAGTGTTGTAACTGAGGTCAATGATGTCCATTTTATACACAGAGGTAAGATGAAATGTCACACATAATACTACACAGTATCATGCTTACAATGCTAAAACTGGAACGCAATAACCATTTCACACTTCTTATATAACACTAGTACGTTTATACAACTAAAGGTATCTTTAAAGACATTTCTTTCTATTGCCATAAGAAAAGTGGCAAAAAACTTGAAACAAGTGAAGAGACTGATCTCAGGTACAAGAAGTATACCCGAGTCACTCTGTTTTAATGTCTGGAACAGTGCCGGCTGAAAGTAAACATTTATCGGCAATTAATTAGTTGCACTGAGGAGTTACCCACTGTCACAGCTCACCTGTGGTTTAAACAGCACTCAAATGGAATCTGAAAGGAGGCCTGGTGTCACATAGGAACAGAAGACACATGCATGAGAAGAAGAGTGTGGGACAGACCCAGGACACTGCAATGTCTCAGGTTGAGGAACAAGCTGCTGAAAGCTTAGCTCCTGATGGTTTACTAGCGCTTAACAATTAATGTGTACTTTGGAGAGTCTAACACTTTCAAAAGCTGTCATTTTTATTAATTACCCCCAACCATCACTTACAAATGGCAATGGTGCCTATATGTTTGGGACACTGAACAAGCACCAATTTTATTCCAGGTGAATTTTAAAGAGTACTTTTTTTTTTAAATTCTATGAATTACTCAAACCCAACTTTGCAAAATTATAACACCTTTAAGAGAAATGAAACTGGATTTGTTGTCCAAACTGTTGACAATCTTGAACTAACAAAGCGTATCAGAGATTTCACAGTTCCAATATTTCTGGCTTTGTCTTCAAGTTATTACACACCCTACTGCAACCTGTGAGCCTAAGTAAGGGTTTCAGAGTATCGGGGTGTATGGTTGGACATGTATGGATGTAAACTACAGATTTTGATTATTATTCATATCCTAAGGACCCACCAAAGGATTTTTAAATCGTGTAAGCATATTTTTAAAGAAATGTTAGTATGAGGAAGGGAGGAAAAATAGAGACGGTGAAAGCAGACAGGCAGAGACAATGGTTCAGGAAATATGACAAAGGCTGAAAGCTAAGAGTCAGCAGTGGCTGAGAAAAAGCACAGGTGGCAACCGGGAGGAGGCACTGTAGTGCGGAGGCGGTTATTAGTCAGGTCCCAATTCTGTGCCATTTTGCCTACTGCCCATTGAGAAGTATTTTGTCCCACCTCCTTGTCCTATCTGTCTCTGTAACTGCTTCAACAACAGTATCATAGAAGTGATCGTTAGCCAATGTCTAAGCCACAGAAACCGTTTCTACTTCCTGAGCCGTGGGCTGCTTGTTTTGAGATCCATGGCTTCCCTCACAGTGTTTTAATTCATGCTATGAGAAGATCTTGCACGCAGAAAGGCCTGTGTGGAGATGAGTGGAGGGGTGGGGTGCAGGGGCTACCCCTGGGTAGCCCCACTCAGCCACACCTACGCAGATTTGCCAACCACTCAGCGAGCCAGCCCCTTTCCAAGTGAATTCTCTAAACCAGTTCAGCCACTCCAGCTGATGATACAGTGGGCAGAGATAAGATGTCCTCTCTGGAAAATACCTAACTACAAAGTCATGAGCAACATAAGTGGTTGTTTCTTTAAGCCACTAAGTTATAGAGTTTTTAGAACATATTCTTGAACAACAATAAATACAGGATACGAAGCTAAGATTACTTAAGGCATTCTGTACGTCAAAATCTATCTAACAAGGTGCTTTGTGTGAGAAAAAATTTCAGTCCAGGAAATAGTACTAGTATCTCTGATTTTGTTATGAGAAAACTACACTAGAGCTTTCTCAGGTGACAAATTCGGGGTGACTGATAAGAAAGGGAGAAGAAGAGAGACCAGAAGAAAAGCTGGGAGTGAGAAGTCTGAAGTTTGGGTGTTCTAATGGCATTGTTGAATAATGTAATAAATATAGAAATAGCAGAGAAATAGAAAATAGAGGAAAATGGTAGAGCAGACTTGGGAGGAAGATGGTGCTTACTACATCACATTTTCAGTAAAGGATGTCTGAAAGCATTTAGCTGTAGAAGAATAGAGTTCAAAAGACTGTGAAATTAGACATAATGACTGAAAAAGAATAGAATATAATTGATAGAATTTGGACAATGGATGAAATGCACTAGAAAAGACTGCATATTTAAGTAATAAGGCAGGAATGAAATTCTGCTTAGAACTAAGATTTGAGTAACGGGGTCTGGAGAAATGGCTCAGTGGTTAAAAGCATTGGCTGCTTTTCCAGAGGTCTTGAGTTCAATTCCCAGCAACCACATGGTGGCTCACAACCATCTGTAATGGATCCGGTGCCCTCTTCTTCCATGCAGGCACACATGCAAATAGAGCACTCATATACATATATAAATCTTTTATTAAAAAAAGACTTGAGGAAGGGAGGAAAAAAGAAGATGAAGAAAATAAGAAACTAATCAATAATGAAATGAGATTCACAGGATTAAGAAATTTTAAAATGAGGAGTGACTGGCAAATATTTTCTATTTTACAGACAAGTGGAATAACAGCTGGCCATAGGAGAACTTAGAGAGAGAGCTTCTGATGGTCCAAGAAGACTGGAGGGCGGTTTACTGGGATTTAGGAGTGAATAGAGAGTAAGGAGGCTGGAATCGAAGGCATGTATCAATGAGACATTTCCCTTGAAAGTGTCAGGAAAAGAAATACAATGAAAAGGAAGTGTGCAGAAAGCTGTCTGTTGCTAATGCAACCGAACACCCCAGAGCATTTATGCATTAGTGACTGCTGAAGTCACCAGTAGGCAGTTTCCCTCCGTTTACCTACTGGTCCTCTTTCTTCTTCTCATCTAAGCTCTCTCTCATGGGTTGGCAAACATCTTCCTGTACTCCAATGCTATCTATGTCTAGGCTTCAAACCTTGAAAAAGCAAAATCCATTCTCTTAAAAATCCATCTTAATTGCTAGAAACAATAATTCTAAAGTATGTTTTGATTTATCCTGATATGGGTCACAAACACATCTCAGAATCAACAAATATTGCATAGCTAAATGGAGACGTATGAGATAAAGTTTACATGCTGAGGGGGCAGGAGGGGATGGTACCAATAAGAAGAGGGATAAGGAGATTCCTGCAGCTAATCCAAGAGGCAGTCATTGTGGTTGCAAACTGGATCATGAGAACAGCTGCCAGAATTAGCTCTGAGACAGGACAAGAAGAGGTAGATGTAGGTACAGGTGTGACTTAAATCTGTGGGCAGAAGAATGGGAATTTCGGGAATTTATGCCTCAGGACTTCTGTTAGATCTGTGATATAAGACGGTCATGTGTAGAGATAGAGATAAGAAAAAGGTGTTGTCTGGGGGAAAGAGTGGGATGTTGTCTTTGGGAGAATGGGAAAATTTGAGGCACAGGTAAATCACTGATGATAATGTAAAGTTTTCCTGGGGAGTAATTCAAATTTAATTCTGATTCATTGTGTGATTAGGACATCCAACGAATAAAGCAAAAATAACACTTAAACTGAAGAAACTTAAAATAAAAATACATTAAAGCCTGAAAATATTTTCATTAACTTATGGGCCAGAATGTGAATTATTTTAGTGAGAAATCTTTGTTGGGAAGAGTGATTGATATGTTTACTCAGGGATTTGAAGCCAGTAGTGTCCCGTGTGTGATGAAGTTGACCTCGGACCATGAGACCCACCATAAATCTAGAACTTTTCTTTGTTTCTGGAAGAGTGAGGGAGGCATGAGAGAAAGAGTTCAAAGAATACAGTAAATGGAGAGAGACATGCTCTTCTTAAGTCTCCGTAAGCTCTTTAGCAAGATTAATCAACTTTATAAATAAAGAAACTTTATAAACACTCCAGTTGGAGGTGAAGAGATAGTTTAACCATTAACATTAGAACCATTAGCACAACGTCTGGCTCTTCTACCAGAGGACCTGGGTTCAACGCCTAGAACCCACATGGCAGCTCACAAACACTTGCGACTCCAATTCTCTGGGAACCAATGCTCTCTTTTGGCCTTTGTGGATGTCAGGCATGTACACAGTGCACAGACATGCATGTAGGCAAATACCCATACACAGAATAGAGTAATTTTCATATGTATAAATACTAAAACTGGATCTTAATGTCCTGAAGGTTTATATACTCAATGTTTGGAGCCCAGGATGGGAGGTCATGGAATCTTTATTAGGTATTCTCCAATAGTGCTGGTGGGGGTGTGGGTAGGGGTGGGCTTTAGGCCATTTGTATGTTCTTAAAGGGGATAGACTTATGGTGATGCAGGCAAAATCGAGACAGAGCTATGAGTATGAAGCCTGGCAGCTGAAGTCATCTGGACACTTTGCCCCAAGATGAGGAACAGTCTCAGGAATTGCATTTCAAAATACATTTGATTTTTTTTAGAGGATATTCTCATAGGAGGAGATACGTAAATTTTTGTCACCCTTATGTTTAGTAAAATAATATTTTAAAAAAGAGAAGCAAAATAAAATATAAATCATGTTTCTCTGCTATGTCATATAGCCATTTAATTTAAAAAGTTATTATTTGGGACTCAACTGTGTTAGAGAACTATCTCCAGGATGTTAATATGTTTTTCTTAATTTAAATTTACTTGGCCTTTTCTTTCAGTGATTCAGTACATATTCTCAGTACCAGAGAATAAATATTGTAATTGTTGAGTATCAATCAACTGGTAAGGACAACTGTCTTAGTTACACACCCACGGTTGTGATCAAAGACCCCAACAAAATCAGCATGAAAGAGAGATTTATTTGGCTTACAGTTCCAGAATGATACAGTCTATTACAGCAGCAGCAGCAGCAACAGGCAGGGAAGCCATGGTGGCAGGAAGAGGAGACAGGCTGAGTTTCCAGCACTCAGGAAACGAAGAGTAAATAGTAAGTAGACCCTACTAATAAGCTTCAAGGCCTACCCACACTGGTTTTTTCCCTTCTTCACTGAGGTTCCACATCCAAAATGTCCCACAAACAGTACCACCAGACAGACAGTAATGAAATGTCTAAACACACGCACCTGGTATACATATATATGTAGGTATACACAATAGAAATGCATTGGTGTAAGCTAGACAAATAAAAATTATCATTCCATAAAACCTTTTTATCATAGGAAAGCAAATGGCATTTCATTGCTGATGGTCTTCATAACAGATTTTGGGAAGTCTAGTGTGTTTTCATCTGAATGCATTACAATGTGTAATAATTATTCTTGACTATCAACTTGATGGAATTTAGAGTCATCAAAGAAACATGCTTCTGAGTATGTTTGTATAGGGCCATTTACAGAATAGTTCAAGTGAGGTAGGGAGACTCATCCTGAATATGGGCAGAATGGTATAAAGAAGAGATCTAGCTGAGTACCAGTGTTCTTCTCTCTCCACTTTCTGACGCTAGATGCATTGTAGCCAAGTGCTTCAAGCTCCGGGTACCATGTTTTCTCTGCCATGATAGTCTGTGTCCTTAAACTATGACACAAAATAAACACTTTCCTCCTGAAGTTGTTTATGAAGTTGTTTATGTCTTCTTAATCAACACATTTTGGATTTCAGTATTACTGCTCTGAAAGGTCCAATAACTTTCTGAGTGCAAAGCTGACACTTGATCAAACCTGTGTGGTTACCAAAAAATTAAGAAGAAATCATTGGTCGGTGGTAGAAAAATATCACTGAAGAAGCTTCCTACATGATGGCTAGCGTTCGTGATGCTGGAAAGAGCTATATAGGTTGTTGGAAAAGGCATCAGTGGTGTTACCAACAGTGAACCTTATGATCTACAATATCAACCTGTCAGGTAAGACATGTCCTTGGGTGCAATAGTGGCATAAGTGTATGGACATAACCAACTGTCTGTGTTGTTGTTGTTTTGTTTTGTTTTATTCTTCAAGGTCCACTCTATAAGAGGGAATTGATAAACCTAGTCAATACCCAATGGTTTAGGTGCTCTTAGGCCCTAGTGCTAAACTAAGTTAATCCTGTTGTTTAGCTAAAATGTCATGTCACCAAGCTGCCTTATAAACATTTTTGTCTATACTCATAGATAAATGCCTCTCCCAGCTTTTTTGTCTGTTTGTTTTTTGAGACAGAATTTGTCTGTGTAGCCCTTGCTGTCCTGAAACTTACTCTGTAGACCAAGCTGACTTCGAATTCAGAGATCCACCTGACTCCTGACTCCCAAGTGCTGAGACCACTGCCTAGCTGCCTTTCCCAGCTTTCATTAGAGAGGCCTCTCTTTACAATGGTTAATAGTGAATATGGAGCTACATGGCTGTTCAAGGTGCTAAGATTAAGTGAGTGTTCCTCTCAATGGCCACAGCAAGGGCGGTTTTAAAATGATGCTATTTGAAAAAGAATCTCATCTGCTCTGACTACAGGAAATGGAGTAAAATGGATGAATCCAGAGAGAAGCAGCAAAGGGATTTCCCAGGAGTTATAAAAAAAATAATTCTTATTATTTGAAGTCAGGTATTCCGAGGTTCTGTTATGTGGCATTAACTGGATTCCACCAGGGTGGGGTGCTCTGTGTATTCATGGAACTGGAGGGTTGCTGAATATAGAGAAATCCTTCAGGTGTAGAGGAGACCACAGGGAAACAGTGGCATATTTAGATTCTTTGCAGATGCCATCTGGACACTTGGACTTGACCTTTTCTGAAAATCACTTTTTAAAATGTTACCTTATTTTTTAGAAAACATTTCAACTATAGACCTTTGCATTTTTATTTTTTAATTAATTTATTTATTTTTACAAACGGTGATGGTATAGATGCCTTAAGACTGTGAATTTTGGCAATGAAAACACTACTGGAAACATACACATAATTAATGGAGAGCGAAGGAATGAATTGAGCTGACGCTTGTTTTTCTTATATCTTTCCTCCACCGCTTCCTCCTCTGCTTCTTCCCTCTCCTCATCTCTTCTGTATCCCCAATCCAGATTGTCCTTTTCTCTCCTTAGATCTTCTATCTTGGGTAGAAAGGGCAAATCACTGTAGACTGCTTTTCCTTTACATCGGTTTTAGCTCAGTTAAGCATCATTTTACGTCTCTTTAATGTAGAATAATATTTAAAGAAACTATCTTCAGGCACAGGCTAGAAAAGCCATTTTGGGGGAATTCTTTGTTGAAATAGGGCATCTGAAGTCTACTCCCAGGCTCTGTCATAGGAACAATTGTCCAGAGCAGGTACTCTAAAGGCAGGGTCACTAAATTATGTACCTTTGAGGGGATAACTTCTGGAAACGAATGCTTTTCAAACCTCTCATTTTATAATTTAGTTGTGTCTTGGCTTCACACTATATAAATATTTTTAAAACATAAATATTAATCTGTATAGAAACTGATATCAAATATCCAGTTTTTGAAAGTCCCCCAAATGAAGGTAATTTTTTGCACATTTCCCAGTTACTACCATTCCTAACTCACCCCACCCCCGCCACTTGACCTGCTCAGCTCTTAAAACTGTCTGGAAACCAAACCATACTTTAAAAATTTATTTTTATGGGGGAAAAATGAAAACACATTTCGCTTTTCTTTATGGAAGATGGTGTACCTTCCCGTGACTCAGGTTGCAAGAGACTGAAGTGGCTACATTTCTGCTTGCTCTTTCTCCCCCAGCAAGACACAGCATCCTGAGATCTCTTACCTCCTAACCTTTAATTCCCATTAGGTAATATCAAGATACCCCTGACAATGGTAAAGCCAGTTCCTCTCTCTCGTCTGTAGACCCTGGTAGATTTTTAACCCCACAGGAATTATGTATCTTAACTATTCCAGAGGCTTCTTAACCTCTTTTCTTTGCTCAAGCTTTGGGATATGTTATGAAGGTGGCAAGTACTTGTCAGAATAAATTACAATTTTTGGCAAGCAGCTGTGTCTCTTAGCCACTCAGGAACCAGAATATTGCCTTGTAAAACAGTGCAGCCCTTCTATTAATACCTAATTATAAGGCCAAAATGAGGACACTGTTTTATAGGCTCTTTTAAGGCACATGCATAGGTTTTCATCGTGGAAACTATCAAGAGGCCAAATGCCTCATAGCTGCCAGCAGGCTGGCTCTGAGGACACCAGCAGACCAGGCTATGCCTGCTCAGGAGCTCACAATCTGAAGCCCTGGGGGAATTCACTACACATTTCCTTTGTGTGCTCACTCCTTCATGTAAACAAAAAAGTTAATGTACACTCCAAACCTGAGCAGGAAACCATTCTTGCAACACAGGTTCTATTCTTTCAATACACCTCCATCAAGGTCCCAAGAGCAGAGCTGGGATAATTAATGCCTGATGTTGGACCCTCAGCTTTGTAGGGTGTTTCTGGTAGAAGGAAGGGTCCTTACCAAACCATCAAATATCAGATCTTACTTACACTGTCTTTGTCTTTCCTTCTCACTAAGTCACACCTAAGTCCACTGTAGCCTTTTATACTGGGGTTTATTATTGGAGGAACTTGGGTTGTATACTCATGAGAACATGGTGGACATTTGGGAAAGGGTTTAGAATGGCTGGTCCATTTCAAAAGGGCAAGATTTGAAATCTCCACTCCAAGCTCTTAAATTTCAGCATTTAATGTTTCCAGGGTAAAACAAACAAACAAACAAAAAACAAAACGAAAACAAAAAACAAAAAAACTCTGCAAAAAAAAAAAACCAATCAAACAAACAAAAAACCCAAAAAACCAAACCAAACCAAAACAAAACCCTCTGAGAGGATCAGATCACAGCACCAAAACTTAGATTTAATAGACACAAACCAGAAAGTACATTTCATAGTTTATAAACATTGCTGGCATCCCCTTACTGCTCTGTATATTTTCTTTCTGTAAATATTCTTATTAAGTAGAAATGACTTCTAAGGGCTTGGTATGAATTCTAAGCCCTTAGCCTAGGGTAGTATTCATAGAATGGGCACATGTTTTAATTATTCACTCATTCACTCATTCATTCATTCATTCATTCTGAGGCAGGGGATTGAATCCAGGACCTTGTGCATGATTTGATTGCTAGATACACACTCTAGCAATACACACTCTAGACCAGCTTCTAGAATGATCACTCCATGACTTGGTTGTCCCAGTCCTTAGTATCAAGTCTCCTCATCAGCCCGGAAAACTGCCGACCATGTTCTTAATCTAAGCTGCCTCTCCACGATGGGAATCCCATTCACTATCAGTTTCCTTCAAAAGACTATGTTGAGGAGAGTATGTCATTGACAATAAAGGTGTTCTACATATTTTTTTCCCTGATTGTTCTTGACCTCAAGGTGTTTGGACTTTGTCTGGGAAGTTTGAACTTGACACTAAATCTAGTCCTTCAAGGAAGGATTTTGTCTGCAGGAAACTTCCCCTCCCCCATTTGAGTTTTCCTTTTACTGGGTATTAATAGGAGGTTCTTGAAATGAAATCCTCCTGTCTCAACCTCCCGAGTGCTGGAATTGCAAGTGTGTGCTATGAGGCCCAGATTTTATATTTGGTTTTACAGAGGATCTTAGTTAATTTACAACAGTGTTAGGAATGTCTATTACAGATGTAGCAAGTTCACACAAAAAACCCAAAATACATTAAGTATCATCTGCTGTTTGCATTTCATATGGCAGATATATACTAAACCACTTCTATGCACTCTTTCAGCAAACCCTTACAATGTTACTGTGGTATGTGGAACGACCTTCATCTTACAAGAGACATAGCCTCTGTGGTCTAAGTAAACTGTCTCGTGCTCAGAGCTACTAAAGTGGTAAAAGTAGAACGCTGACCTATATATTCTGCCATGCAAACTTATTTTCAAGTTGTGTATGTTAAAAATGGCCTAGTTATTATTTTCCTGTCTCTCTGAAGTCTGATCTGAGTCATCAAAGACATAGTCTCCTATGTCCTTGATAATGCACTGCCTATACACAGGAGTAATAACTACAGAGACTGTGGCTCTTGGATATAAAAGAAACCATCCATTTAGTTTTCCATTTTTTATTTCATTAGAATATTTCATGTATGTATTGGACCAGTCGAGATACAACAAAACAAAGCAGAAATGTTGACAAGACTAATAACTCTTACTTGTCAGAGGATAAATTTATAACAGGTACTAACCTAAACTCGTTGTCTTTTATTGTCGTGGACTCTTATCCCCTGAAATTTACTCTCCCCTTCACTGATGAGGACACTAGGCAGTAGATATTGGTGAAGCACAGTCCGTTGTCTAAGCTCACAGAATAGGAAAGCTGGTAATACTAGATGGTGAAGTCCCTAACCACAGATGTGATCTACCTATGAAAAATCCCTATAGTTCTTGAATTGTTGGTCCTTCCTGCTTGGCAGATTTTTAAATATTAGTTTGTCGTGAGGACATGAAAAGTTCAATTTTCACAGAAGAAAACAAACTCACTGTGTCTCAGTTAGGGTTTTCTTCCTGTGAATAAATACCATCACCACAGCAACTGTTATAAAGGAAACCACTTACTTGGGACTGGATTACAGGTTCAGAGGTTTTGTTCACTAGGATCAGAATGAGAAGCATAGCTGTGCACAGGCAGACCCAGTTCGGGAGAAGAAACTGAGAGTTCTACATCTGGTTCTGCAGCTGGAAGAGAGAGTAATGTGGGAACTGGCTTGAGCGTCTGAAACCTCAAAGCCCACGCCCTGTGGCACACTTCCTCCAAGGAGGTCACACCTGTGCCTAGAAGATCTCCAATCACGCTGCTCCCTATGAGTCTGTGGGCTCCATTTTCATTCAAACCACCTCACACTGCAACCCAGATTTTCCAACGCAAGTCACTTCAATATTGAAAGAAAAATAAATAAAATCAAAGTACCTGCATTGCCAGTCTGTTGTGAAACCAAACACCATGAAAAGAAATTGATTAAAGAAAATCTAGGATCATGAGAGTTTTACTGTGGCTACAACAAATTGTTACAAATTTAGTGGCTTAAGTCAAGTCGGGAGCCCCACCCCCACCCACCATTTGAAGATAACTCTCGTATAACCTGATGGTACGTAATCCTATGTATGCTGTTCTTTACATATAAGCATGCCTATAATAAAGTTTTATTTATGAATTATGTACAGTAAGAGATTAACCAGAGCTAATAATAAAATATAACAGTATAAAATATAACAAAGCCCCACAATTTTTTATGAGGGGTTTATTTCTGAAACTTAGAACATTAAGGAAATTTTTTTCATGTAGTATTTTCAGACCACATCTGACTACAAAGAACTGAAATAGAAGATGAAGATGGTCAGAAGCTGGAAATCACTTGGGTCACACTAACACACATTGTACACATTTCTTCTGGAGGCTAGGGGAAGAACCCACTTCCTAGGCTTTCTTTGGGGTCTGAGGCCACTGGTGGTCCTTAGCTCCTGGCTTCTTCCCTACATCTTTACCATCAGCAGAGGCCAGTCAGATTTTTTTTTCACTCTCCATGACTTTCATATGGACATTTGTACTTCCCTCTCTATGCTTAAAGAAAGATCACTGCGGTGGCAGTGGGTTGGCCTATATTGTGAAATATAGTCCCCCTCTTTTGAGGGACATAAGTCAGCTGATTTAATTTTATTTACAAACTTAAAGCTCTTCTATCATGTATTCCAACACAGTGACAGAATCCAGGGACATCTTGGGGAGGCATTGTTCTCAACACACAGAAACACCAGGGCATTAGTGGAACGGGGATGGCTAGAAGAAAGGATTTTAAAAGAGAAACCAGGTTCTTAGACTATGTTGAACTGCCATGGTTATTAATGACAAGTGCTCAGACTCATAGCAGGGCTTTGGGTTCAGAGGGTCTTAAGTGTCAGGTGTGCAGTGGAGGAAGGGACTGAGATTCCAAAGTGTTTGACGTCACAATTAGAACTGCAGCAGCAGGAAGGCTGATAACCATGAGCTACTTAAGTTATGGTTTGAATGTCCCCTCTGAAGTCATGTTGAAATTTGTCACTGCGACATTAAGATGAGATTATAAGAGGCAATTGGGGTTTTGAGTGCTCTGGCCTCATGAAGAAAGCAGTTATGGTGGGAAAGAGTTAGCAACCAGTATCATGTCACCAGGGGGAATGTGCTGTAAGTTCAAGCCTCTCCTCCTCCCTCATGCTTTGGCATAGAACAGAGGTCCTCAGCAAGTGCCAGCACTGTCCTTGTGGACTTTACAGCTTCTACAATTTATGAGAATAACAATTTCCATAAGTGTGTATGGGTTTCAATTGACCCAGTGTGTGGCAACATGTCACAGCAGCAGAGGAAGTATTGAAACAGTATTTACTAGGAAAGATGTGTCATCTGAGGACACTTTTATCCTAGGCTCTAACATGAACGAACTTAGCATGGGTTAAAGGCACAGTTAGGTATAAATAGAGAACACAGCATTTTGTTACTTCTTTGGGACTATCCTTTGTTCCCAGAGTCACTGTAGGTTTCACAAGTTGATAGGAGTGAGAGGGTTGGTCCAGTTCTCCATAGATGTGCTTGTTCTTTGTATTTTCTTTCTTATTTTTCATATATGTCAGTCAAATGTGCCTTGCATTGTTAGGCTGCAAACACTGTTGAAGTGGGCCACTAAGACTGAAAGAGAAGTGTAGTGTGTTGAAACTAAAAAGAGAAGTTCCCTCAGTGTGAACAAGGACCGAAGAATTCTCAGAATAGATGGCATCTTTGACTCCATCCAGTGGAGACGATGTGGCCAGGTCTTTGGGGTTCTGTGTGTCACATTCTCAGAGCTAGGAGTTCTACACAGGGGTGACTGAGTGAGCAAAGAGGACCAGACAGCCTGTACCAAGTCACAGCCAGGAATGATGGTGGGCCAGAACAGTCACAGGGAGATAAAGGGAAAACAGATAACTTAATAACAAGTCCATGGCATTCCGGCCTCTGCGAGATCTAGCTGTGAAAGAGAAGGACCTGGAAGTTTGACAAGAGAAGTATAAAAGAAAGAGAAAGCTACAAGAAACGATTACTCCTAACAGTATTTTTTCCAAATTTGTTTTTATGGTTCTTGGATACTTTATATAGAGAGGGGTCTTACCGAACACTACATAAATGATAACCAAGATTCTCTGTGTGAGCATCCACACAAATGAGAGTCTTAGGCCATGAAGTGGCACAGCTCTGTACTGCCCTGTGACCTACATCCTCATCTGATGGAAGCAACACAAACAACAAATACCCATGTGGATCACCACAGTTTAGAGGTGAGGCCCTCCCTAAGTTCCCCTGTGATTAGCTCCAAACATAGGTAGCCACACTGAATAAACTCAGCAGGGTATGTAGGTGATGGGGGAGGGGCACTATGTACCAATAATAAAGAAGGAGTCATGAATTTATCAGACAAGAGTGCTTGGGAAGCGCTGGAGAGGGGAAAGAATGTATGTAAATACAGTACTCATGAAGAAAGTCTTCAAATTTTTAAAATTAAAATATTACAATCCAATGGTTTCATGTCTTATCTGATAATCTTGTAGATTTAAGCTTAAATTAAAAAAAATATTAGTGCTACATTCTTATATACTTGAGAGCTACTATAAAATGTTAGTGAATGTTGAGATTGTAGAATCAATTAAATTAAATAATTTAAATTAAATAATGATACTTAATACAGAATATCACAGGCCTTTGAAACTTTATTGAAGAGTCATTGTATATATGAAATTTTAGCTTTTTCTTTTTTTTTCATGAAACTAAAAAGTATTTCTCTTATTGTGAAAGAACAGTTTCTGAACAGATTGTAAGCAAAAGCAAACAATATTTTTATTGCTAGTTTCCTATGCGATACCATGTCATTTCATGCATGAGACTTTTAAAATCTAATCAATGTACAAGCAGGAGCAACAATGGGAAATGCCTTAAAGTAACTTTCATTTGAAGTTCTACTATGCTATAGAATGGGAGGTAATACACTAAAGTGAAGACCACAACTCAGAAAGGAAACAGAAATTTTGTGACCTGTGCCTCTGCTGTTCATGGGCACATTCCTCGTCTGTGTTTTACCTCATTCACCATTTTGTCAGATAAAATGGTGAACCCCAAGAATTTCTGTAAGTCTAAGTAGGATCATGCATTTCTAAGTGCATAGGAAAACCGGTGTGTAACACTGAACCTATTCTTTTTTCTCTCTTTAACCAGAAACTCAGAAAAAGGATAAATTGAAACATAGTAACGAATGCTTGCTGGCCCCGCAAAGCCGTAGACTTCAGTAACAAGCTGAATAGAACCCTATGCATTTCTAACTTCAAAATCATGAGGAGATAGCTGGTTTACTAACGATCAGGTGTTGTCTTGCATTCTTTAGAGACAGGCTTAGACTTCTGATTGACATTGAGGAACTAAACTTCACTGACTGCTGAGTCTCTGCTGCTAGATTCCTCAGTTATATAATATCTGGCTTAGTCAACCTGGCCATTCCCAGGGATGACCTTGTGAGAAAAGACAGAGCCCCAGCAGGTCTTCTAACCCCAAACTCTAAGTTGCCTCTTCTATAGCTGTATTTTTGTTAAGGCATTTTTTTTTTACACTTATCCAACAGTTAGGACAGGCTCAAGAAACCAAGGTTAGGATTGTCTTCGTTCTGCTAGCAAGTTAAACCCAATTCTAAGAAACTAAGAATACATAGAAATTCTCTGTACATACCTGACATTATTTTCTGTCAAAATACCTATCAACAGAAGCAGGGAGATAAATCCCCAAATAATTGGTGGTTATCCCAACAATTAAAAAGCTCTAAGATGTGTCTTTAGATGCATCTAAAAGAGTGAGATTGTATTAACTGCGTTCTTCTTCCTCTCTGTTTCTCTGTCTCTCTCTGTCTCTCTCTGTCTCTCTCTGTCTCTCTCTGTCTCTCTCTCTCTCTCTCTCTCTCTCTCTCTCTCTCTCTCTCTCTGACTCCTTTGGAGATTTCTAATCTTCACATTGAGCCCATTGTTACCTAAAGTTTGCAAACTGCAAATTAGATATCATTATCATAAATTTTTGATCACCAAATGGCATCAAAATGATCAAAGAAAAAGTTTTGACTACTAGAAAAATGGACAAATCAATACTTATAATAGAACCATAAAGCCTAGGAGCTGGGGCAAAGGCTCAGCCAGGAATGTACCTGGCACACAGTCATGAGGAGCTGCATGAAGACCTAAGTACAAATCCTAAGCACCCATGTAAAAGATGAGCGCTTCTGGGCAGGCCAGTAACCCCAGTGCTGGGAGTGAGAAGACAGGTGGATCTCTGAAGCAGATTGGTCAGCTAACCTAGCTAAACTGGTGAACACAGCTCAGTGAGAGACTGCTCTCAAAAAATAAGGTTAAAAACAACTGAAGAAGATAGCCAAGGTCAACCTCTGTCCTCCACACACATGTGTACACGTATGCACACAAACCCACTTACACTCATGTACATATATACACACATGAACATGTCTACATATGTATACAACACACACACACATGTTAAGGAAAAAAAGTGAAGGAAAATAAGCCCATTTGTAGTGGGAGATCCCTTAAGGAGAGGTTAGCCTGCTTGGTCAGCAAGTTCCCTGAAGTTCCTTCTAACCAAAGGGCCTTTATTTGGTCAAAAGTCAGCATTGGAAAACTGCCTTACCATGCTTTCACGTAGCCATGCCAGTTCAATTCTGCATGTCCCGTGCCACAAACAGATAACAAAGACCTTCCAGATTCAGCTTGATCCAATCATTCCTCTTGGACAAAGTCGTGTCCTTATTGCAGAATTTGAAATGTCAGACTTTCTCATGGATTTCATTCCCAGGGCGGAGAGCCCATGACTTGCCTTTGTTTTTTGTTTTGTTTTTCTTTTTCCTTTCTAGTGGGAATCATTTGCATGTTCGACTTAGCTGTGAGGCATCTCAGATGCTGTCACTGCATATTGGCTTTAATATTTATTTCCTTGCCACATTTAAATTGCCCACCCTTTCCCTGGCATTACTCAGCATCTCCCCAGCTGTCAGAAAGTTATAGCAGAAGTTAACAGTTTGGAAATGTGGTTAGTGGTGTGCCATGACTGCTTTCAATTGAAGTGTTAAAACTGCCAGTAAATCAGGAAAAGAAAAGAAAGAGCACTTGCCCAGAGCTCAAAGTCAAATTTTACCAACATGAATAATTTTCGGGGCTTAGGTGGCTGTTAAACCTTTTCTTTACAAGTATTTTTATGTTCCTTTGAGAATGTTCACTGAATTCACAGATGCTTATAATATCTTGATGATTCAAGCAATCTTAAATTTGAAAATCAAATCCTAAGTCCCCTCCAGCTCAAAATTTATTAATTTTATTATCTTCTGTCCAAAGGTCTGGCAGGCAGCAGACACATTACAGTGTGAGACTGAGCCACATGGATGGTTAAAATAGAAGCTTATTACCTAAGTCTCAAAAATTCAAAAATGTGCTAAATTTAATTACCCAAAGTAGTATATTAACAATTTTTCAGTTAAGCTTCTATTTAAACAAAACCTTGTTAACTCATCACCCTGTGTCAGTGGTTAAGGGGAGGACTTACTCACCGGTGCTCCCTGGACTCAACTTGCTCAGGGTTAAATGCCAAAGTCTTGAATGTTTACTAAATAAAATGCAAATCATTCAGCTTGTCTTGCTTGCTCCTTGACTATTTGCATCTATTGTATTGTTAGTCCCTCAACCTAGAACTGACCTTAATACTTGCATGTAATTAAAATGGTATAAAAGCAAAAAGGAGGAGGGGGGATGGGATGGGGGGGTTCTAGGGAGGGGAAAGGGGGAAAGGGGAAGGCATCTGAAATGTAAATAAAATATCCAATAAAAAGAAAAGAAAAAAGAAAATCCCTTATGTTATCATTCTGGATAAAGCTGTTGTTCTCAGACTTTCCCACCCCAGGTTTTCAGCTGCTGCATTTTAGACCATTTCAAAGCTGAGACTTCCTATGGTTCTAATTTTTAGTAACCCTGCTAAAGATGAAGAATCAGGATCTATACACCTCTGCCATCATCTAAGTGTACAGAGGCCCTTGGGTCCATTTGTAAGGGAGGGACTCATTATTTGGATGGGTTTCAAATAGTTTTGAAAAAGAAAATGGTGGATGGTCACTTGCCTTGTGTTGCCTGCACCCACTCATTTTTGTCACATTCTTGGCATTGAAAGAGCCTTTTTGTAGATCCAATGTCTCAAGGACCCAAACATATTTATTTCCAGTCTTTAGCCTATAAACTAAAGGTTGGAGCAAAACCACTAAGTGATTAGTCATTACTGAGCCTCTGTCCTCTTCTGGCTGCCTTGATGCACATTATTCTTGGTTTGCCCATTAAATCTCCAAGTAGGTTTTAGTCTCGTAGTGTTTTTAACTCCTTCCTGTTTTTAATGCCCAAGCACACATTTTCAACCCGCTAATCAATAACAACAAAAATGTAGAAAAGAGCTTAAGCAAACTGACAAAAGGATTTCCTAAAGTGACAGAATGGGTTTCCTTTTTTTAATTTTGCAACTATTTTATACATATACATATATTAGATCATTTGATTTTATTAAAGTAATGCATGCATATGTTTAGAAATTAACACAGACCAGACACTGGGAACCACAGAGACAACAGACAGAGGCTTGCTGGGAAAAAAACAAAAACAAAAACAAAAACAACCAAACATGGGCCAAAGAGAGCCTAAGAAGCCAAGAGCCAACGTGTCCTTACAAGAGTTCTTTGTGAAAACATGCTGGGAGGAGTAGGAAGGACCCAGATGCTTCAGTCCACTTCTTAGGATCACCCAAGAAAGACTATGTCTGGCGCAGATCGAAAGGGAGAATCTGAAGACCCGGTGATGGCAGGCATGGCTGGTGATGAAAGAGAGATGAAAACCTACATCCCTCCAAAAGGCAGAAAAAGGAGCGAATTTCAAGAACCGGGTGCACTCAAGAGCCCCCTTCAGCCTTCTTTTGGAGTATCATCTCCACATCAAAGGAGGACATCTAGCATATTCATTGGTGGCAGTCAAAGAGACCAGGGCATTCGGAAACAACCTTGTTGCAAAAGACAAGTCACTGGATGAAAAGAAGGTGCTGAGAGCTGAGAAGGAAAACTTCTGCCTACAAAGCACAAGGGAAACCTGGTGAATTATAAGAGAGGACAGGAACAATTGAAGCTGAAACAGCAGAAAGGAACAGGAGGAAGAAGAGAGAAATAGGACAAGGAAGAGGAGGAAAATGTAGATGAAAATCACAGACAAGAGTGTGATGGTTCTAATGCAGCCCCCCCCCCCCCCTCTATATATATATATATTAGCCCATATATACACAACTCTGTCATTTTAAATAAAATGATAAACCCGTGTAAAGGTTCTTTTTAATCTTTGCAGTGTCTTTTTCTGCAGAGTTAACATCCTACTAAACATGCCTTTAGGTTGCCCTGGTCATTAGCCAATAACCTTGCTTGGTGCAGAATGGGGGCTGTAGATTGACACAGATGTCTCTTGGTTCGCTGCACAAGTGAATTATACAAGGGGACAGTTGGTTTTCATCTTCAGTTATTTCTGATGTAGCTTATTTAAAACAAATCTACTTCTATGAACTGAATATCACTTTGTTATTGCAAAAAAAGCTATAGATGTTTGCCTGATGTTATGAATGTAAGTATAATTTTTTAATACAAAGCAAAACATCATTGAAAAAACTAAATTAGAAAGTAATATTCATCTTCTACTCAGGTACTACCCCACATAATCTTACTTTACATACTTAACTTTATGCCTATAAATGATTTTTCATCAGAGTATAACATAATTCAATGTGTTCTGACAAAGTCCAAAATATAATGATGTAAGGGGGTTAGCTGTTTTATTTTCTCTCATGTATCAGTTCCAGCAGAAACTGGGGGTAACGTAGAACGTAGCAGTGCTGGAAGCCAGATTTCTGCCTCTTGCTGTTCTGACCTTTCTAGGACGTGACCCAACTGAGTACTTAAGCGATTCATGCATGTACCTTAGCTTCAACTCTGTCTGGAGAAGGTGGGGCTAGATAGGTAGGAAGCCTCACTTCCTTCATATGGAGATCCTGATCTAATGGTTGCACGTTTTTGCTGGCTTCCATATTGGCCATACTTAATAGCAAGGGGTAGAGCCTTTAGCTGAGGAGTCATGTTTCCAGGTTCACTTTTTGCATTTTTTTTTTTTTTTTTTGCAAATGCACTATTGCATTTTTTGAAGGCAGAGTGAAGGCTGAAGAATTATCATTGTGCCAAATACAGTCCCTCCATTCCATTCACTTCCAGAAGACACAAGGTTGTAGGAATTTAAAAGAAGATCTGAGAAAAGGCATACCATAGACAAATTCCTTCTTGGTCCTAATCTTTATAAGATCATTCATGTTTATTTGCTATATTTTTATTCATACATTTATCATATAAATATTTAATCTTTCTGTTTATGATTTTTTTCTCTCCCAGCTTCTTACATTTTCTGTCATTTGCTTAGAACCCATTTCATTTGTTCCCATGAAGCAACCTTTTGACTTCTTGTCTATCTGTTTACAAAATTCCTTTATTCAGTTTAACAGGGATTAACACTTGAGCATGGAATTCTGGATTAACGGCGTTTGTCCCTCAACTTTGAAGAAATTGCTGTAACTTATTTCTTAGCATCCACTGTTCAATGTTCCACCTAGAAACTATCAATTCATGCCCAATTTCTCCCTATTTCTCCAGCTTACTTTCTGGCAGGCCAGCCTGGTGGTTAGGAATCCTGTATCACCTCAGGGTTCTGCTTGTTCACATGGAATCTCCTCTCTCCTCTGATGCAGCCTCGTCACAGGAATTTCAAACTTATAACATTTGTCAGCAGTCTGCCTTTTACTTTTGATATCTACCATGCTTTCTACTGTCATGTGATTACATCCATTTTTAAATAGAATTTTAATGAGATTTATTAGTAGTATGTACAAACTGGCATCTTATCTTGGGAGTACACATTTTGTGTTTAACGGCTTTTGTTAATGATTTAGTGCTTTCTAGACATTTTTCCTCTCAGTTTATTCTGAGCAAGTTTGCTTGCTCATTCTTTCCCTTAAATATCATTATTGGAATTCCTCTAGATTTTTCTTTTATTTATTTTTACTGTTTTTTAATTATACAAATGTGTATATGTATAAGTATATATAAATGCAGGTCCCTGCACAGATCATAGTAAGCATACTGCCATGGAAGGCAAGATACAGGCAGCTGTGAGGCGCAAGATATGGGTACTGAGAACCAAAGTCAGCTCCTCTGAAGAGCAGTATATATTCTCAACCACTGAACCATCTGTCCACCCTCTTCTACAGCTTTTTCTGCATAAAGGATTACTAAGTTTCTGTATATAGCCCTGAGCTCTTAACCTTATCCTGAGACTCTGATTCTTGCTCAGACATGGATAATCTCTGGATTCTGCTAACTCATTTGACAACTTTGGGAACGTGACTAATATAAAAGTATACATTAAAGAAGTCCATCCCAACTCTAACCCAATTCTAGTACCAGACAATAGGGAAGTTGCTCCTAGAGCATACTGAACTGTCTAATTGCCATTGTGGAGATTTTCTCCTTTGTGATATGAAATGCAAACCCTTTCCTCTGCCTTTCTGTAACAGCATTGTATAATATAATAGCACTGTATATAGTGCTTTTTTTTCTGTGACACTTGTGAAGTAGAAACTTCTGCTTTCTTTGGAAAGTCAGTTATGTCAAACGATGTTTTTCTGGGGCATACAGGTGAAAGGATGTTTTGCTAAAGCAGACATGTGAAAGAATGTTTTCCTGAAGCAGACACAGGTGAAAGGATGTTTTGTTATAGCAGACACGTGAAAGGATGTATGATGAAGGAGCATAAATGTGACCCTCCCCACAGTGGGCACTAGAGCATTGATTTGCTTCGCTCCGCCTCACCTTCCTTTGTTAAAGACACGCATTGAGCTTCTTTCCTGTGGATCCTTGCAGTTTCCAAGGACTCTGGCCGGTTGACAAGCCTTGCGGCTCCTTCTGGACTGAACTGCCCTTGCTGGCTCCTATGTAGTGATTGCCGAGAGGACTGGACTGCAGCTGCTGATTCATATTTGGTGATTGCTACTGGACTGAACTGCTGATGCCCTGACAACGAAGATTGGACTCGCCCTCCAAAGAACTATTTCTAAACAGGTCAATTTCCTCGTATCCTAATAACTTTAGTTTTCCACTATCTCTGGCAGGTGGAGGGCTAGAGAGGAGGTTGAATGTTTATTAAAGTAGGTTGAGAAACTGTGTGTCTATATGTTTATATACAGAATGTATCATTAACTTGCTTAACTGTTACCACGTCTTTATGAGATAGGTACCCCGACCAATGGCCAATCAAGGCATGTAGCTAAAATGCTTGGCCAATAATAACTAACATCCAGGAAGACACAGAAATAAACCAGGACTTAGTCATTGTTCTGTGTTGGCTCAGTAGAGGGATGAGCCAAAGCTACTCTCTCAGTGTTGTGCTAAAGTTGCTTCTGCAGGAAGATCGTAAGATGCCACCAAAGCCTGCATCCAGGTACTGTGTGAGCAAAGGCAAGTTAATTTTAGGAATACAGAGCAAAAGATAATGTAATAAATAACATGGAGTGATAACATCTCTTTACCACTTCTGTCAAAAATCAAAGGCCATGACTTCATCATCCTCACCCCTTCAACATTTACGAGTGTTTAGGGACTCATAACTACCTATTAGATTGAATAATAATACAATGAATTCATTGAACAAGCTCTATGTGTCAACCAAAAAACTTAATCCTAATAAGTTGAAGGAAAGCCATTTAGAAATGGCATGAGATGAGTAATAGCATTAAATATAATTTGCCTTCATTTTTTCTTTCATATCTCATATTAAAAATAATAGATAAGACATTGCTATAGTATCCTCATCCATAACCAGCCACTAACTGTCAAGTTGTGGGAATACAAATTAGATCTGTTCCATAGAATTCTCCAGCCTTGAACTCCAGCTCAAATAATGTAATTTCTACAGTCAGTGAAGATTAATAATTCATCTTAACAAAGTGAGATATGAAGAATTAGTTAACATTATGTTTCCAACTTCCCTGATTATGTATTCTTCCAGGATTACCAGTAATTGTGATTTACTGACCGAGAGCATATGTTTGGTTTCCATGACATTCAGCAGGAATAGATCATCAATCAGCCTTTGTTTTCCATAAATCTGAAGATTCATTCCAAAGGAGTTCCACAGAAACTCTCAATTACTGGATGCCATGGTTATGTGACTACAGAATATTCGGAATATAAATATAATAAATGTTATGCTTATGGGAATTAATTATTAAATTCATCTAAGGATAATAAGCTTCGTAGTGCAAGTAATAACAATTGCATAAAATAATGCTTTAGATCTAAGAGGGGCATGGAGACCACATTAATATGGGTAAAAATGGTAAATAACATTGAGCCTACATAGCGTAGTAAAAACACTGTGTGAACTTAAAGAGTAATTGTTTATAAAACTGCTGAGAATGACGGATCATGACTCTATCTATATGTCCTTTCTCATCTATTACAGAACTCTGTGTGCAAAATATCTTCCAGTCATAAAATTTATATTTCCACACATGTGAACTGGACAAAGCTAGGGCAGGAAAAGATAACACAGCAGTATTTTCTCTGTAACATGATGGTGTTGACTCGTCCACTGTCGGCCAGCTCCATTACCTTGGCTCAGCTATCCTTTCTGATCCACCCCCACTCCTGCCCAGTTTGTTCTTCAATATAATTGAAGGCATGCTACCTGCAATAGGTAGGTGATCAAGAAAACCTTTACAGGAATTCAGGCTTTTACTGTTGTTGTTATAGTTGTTGTTGTTGTTAATCATCTTGAATGATATAAAGAGTTGGTGTTCTAAGAAGTACAGAAAATTTAAAAGATTCTAATTTCTTCTTCTTCTTTTTTTTTTTAGAATGTCTCAGCAAAATACAATTCCATTTTATTGTTGGATATTGTTTCACACATACATCAAACAGGCCAAAATGAATGAATGAATGAATGAATGAATGAATGAAATATGCAGCAACTTCATAAAAAAAGAAGGAAAAAAATCTTTAATCTTTGGCCTTTTTAACCAGCTCATACAAGCCAACTCCTTATAGTCCAGCTAAGTACATACACAAAAAAAGTTACTGGGAGGCTCAGACTAAGATTTCTTTTGTTGTTGTTGTTTGTTACACGTTTTTTTTTCTCCTTTGAGATTGTAATGAACACGGTCACACCACAAGTAAAGTCTGAAGTACGACAGAAAAGGCTCTGAAGGCTGGTTTGGTCACCCATTATTGTTAAAAATGACTGACACCTAACAACATGTACAAAAATATAACTTGTAAATAAAAAATACAAACAAAAATTCCTTTTAAAGTATTTTAAAGAAAAAAAGCAGGGAGGGCCTTTGAAGTTTTGGTTCATTTTTCCTCTCCTGGGGTGGAGGTGAGGGGTGCTAGAGCAAGCAGAGACTAGAGCAAGCAGGTCCAGACTGAGCAGAGGCAGAGCAAGTGGGGCCTGAGCAAGAGGGAGAAGGGAAGGGGGAGAAAAGTAAAAAGAAAAGAAAAAGCAGTACCCATGATCAATGCTAAAGCCCAAACATTTATGCCCCTCCAAAATTCATACATTAAAATCTTAACTCCAAAGTGATGGGCTTGGCTGGGACCTTTGGGGTTGACAAGATGGTTGGTCTGATGACACGGTTAAAGAGCTAAGGGGCGGGGTCCTTTACCTACCTCTTCTACATGAGGCCACACAAAGAAGGTGCCATGTGTGAACCAGAAAACAAGTGGTTTCAGATCATAGATTAATTTTGTTGCTATTTTTACCACCAACTCTCTACCTTCTTAAAATATGGGAAATAAATGTCAGTTGTTAAGAAGATACTTAGTTGATAGCATTTTGTGACAGATGTTGAATGGACTAGGTTCGGATTTGCTTTCTATTGCTGTGAAAAAGATCACAGCTAAAGGTAACTTGGGAAGGAAGGGGTTTATTTCATCTTACAGTTCTAGGTAATGGTTTATCATTGAAGGAAAACCAAGACAGGAACTCCAAGCAGGAAACTGGAGGCAGGAACTGAAACAGAAAGGCATGCTACTTACTGCTTGCTTTTGATGGCTTGCTCAGCCTGTTTTCTTATACAACCCAGGACCACCACCCCCACCCCCAGTAGTGCAAAACCCAGTGAGCTGGATGCTTCCATATCAGTCATTGATCAAAAATGTCCCTACAGACTGGGCCATGGTTCAACCTCTTAGAAGCATTTTCTCAATTGAAGTTCCCTCTTCCCTAATGACCTTGCCTGTGTCAACTTGACAAAACACCACCACCACCACCACCACCACCACCATCACCATCATCATCTAACCAGAACAGATTATCACAGTGGATACATACAACAAAAATTCATAGTTTCTCTCATAATAAAAAATATTGTCAATTAAGAACCCACAAGATTCCATTTTTCACATATCAGAAATGTGAAAGGGAAAACTGATGCCTCCTGTCCTACAGGGAAACTGAGAACTCCTCCTCTTAGGGCTGTTTTCAGCTTCATCAACACAAAAGAGGACGTGCTGGTTCAGCAATCCCTCATCTAGAAATTTAGTCTTCAGGCCTACTTTCGTAATTTTTCCAGAATACACAGCATATTTACTTCAGAAAGTATTCGGAGTATTTAAAACAAAGGGTAGTAACAACCAGGGCCTTCATAACTAGGAGCCTGGCTAACATACAGAACATGCATGTAATATAACAGAACAATTATACAGATGAAGTCATCATTAAAACAATATAAAAATAATTAAGATAACATGACTTGTATAAAATGTAGAGCCTTTGCAGTCTTCCAAATCAAATCAGGATTTTATTATTTATTTGTCTTGAAATAGTTCATATTCTTGAGTGAAGCTTTACATCTTGCACATTACAGTTTAATAAAGTTTACAATGTTTCATCATGTTGTTTTGCTGGAATGAATTATATTTCTTCATCCACTGTCATTTCTCAATGATTCCTAATATATACACCGTGACTCCTCAAACAACTATCATGTCATGTGCCAATTCTGATCCTCGGTTCAGAGAGTAATTCTAGTCCTACTAGAATGCAGTGGTGTCCATCTGTCTGTTTGCACACTGCCCACAGCTACTTTTCTATACAGTAACAGTTCATTAGTTGTGACAGGTACTACATAGCCAACACCAACAATATTTATTACCTGGCCTTTTATGGGAAAAGTTTACCAGCCTAATACATAGAAGAAAATTTATTGAACTAATATATTAAGTATATGCAATTTCCCCCCCATTTAATCTTCATATTGTGCATATTTTCTTAGGTTTTCTCAATTTGAAAAATAATATCCACTCTAAATAATGACAGTGCCATCTTTTTATTTGAAATGTTTAATTATTTATATCTTCTGATTGCATTGGGTAGATTTTCCATGGAGCTATTGAATCATTGGTATGGCAGTCGATATCCTAACTCTAATAAAATTGCTTCTGAAATGTCACTGCAAACTGTCACTGCAAATCTTAATTTTATTCTTAGACGTGTACTTTTTATCATGTTAAGGAAACATTAATCAACTGTTTTCTTACTCCAGTTTTGTATTAGTCAAGAATGACAACTAGTCTTGCTTAAAGAATATTGGCTATTATCTTTTTACAACATTCTAATCTTGACCTATAGAACATTTGCAAATCTCCTAATGTGGTCATTCCAAAGATTCAGCCCAGCCCATATCTCTTTTCAGGGAAGACTAGCTGGTCAAGCCAGCTGTAGGCAATGCAGCCACAACCATGGACTATCTACTTCAGGCTCTGCCTCGGTTGAGCAGAGCTGCCTGTCGCACACAGAGGAAGACCATAGAGCTGGTGACTAAATGGGATAGTGCACACTTCTCAACAGACTGCTAAAGTTTAGAAAAGCTTTGAGTTCTCCAACTACCCAAGTCTACTTCCTCCTTCCATTTACAGATAATTGACCCTTAATAAATATCTTGCACTTTCAAGTATCATGTCATATAGTGCTAAAGAATCCTATTTCCTACTTTTTTCCTTAACGTATTTGATATTTACTTAAATATATATATATTAATTTGTTTCTTAATAATATTAACTCATTTAATCTTGACAAAAGCCATTTGCAGTAGGCATTATTTATTAAATCACATTACACAAACAATAATATATTTTTTATTTTATATAATTTATATTTTATATTATTATAAATAATAATTTACATATCTCCTATGATTATTTATAAAATAACTTGAGTCAATTAGAACACTTGATGTGCTTGGTTTACAAAGTAAGTACTTCTAAAATGACAGCAATAATTATTATGCATCATAAATTTTTAAATATAAAGACTCATAATCACTAATATGGTAGAATTTGAGGGGGCATCAAAAATGTATATTGAATTTCAAAGATAAAAAATATTGCTAATATTTACATACTTATCATACACGCCAGCAGTTCTTAAGCTTTTAGTAGTTCTATTGTCTTTTTCTGTTTTATTTGGAAAAAAAAAAACTAACCTGATTTTGCTCTATTCAAAGACAGTTTTGTTGGTTTCAATGCTAAAGTTCCTTATTAAGCGAAGTGAAACATGAGCAAAATATCACGAGTACAGATGTTGCTTACAAGGCTCTCTACAAAAACAAATAATTATCTAATAACAGAGAATCTGTAGTCTCCGTTGTGATTTTTCCACGTAGGGAACTCTCCTGTAGCGATCAATATGAATCCATTAGAGTTTTAATGATCATAAAGGATGCTGATTAGGCACATACCTTGAAGCAATGTGTGATTCAGCATTGAGATGCACTTGCTTTTAAGAAGGGATAAATATGAGGTTGCCTGGGCATCATCATCTGGAATAAGTTACTAGAATATGAAATTGAAATTGAGACATGGCTCCAACCCTGTAAAACATTATAAGAATAAAAAAAAAAAAAAACCCTGCATCTCATTAGTGAGAATCTCCAAGTGAAGAAGTTGAAGGCAATCTTAACCCACTTACCATATATATATGATTTAAATTTTAAAAGCTATTGTAAGCTATTTAGATTAGTTTTCTAGATATTGCTAAATTCAGTCATGCATAGTATAATTTGAGACTCTGAACTTTGCATTATGGAATTCACATGGACCTCAGAATAAATGCTTAGTTAGGCAATCACCAAGTTATTAAAAAATACATTCACACATAGGAAGAGGTTTAACATTTTTATTTGTGCATTGTATTGGAAGCATTTACTTCCAACTCTGTACCTAAAATTTATTTTAATCCAGCTTCATGCCCAAATATATTTCTGTCAATTCCTAATTTTTAAAATAAAAGCCTACTATTTTATTTTCTTATAAGGTAAAATGTATGTACCCGTGAGTTAAAAAATATATACATGCTCTTGCCATTAAGCTCTCTGATAAAGAAGTGTAATTAACATAATTCTAATACCCATCAGTCACCAATCCATGAGTTAGTTTCCCCGGTAATTAGCTGCTTGAATATTTTCTTTTCATTTCCTAACACTTCTTGATATTCCTTCTATATGATGGTCAGGATGAGTGACTCTTAACCCGCACAAGTGCTTACAGTTGTAGACCACAGAGGCGGCTTTCACTTTTAAATGCCCACAGAAAAAAGCACCCGTGCGTATGCAGAGACCAGTGACCACTCGGGACTGCAGTGGAACAGCTTCAGCTAGCAACTCAAGCGAGGGAACCGAGTTCAAGCCATTTTGTCAACCATCCTGACGTCGTGTTTGGATGTGTGGTTAATTGAATTAATGAGCATTTATTCTGCAACACGATTATGTTCTACTAAAGGAAGAAAAGGAAACAGAAGCGGACAATAGGAAGGGAGGCGGTAGGAAGAGGGACGGGAAGAGAACAGGAGGGAAGGAGAGGGGGTAGGATGAAGAGGTGAGGGCTTCTTGCTAGATGCAGTCGTAAAGTCCATCATCAACATTACTGTGAGGTAGACATCTTAGCCCTCATGGTTCTTCTTCATATGTGCCATCTGCTTGTGGCAGTTAAACTGACACTCAGAGGAGCTGATGTGTTCAAGACAGCACAGCAGAGAAGGCAAGCCTGGAACCTCAATTTTACCTCCCTGGTTTCCAAGCCAATAAGCTCAAGGCTGCACTGCGTTAACATGACGCATGTGCTGACTTCAGCTGTGACCCAGACTGCCCGGTTTGGTGACCTCTTTTTTCGTTCTAATCATTTTTTTTTAACGTAGTAGTGCCATGTTTACTTCATTTCCACCAGAGTTCTAAGAAAATAAAGTGTGTGACTGAATGGCGTCTGCCTTCAGAGTACTGCTTTTACCTACAATTTCAGTTTCACGAAGGAAAACACATGGCACAGGCTAGGGGATCTATAGATATCTATAGATAGATAGATAGATAGATAGATAGATAGATAGATAGATAGATAGATAGATAGATACATAGATAAATACATAGATACATAAATAGATAAGTAGATACTGAAGATCTGCATGAGTAAATGGATGGATGGAAGAGCAAACCTCACTGAAGCTGTGTTTCTAATATCAATATTTTTTTATCAGCTCTGCTTAGAGTAAAAATATGGTGCCCACACTTCCATTACTGAGCTAATACCTTTATGCCCATCCTGATTTCTGACTGTATCTTTGAGCCAGTGTTGGCATTTGGGGACCTGGTTGTGTCCTGTCATATAGAAAAACTTTTAGCTGGAAAAAAGCAAGCTGTCTCCAACATCAAAGTAGGTGCTTAAAAAAGTGGGGAAGAAAAGATTACGGGGTCTCCTTCTCTAGGGCTGCACCGACATATAATTATCCTCGCATAACGCAAAGAAACGTATACTTACTCTACTACCCACAATCTTATGAGAATACCATGTGCTTTATAAATCAAGAGATGTCATTAGAAGGAAGATGTCTCACATAAAATATTTTAAATATTTTTTTAATGAGTTAATAACCTGGTAAGTCATTTGATCTTAGTGAAGACACAAACTGAGTGTCATCTATTTAGAGAAAACATGCCATCCATTTCTTTCTGTGAAGAGAGAGGCTACAAGGTGAGCCTATCTCTTCCTCAGTTATTCTTTCAAGTTATTTATACATACATGAGGTGCTGGAGACAATGGAACTTATTAAATATAACAAGAAGTGCTAACTTTTGATCCTATCAGCACATGCGCTGCTTGAAAACAAAAGATTTTTCAACACTCTCAAGCCCGCAGGAAACCTCAGGAGCTCTGCTTGCCACGTGCATTTTATTAACTACCCTGTAGCTCGCTCGTGTCCTGTGATTTGCAGCGGTGCTTAAGGATAAGCTGTTTTATCAGTTCGGCGACCCAGAAAGAGTATATATGTACAGCATATACACAGGAATATTTATGATAGTGATTAATTATAGAGAGTAGCACCTTCGAAGCATGCTAATGAAAACGTGGATAACGTATTCCATTATTAACATTCCCGTGTGAAGTGGGCGGTCTGGAGAGACAGGAACAATGGCATGCAGGAAAGTTGGGTCAGACAAGGGATAAATCAGTTGTAGGAAAACAGGGAAGAAATTAGCATAAGCACTAAGCTATCATTCTAACATGAGGAAGGAAAAGCAGTAACATCATATTTGTAATTATAATGATATTCTTATAAATCAGGGATCGATTCAGAGAGCAGACTTTTATATTTTTAAATAAACGTAGATAGTATATCCACAACAGTAATGAAAAGGTTCACATTACACATCTGTAGAATCTTAAATCCTCAAACTCCCTACATGAATCTGAGGCAGGAAATAGTTCTACGTTTTCATAACGTAAGAACCATGGTGCGGGACTTCTTTGACCGCCACACGATGGTCCACTTCCACCCCATCCCTGAATGACACCCAGAGGATCTGACAATGGACCCTCCCCAGAATGAAAGAACTAGAACCTGCAGCCACCTCAGGTTTCTGATGGATGGAGCAGTGATGACTTTACCTGTGGCTGTACCATTCCTGGCTTATTTTAAGTTCTTTGCAGATGGGACCTTAGTTGTGTCCCCAATGCCCATGATGCTCCTGATTATTCCACTGCACGGCAGCTGCTTCCTAAGTTTCCTCAAAGCCTGTCCTGTGGTCCAGAAAAAGGAAGAGTTGGAAGACTCCTACTGGAAAAAGAAAGGGGAAGTCTAGAAGCCTGGCTATGTGTCAATATCACCCCCAAGTTTTAAAAATATATGAATTCCTTGGCACGGTATCAGATGTATGATTCAACACCAATGGAGTACAGCCTAGGAATCCACCTTTAATGTGGATCCCGGGTGACTTCAGTGTGCAGCTGGGAATGGGAACACTGGGTCTGATACCTAATATTTCTTTATTTGCAAGACATCTGTTCCAAAAAGTAGAGTAATAAATAACACCTTCTTCCTTTATATTTCTCAAAGTGTGTAAATATACATCATACATAAGATCCATTTCATGTGAGTAATATGTATTTAACAAATTCTATTCTTCAGAGATCCATTCACCACCTTGCTGCCAGTTGAAGGTTGTTCTGGCTAGCTCCTTTCCCAGGCAATTAACCTCCTCCTGAGGGTCTTCTCACTCCCATCCTTCTTTCTATCATTCTAGAGACTCAAAACCCTGACTTCTAAAGAAGACAAGCAAATAAGACTGATAACCATAAAAGTGACCAGTGTTTGCAGCTTGTCCTCAGTGACACTGAAGAAAAGAGAAATATTTACCTCTGCTAAACCCTTTTCTAGTTAATTGGTTCAGAGAAATGGAGGGGGAGGGGGAAGAGACTTTTCAAACTAAATAAAACTTGCCTGGTTGCTGATATTGTGTCCTAAAGCAGTGTCTCCTAGACATAGCTGCCAATGTGCAATACCAGCAACATTTATTTTTCAGCCCTACTGTGTATCATTCCAGAAGGAAGCGGGGCTGGATGCAGTTCAGCTACCAGTGCATGCTGGCCAAGCTCAGATTTCTCATGAGTTGAGATATGCCTGCTATGTCCAGAAGCTGTCATTAGTTTTCATTTTGTAGTAGATTTCTGGTTTTGAAAAAACTTCAGTGTGGGTGACAGGAGACAGCTGAGATTGGTATCATCCCTGAGCTGAAGAAATGGCTTAGGTAGGGACATCTTTACCACATAAGCATGAAGACCTGAGAATGATCTCACATAACCCAATGAAAAACCAGGCGTGATACCATGAATGCCTATAAGCTCAGAGAGATGGGGGACAGGAAGATATTTTTTATCCACTTTACATCCCACTCACTGCCCCCCTCCTGGTCACCCCCTCCCACAATCCATCCTCCATCTCCCATCCTGTTCTCCTTTGAGCTGGTGCCCCCCTAATATCTCCCCAACCTGGCTGTATGGCTAGGCACATCCTATCCCCCTGAGGCCAGACAATGCAGCCCAGCTAGAAGATCATATCCCAAGGACAGGCAACAGCTTTTGAGATAACCTCCACATGAAAATCAAACTGCACATCTGTTACATATATGTGGGGAGACCTAGGTCCAGCCCGTGTATGTTCTTTGGTAGGTGGTTCAGTCTCTGAAAGCCCCAAGGGTCCAGGTTAGTTGACTCTGTTGCTCTTCTTGTGGCATTCTTATCCCCTTAGAGGTGGCAATCCTTCCAACAGGAAGTTTCTTAAAGCAGACTGGGCAGTTTGTCTAGCCAAATTGGTGAACTCCAGATTGAACAAGAAACCCTGTTTCAAAAAACAAGATAGAAAGTGATTGTAGAAGACCTGACCTTGTCCTCTACTCTCCATATGCATGCACATGCACACACACACACACACACACACACACACACACACACACACACACACTCACACATATACACACATGATTTTATCATCCCTTAGAGAGTGCTCTAGCTTGCTTCCTATCGCTATGATAAAATGCTCACCAAAATCAAGGGTTTATTTTTAACTCACAGGTTATAGTTTATCATTGAGGGAAGCCAAGGTAGAAACTCAAGGCAGGATCTTAAGGTAAAATGCAATAGAAAAAGGCTGCTTGCAAGCTTGTTTATAGGCCCACAGAGATAAGCCCCACCTCCTAAGAATGGCACTGCCCACAGTGGCCTGAACTCTCCGACATCAATGGACAACTAAGAAAATGCCTCTCAGACATGGGCACAGGCCAGTCTGATCTGGACAATTTCTTAGCTGAGTTTCCTGCTTCACAGGGGACTTGAGATTTGTGTCAAGTTAGCAGCTAAAGTTAAATCACTCTTAAATGAATGCAAACGGAGAGACTGCAAATTTATGCTAGAATGTCACTGTCTTCATTACTGTATATGGTTAGAAAACTGTGGTTTCACATTTGATTTCACTGTGAACATTTGAATATTTATTCTTTTTAAAGATTTATCACACGTATACTGTATATATAATGAACATAAATAAATGTATGTAGTGTGTATATATGTATGTATATAGTGTATGCAAAATATAGGGATATATAAAACAGTGTGTGTAGAACAGGAATATATACATATATTCCTCTTCTATCTGTATGTATGTTGGTATACTACATGCCTGCAGTGCCTGAAGTCAGAAGAGGGTATCTGATCCTTTGGAACTGTCATTAAAAATGGCTGTGAGCTTCCATGTTGGTACTGGGAACTGAACGTGGATCCTCTGGAAAAGCAGCAAGTGCTTTTGACCATGGAGCCACCTCTTCAGTCCTGATCATCTATTCTGGTTTCCCTCTCTAAGGGACTATACCTGAAATCAAGAGGTCCCCCAGCAATGATAGTAAGTTCATAGTGCCTGTATCAGAAAATCAGACTCTCACAGAATGATTCTGAAGCAATGTCTTTGTGTGTCTGTGTGTGTGTTCCAAACATCTCAAGAAGAAGGAGAGAGAGAGGGAAAGGAAGGGGGAGAAAAAGAAGAAGAAGAAGAAGAAGAAGAAGAAGAAGAAGAAGAAGAAGAAGAAGAAGAAGAAGAAGAAGAAGAGGGAGGAGGAGGAGGAAGAGGAGGTGGAGGAGGAGGAGGAGGAGGAGGAGGAGGAGGAGGTGGAGGAGGAGGAGGAGGAGGAGGAAGAAAGAGGAGGAGGAGGAGGAGGAGGAAGAGGAGGAAGAGGAGGAGGAGGAAGAGGGGAGGGGGAGGGAAGGGAGAGGAAGAAGAAGAAGAAAACAATTTCCAATATGCTCTTGGCTCCTCTTTCTGTCTTTGCACTGGTCAGTCTTTCTTCAGAAGTCACCGTTTTGTAAATCAGCTCATACAGAAAGATTGGGGAAAGAAACAACTGTGGTTGGTTCTCCATTCTTTTTCTTCCCTGTGAGCCTCTGAAGCCTTGCTGAATCACCGCCTCCTCTACTTCACTGCCTTTGCCCACACTAAAGAGAGAACTGTGTTATTTAAGAAATGTTTCAGCCATCAGCCATAAGCCTAAAATCAGCAACAGGCCTGACATACATCCCTGCTAACATAAAGTCTTGGGTCTCTATGGAAAAACACTGAACAGACGGCTATAAGCTATTGTAAACAGGCAGCTTTTGTGGAAATCTACCAGCCTGAGTAGTCATAGATCTTGTAAATAGGCAGCCTTGGTGGATAGTACCAACTTAGATAAGGACAAGTGAATCATAGGCAGAGTCATAGTGACCTGACCCCTGAACCTTCACCCAGCTGATACCCTGTTCTGAAAGATATCTGTACTCCCCCTGAACACCTATGCTCCTGTGTCATTCCCTTCCCCACATCCTGCCTTTTTGTGTTTATAACCCCTGTGTTAAAAAGTAAAAATTATGATTTGATAATAAAATAAAGATAGAAAAAAAAAGAAAGAAATGTTTATTCCTGCCATTTAAGTAGCAGGTATCAAATGAAGAACATTAAAAGGTGCTTTCTCCACGTATAATGGTGTTAATAACCTTCAGTGAATGATTGGTCTTTGTGTCTTACTGTAACTGTGAAATAGTAGCCTATACAGTTGCTCTCTTTTCATACCTCACATGCTTTGTGGGAGTCAAAATAAATGATGCACAGACAGAAGAATTCTTTGAAATCTTGAGGTCCTTCATCTTTTGTAGGTTCTGAAGACCAGGGGACCTAATGTCATTGTTTGGGGAGTGACTTCATTATCATTTTCTCGAAAGCCCGACAAGTCAGTCTAAACAGTGACTTTCAAGTTGGAGATGGGCAAAGACGGAGTCATGTGTATTGGTCAGGCTAAACAATGGATATTTTAAATAGTACTAATCAGAGATTGAACCTCCCCATATTTACCTTACAAGCTATCTAATTAATATTCTTAGAATTTAGTTATCTAAAGCAGTACTCTCTTCGTGAGTTTGTAATGTGAATTAATTTGAACTTATTCAAGCTACTGGTTTATAATCAGGTCAGTTTCTTTTTCAGGAAATGTTCAGTTTGGAAACCTTTTGAATGAAAAAAAAAAACAAAACAAAACAGATTACCAGCCCTTAAAATAAGGTGAATATAAAAAACATTTTTAAATTTATATGTGTTCTCTGAAATGGGAGGTGAAATTATCATTCATTGAAAGCAGCTCCTCCCTGTCAGATAATAACAGAGGATAATGAGAATGACATTTACACAGCCCTGCAGTGTTTTCCTAAACACGATGTGCAATTAACACAACTAACACACAAATCACAGACTAGATGCACCCAGTGGTCCAGGCACATCAGTTAAAATGTCCTGCAAAGATTCCGGGCAACGCTTTGTGTTTCCTGATCAGTTTCAAAGCTTACTCTTTTTTTCATATGTATAGCGGAGACAAACTAGTTCACATTCATGAAGCTGGTCAGGTCTTTTCAACTTGGAAGGAAGAGAAAGAAGGAAGAAAGGCAGAAAAGAAGAAAAACACTTGCTTTTTAACAACAGCCATTTGAAATGTTTGCTACAGTTCAGAGAGTGTAGGTGAAACCTAGCTTATTGTTTGTGCCTATTTCTTGTCTCCATAGGCTGAACTGGCATCACTGCATACTTCTCAATTTATTTCAATTAACAATATTATTTATGTGTGGGCAGATGTATGTTTGTATCCTTGTGCACTATCAGAAGAAAAAAAAATGAGGCTAGAGAAACAATGTGTTGTTTTTGTGTGTGTCTAATAAAAGATCAAAACCTCACCAGTCTATTGAATCATCAAAACCAGGTGCGATTATTCAAGAAAACAGAGAACTACTTATGCTTTATTTTGTTTTGACAATATTGAACGTCTCTCATTTTTAAATGTTAAACAAAACAGACTCTGTGGAGAACAACACTGAGAAAATCAAAGGCATCATGATTTACATGAACCAAGGCTGTTGGATGGGCTAGGGTGTTAGCTCTGTGTGTAAAGGCTTCCACACAAGTATGAGAACCTGAGTTTAGATCTCAGGTTCCACTTAAAACATTTGCATGGTAGGACATGCTTGTTTGGGGAGGTAGAGACAGGCAGCTTCCTGGGCTCACTACAGTCTCAGGTCTTAATAAGAGACCCTGTCTCAAAAAGCAAGGTACATGGCAGATGGCTCTTGAGGAATGCTACTGAGGTCAACCCACATGGTTCTGTGTACACTCTTTGCTTCTTATCTCATTGAATTCCCAGCAGCCTTTGAGCCCCAGTTTGTCTATACAGGATAATAAGAACTGGAATGCAATGCCATTTCTCTGCTTAATGCCCTTCTGTGGTGTTCTGCTCACCACTTAAAGTGACAGTTCAGGATACACACCTTCATACTACAGGAATTTCCCTCTGTCCATCCCTTCCCTTTGCCCTACCATACCTGCTGCATGGAATCATTACTAGATCCATGAACTCATAATGCCTCCAACACAAAAGATGGATGAGTGGCAGAGACAGGAGAGCCCCAGAATAGCCAATGACAGCAGAAGTTTATGAAGCACTCAGTCATAACTTGTATCTAAGTCACATACTTTAAGACTTAAAAAATAATCCAACAAAATTTGAACAAATGGATGTTACTGAAATAAATCAATAAAAGGTGGGTTATATTCTGACACTTCTTCACTGAAGATGGAATGAGATACATACTAAAAATCTGAAGAAATCTCTCCTTCATAGAAACAACCACAGGTTTTGTGGAAAGTTTCATCAAATTGCTGCTCATATTTCCTTATATAAAACCCAAGTACATTTCTAGGCTTGTCGAGTGTCTAGTCTAGAAAGATGAAACTATTACACTTTCTGGGCTTCAGGAAAATGACACATGGACTCTCTCTGGCATCAGTGACCAGACTAAGGACAAAATGTTATAACAACCAAAATAGTCTCCCCGAGAAAATCATCCAGAATGCTTCATCCAAGTATGGTTTGGTAGCTTGTGGGAATATGCTGCATGAACAGACCCAGGTGTCAATACAGAAAGCTGAGTAAGAAGAGCCAAAGGGTCTACATCCCCTCCCAAAGAAAATAGTCAAGAGATCATTTGAAGAGACTTTTAGCAACCCTGTTAGATCCTGCTTGAAGACAAAGCAGATCTCTCTCTCTCTCTCTCTCTCTCTCTCTCTCTCTCTCTCTCTCTCTTTCTCTCTCCCTCTCTCCCTCTCCCCCCTTTCTCTCTCTTTCTCTCAACAAAAATGTAAGGCCCTGGCAAGATTAAGTTTTTTGATCTAGTCACAAGGCTATTATTTGCTCCACAAAAAATTCATTGAGCAGTATATTTATATTTGAACACTTTTATATGTCTGTGCTCTGTTTAAATTATTATTGGAAATCTTTAAGGTGTGCTTGTTCCTTTATTCTATTTGAATGATTTCCTTCTAACACATGGGTAAGGGTTCCAGGTTTATAAGGGCAGGCTGGGGACATGCAGTCACTCAAAGGCTCACTCAAAGGCTACCATGGAAGTCTGAAAAATATTGTTTAAGGAATGAAGACAGAAGAGGCCTGGAATGGTAGGGGGTCCAGAAAAGTTTGTGTCTGTAGAGAAAACAAGTCAAGAAAAGTTTTATCTTAAAACCATAGCATTGTTCTTTCTAGAGGGGTTCTGAGGAGTGCTAGCACAGAGGCAGCTTCCTCAAAAAGAAGGAATTGACTGTGGTGATAAGTGAATTCACTGTGTCTTTGAGCTGTGGTAATATCTGAACCCCTGTTGCTTTTGGTATAGCTTAGACAGCTTTACGTCCACCCATTCTCAGTGTTCAGAAAACATATGAAGTTCAAGATTTTAGTTCTCAATATCAAAACTAAAACTTGCTTTTTTTTTTCCTGCAGGATTCTTCAATATATTTTGGAACCTAAAGGAGAAGTAGAGAAGAGCCAAGGAAAACAAACCATCGGTCATTGAGGACATTAATTAAAAGAGAAAGCAGCTCCATCCAGTGGTAAAGCACACTAACGCATTCCACCTCAGTAAAGCGCTTCTTTCTATAGCAATAATGAAGGCTTCAATGGGACCAGAAAAATTCTATCTTCTAGAACTAGCTCTCCTGTTCGAGGAAGCAGCATGCCAAGAAAATAGAGCGATACAACTTCTGAAGGAATGAACAACAAATACATCAATCTTAATATATATAAATATATATTTATGAAAACAATAAATATATCTTAATATATTCATATATATATATTTTGTGTTTATATATATATATAAACACAAAACAGGGACTCAAATCACTTGATGAAAACTGTCAATGTTAAACATGGGTATGGGATGAAGATGTATTCATAGAACACAAGGAAAAAGTACATGTTATGTAATTAGAATGATCACATTGGCAAACAATAATAACAAAGAAGACAAATAACAATGTTACACAAAAACAAATAAAAGTACTTAACAGAAAAAAATGGGGTTGGAAGAGAAAAGGAAAAATTCGAGGTGACAGCGAAGCTAAGTGCAGAACTGAAAAACCAGTCAACAAACACAGACAGGGCTGTAGGGATTGGTGGGGGACAGGCACATCAAGAAACACAATTTAACAATAATAGAGCTGGGTTCACATTCCATACACAGACAAAGAAAGATTTTGTGCACATGTGCACAGCAATCAGAACTCAGGCACTATAAACAATAGCTTTTCAGAAAGCTAGCTTCTCAGTGAACAACTTGAAAAATATCCCTTATTAGTTTGTGTGTCTAAGAGGAAATTTGTCTTCACCTACAATTCCATCTCAGAGGAACAGCAGGTTAAAGACACGTGACAAAATGAAATCAGAACTTTTGATGTTTGGTGATAGGCTCTTGGTGCCAAGAGACTATCTAAAATCTGTCCATATCCCGCTCTCACCACACTGGGGCACCCATGCAGAAGCAAATCTAAAACGATTGTAGCAATCCTTCTATAAATGGAAGCTGAGAACGGTTACAGCAAAGGCACAATGTTCTGAAGATGAGTTCACAGCAACAACAAAACCGATGAAAACCACTGAGCCTAAGTCAGAGCCAGAAGATAAAAAGTGTGGAAATCTGAAGAGCTTAAGCCAAACCCAACATAAAATAATTTAATTTAATTAGAAAAGGATATGGAAACCACAAACTCTTGCATTCATAAAATGTGAAACCAAATATAAAAATCTAAAAATAAAAAATACTGTGAAATATAAAAGTCACCGATTCAAACATAAGCCAGAATAGATTGGGTAATCAAAATGTAAGACATAGTTAAAGGGATAATTAGTAAAGTGGAAGGTAAACTTCAGAAAAGTACCCAAATAGAACAAAGAAATATACAGAGGTGGAAAATAGTACATGACATTCTCAGACATCAGGCAGAATGTGAACATCTAATGTGTACTTACGAGGAGTTTCAGAAAGATAACACCGAGAAAGAGGAAGACGGACAAGAAGAGACCATGGTTATGGATTTTTTTTTAAATTAATGAAGGTTTCTAGCATTAAAAAGAGATAAATTAAAGGAAATTCATATCTCAACCAATTCCCCATAAAGCACAGGACATCAGAAGCAAAGACAATCTCAAAAATCAATCAAGGCAAAGAACAAGTTATCCACAAAAAAAAATCAATGAACAAAGAAAAGAGGCTCCAGACAATGAACTGATATACTCAGGCTCAGGAGAAAACAAAGAGACCTTTCTAAGCTGTCAGTGATTGAGTTTGGGCCCAAAAGATTCTCTTTGAAAGATTTTCTAAACAGTTAAATGGGTTGGGGACATTTACAAGAAGCAACAGAAAGCGAACAAACAAAACAAAAATGAACAAAAGATGTGACGGTTTTAATATGAACAGCCCCATTGGTTCATATACTTGAACATTTGATCCCCAGGTGATCAAACTGGGAAGGAATAGAAGATATGGCCTCGTCTGTCTGTCTGTCTGTCTGTCTGTTTTCTCTCTCTCTCTTTCTCCCCCCTCCCCTCCCTTCCTTCTTCTCTCTCCTTCTCCCCCCACACTCAGCCTCCCTCCCCTTCCCCTCACTCTTCACTCTATTGCTGCCTCAAGATGTGAGCTTTAAGCTACTGCTCCACTGACCGCCTCTGTCATGTCCTGACCATGATGATCATGGACTCTAAGGCTCTGGAAATATGAACCCAACTAATGGTTTGTTTGTCTGTTTGTTTGTTTGTTTGTTTGTTTTTATAAGTTACCTTGGTCATGTCATCTCTTCACAACAATAAAAAAGAAACTATGACAAAGAAGTAATTTAAAAGGAAACATCAGTAGTGTTTCAGTTTAATGCCACTGTTTAGATTTAAGCCCTTCAAGGTCAGCCTATTTACACAAATGCTACTGACACTAATATAACTTTTCAGGTCTACGTCAGCTATGCAAGTTAAAAGAATAAATGTGGAATCTGTCAAACTAACTGAGAAGAAAAGAGAGAAATAAGATAACTCAATCTGTTATCAGAAAAGAAAGACAAGGGAATGAGTTAAAGCCTTCAAAAATTAACACTAGAATTTATATTGATATCTTTGTGATTATTTTTATCATGAAAGTGCATGGAAGTGTGATCATTTGCTGATATGGGTCCATGAGGGCAAAGGAAGCAGAGAGGACGGATAAGGGAGGAAGGCTCGGATGCCCTGTGAGCTCACATGGAAAATGACAACTCTAGGACCAGCTGCAGGGAGGCAGAACAACTTTACTTGGAGTGATTCAAGGCTTATATCGGTTTTTTTTGGGGGGGGATGGGGTGAGGAGTTAGGAAAGGTCATTGGTTGAAGGAGAAATGCTTCCTTAGCATGGGAAGCATTTCAAGACTCTCAGGTGCTAACTGAAGGGGTTCTTATCCTGAGAAAGGAAGTTGAACCTAACTAAGGCTATATAACATTCTGCAAGTAGAGGTTTGAATTCCCCAGACAAGGTCAGAGAAGGAGGAACCCTGCCAATGAAGGAAGTCCTCCATATTGTGCCTAGCTTAGAAAGCTATTGGATCAATGGTAGACTTTGACTTTAATTAGCATGGCAACAGAAAGTTACCTATACTGGGAATCAATCATAATCACATTCTATACACACACACACACACACACACACACACACACACACACACACACACAAATGAAGCACAAAAATAAATAAATAAATAAATAAATAAATAAATAAATAGGAAATTTGCCCAAAAGGAAAAAAAAGATTTCAGAAACATGGAGGACTGATGTAAAGACACAAATATCTAAAAATAAGAATTTCAGACAGGTAATAAAAACATAAGAATTCTTGCTTAAACTTCAGTCTTTGCCTGACTGCTTTATAGCAATTGTACTTATCATCCTTGTGGCTCAGGAGCCTGAGGTGTGAGGACAGGTTGAACCCAGGGGTTAGAGGTCATCCTGGGCCTGAGACTCTGGCCTGAGAGAGATAGGGACCTCAAATAAATTTTGTTTTTAAGGGTATCGAGTGGAGTTAGAGTCCAGCTTAAATTTAAGTATCATATAAACAGGTTCTCATGTCCATGGATTATAGAAAAACAAAAAGTCACGTATGACGCAACGTTTTATTGTGAGGCTCTCTTAGGGCATTTAACACTTATGACATGCATTTGTAAATGCTTCTCCTTTTTTATAACTAATAATTCCCCCAACAAATTTCTGAAATGTGCTTCACACATTTAGTGGAGAAGGCACCAAAATATCCACTAAAAATTAGGCTAGAAACATCCTTCCTCTGTCTTCTAATATGCACAACAATATTGCTGGAAGATTGCATTTTCCATATTGAGAAGGTAAGGCAGATGAAATATTTCACAACCAACATTTTAAACATTCATTCCTTCGCGCATTTGTTTGACACTGGTAGCACGTTCCACTTACAGTGAGCAAAAGGAGCTCAGGCTTCTTGGGGCCAACAGGGGGCACCTTTGGGAGATTAGGAGTAAGTAACCCCACATGAAGCCGGGAGGTGACAAATATGTGCTGCTGAGTGCAACATTGATACCCTTGGTTTACAACAGCAGCTAAGAATAATGATCAGGGTGAAGAATGGGCGTCTCTTATGCTCCCTTTAACACCTGTTTATTGTAGTTCAGATATTGCTAACGCATAAAGAGCCATGAAATTATACAATGAAAGCCAGGTATAGTGGTACAGGCTCATAATAACGGTGGTGGCAACTTTGAGTCCATTTCAGGCCATGCTGGCCTATATAATGTGTTCCAAGACAGCCAAGATTACACATCAAGATTCTATCTTAAAAGATCTGAAAAAAAAAGGAAAGAAATCATAAAACAAAATTTGGTTCCTGTCTTCTAAAGGAGAGTAGTATTTATAGGTACATGCATATAGGTACACACACACACACACACACACACACAAACTCTCACACACACACACACTTCCAAGAGGAAATATAAAATTTGTAAATAAATAAAACTGAAATTTTAAATGTTTCGAGTTTTCTTTTTTATTATTATGTATATGGTCGAGTTGAGTCCTCTGTATAATTACGCACACCCCTGAGATACAGAGAGAAAAAACACCATAAGTGCTCAAAGGTGTCACTGGGGCTGATGTGACAAGTCTCGCTCTGAAAGTGTTCACCTGCAGTTACAGAAGCTGAGCCAAGTAAGCAACTGGCACTGCAGCCCCCACCAAACACCGTTCAGGCCCCTCTCCCTACAGCCCCCACCACACACCCCTCAGGCCCCTCTCCCTGCAGCCCCCACCACACACCCCTCAGGCCCCTCTCACTGCAGCTGCAGCGTACTGGAGAGGCAGGAAGAGGATTGTGGTGATTAAAACAGACAAAAGGAAGGCAGGATAGATCTGGAACCGAGAGAGCATAGAGTGCTCCAAGAAAGCTTTTAAGGCTCAATTTACCTCTATTTTCAAAGTGGTCCCCAGAACCATAAACCATATTCATTAATTTTAGTATAAAAGATTTTTTTTAACTCTCTATAAGGTGATCCTAAATTAATTACTCTTACACTTTACCTTTTAATCTATGTGACATATTAAGAAAATATCAGATATTTCTTTAGGGTATGTTAATTATTTAGAATTCTAGAACAAAATCATAGTGGCACGTTATTTTTATTAAGTACAAGCATGTACGCTTTTTAAGTTTATTTCTACAATTTTTATTCTTAAAATTGAAAGTAAAATTGTGTTATATTTTACTTTTTTGGTGAATGACAGTTTGATTAATTTTTATTGTGAAACTAATCCTGAAATCTAAATTACCCATGTACTCAAGATGAGTCTTTGCTCTTTTTTAAATGTCTTTACCTTCTTAACGTTATCTTCACCTTGAGTGTGCTCCTCTCTGTGGGTGGGTGGGTATCTTACATGCCCTATGCCCAAATCCAGAACATTCTGAAGGGCAGGGCTTTCTTGCCAAAGCAAGTGAAAAAAGAACATGGACCACTAAACCTACTTTCCAGACAGCTGCTATTGATTGCCATATTGTAGGTCTTTCTGGTAAACCTTGCAATCTTCTTATAGTGTTAATGACAGCATTTTAATCATCTTAGAATATAATGTTAATGACAGTACTGCCAGAGCCTGGACACAGTTTGTAGAACCCTGAAGTACAAAGAAAAGAACTGTGACTATGGATTTCACCCAAAGGCTAGTCATCCACCTTGCAGATAGTATTGCTTGTTTGCAAAACACCCATAGGGATCTGTGAGTGAGTCGTGCAGATCATTACCAGGATCACACAACTCTGCCCCAGCTCAGCTGATGGTGAGTCCTGCACCACTGCCATGTTAATAAGACTAACCCCCATTACTGTACACAGTATCGGTCTCCAGTAATTTGTACCATCTCCTTGGATATAATCCCTTATGTTTAAATGAATATATGCCCCCATAATGATTATTTTATTTAAAATATTTAAGCACGTGTATCTGTATCCTATGCTCTTTGGTCTCAAAACATCAAAAACATGTTTTTAGAATATTTATTGGTTTTGCTAATTTGAGGACCTTCCAACACATTTTTTAATTCCCTCTGCTGATCTTGGCATTCACTGTGCACTTCAAATCAGTAGCATATGATATATTTAATTGGTAGATAATGTTTGATGAATGTCTGACACAGAGAGATCATACAAAAGCCTGGGGAGTATAAGAATATGAATATATATACATATATATATATATATATATATATATATATGACATAAAAGATTTAGCAGTATAGCTAGCTAGTTTTTAATTATTTTAGTACGTAAATTGCAACTGCAGATGTTTATAGTTGCTGTTTATTTTTCTTGTGTGTCTATGCATAGTCGTGTGTGTGTGTGTGTGTGTGTGTGTGTGTGTAGGGGGAGGGGCAGGAGAGGATGGAAGGGATTGAGAGGAAGGGACTGGGAAGGATGGAGGAAAAGAGGGGAAGAGAGAAAGAGAGAATGTATGAGTACCTGTGCACATGAATGGATGCCAGGGAACAACTTTGGGTGGTAGTATTCAGGAGTAATACACGTTGATATTTTTGAGATAGAATTTGTCACTGGCTTGGAATTTGTCAAATAGGCTGACTACCCAGCAAACCCCTAGAATCTGACTCTTAGCCTGTCTAGTTTCAAGATTATAGTCATGACATCAAATACACATTTTTTTAAGGTTGATGATTTTTAACTGACACATAAAACTCTGTACATTTATGAGGCAGGGTGTAATGTTTTACTACGCATATATAGCATAAGATTCTATGGTTTGATTTTAACTCATTAACACATTTGGTTTAAACTCAATGTCTCATTGAGAAGCAGATGTTAATTTGACATTAGCAACACAAGAGACATATTCAGGACAGTTGGGGCTGGAGAGACTGCTCAGCAGTTAAGAGCACTTGTTGTTCTTGCAGAGGACTTGGGTTCCCAGCACCCACATGGTGCTTACTATTATCTATAACTCCAGTCCCTGAAGATAGAACACCTTCTGACCTCTGTGGGCATCAGGTGTGCATTCGATGCATATATACACATGAAGGCAAAACACTCACACACACAAAATAAACAAATCATTTAATATTAACAAAATGGGAGGAACTAAAGGACATGACTATCTGAGATGCAAATAGCAAAGCCTGCAGCTCCATGCCCCATACCCACAGCTGATGTGGCATCATGTGGGCTCCAACAGACTGGAGCAGCCCTCCCCTACACTCCTGCCACCAGCAGCATGTTTCTCTCTTCGCCCAGCTGCATGGGGTACCTGACGGTTTCCTTGAAGGACATCATATACTTCTGGTATTTCTAAGACCATATCTTGTCTCAAAAAAATTAGTGAAGGACACATGACGAATGACATTCAAGGTTATTATTGTACTGGCTGGTTTTATGTGTTTGACCCAAGCTAGAGTCATCAGAGAAGAAAGAGAGTCTCAGTTGATGAAATGCCTCTAAAAAAGCCCAGCCATAGGACATTTTCTCAATTAGTGATCATTGGGGGAGGGCACAGTCCATTGTGGGTGGTGCCTGAGTATTGTAAGAAAGCAGGATGAGCAAGCCATGGGAAGGAAGCAAGTCAGTAAGCAGCACCTCTCCACGGCCTCTGTGTCAGCTCCTGCCTTGCGGTTCCTGCCCTGCTTGAGTTTCTGTCCTGACTTCCTTCAGTGATGAACAATAAGTAGAAGTGGAAGCTGAATAAACGCTTTCCTCCCCAACTTGCTTTTTGGACATGGTAGGGTTTTTTGCAGTAATACCAACCCAAAGAAAATTGTCCTTTGGCCTCTATATACACATGCATGCGCATGTACTCCCTACATGGTCTTGCACATGTACATAGCTATTCTATTTGATGAAGACATCCTATGAAAGTGTTTCAGTTTAGAAACTTTGTTTTGAGTAATTCACTCACCTGACAACCTCAATGAACCTCTGGCTCCCACCCAGTGGAAAAAGAGAACTAAGACCTGCAAGTTGTCCTCTAACCTCCACATGACACATGAAACACATACATGCATACATACATACATACATACATACATACATATATATATATATGCATAATGTCTTTAAAAGGAAAAAGGAAGTGAAGAGACCACCCATAGCACGGGATAAATTTGCCAACTATTCAGCTGACTTATGATTAATATCCACAGTGTATAAGGAACTCATTATTTAAAAAAACAGAAAAAAGAAAAAAGAAAAAAGAAACAGCAGCAGCAATTAAAAAAAAAAAAACAAGAACTCCAATATAAAAATAAAAAATGATGCAGATAGACACTTGTGATGGTCAGTATTGATTGTCAAATTGCTGGGATTTAGACTTAGCACAGAAACAAGACTCTGAGCCATGCTGGATGTGAACAGCACCATTCCGTAGTCTGGGGGCTAGGGCTAAATACAAAGTAGAAAGTGAATGGTATACAAGCCCTCACCTCACTCTTCTTCCTGTTGTGGATATACCCAGCTGCTTCACTCTTCCATAACCATTTCTTCCTGCAGTGGTGAATACACTCAAACCATGGGCAAGGATACAGCTCCTCTCTCCTCCTCCTCCTCTCTCCCTTGCTCCTGACCTTCCTTCCTACTAAGTTGCTTCTGTCAGATCAGTGATTAAGGCAGCTACTACAGATTGTCTGTATTTTACTGTGGTAAACCTGGCTGTGTTCAATGTAGGCCTTTAGAACTGTATATGAGGGGAACACGTACGGGTTTAGAGCAGTAGGCTGAAGAAATCCTGAATTCTTATAAGCAGAACCTAATAGACCAAATAGGCAGGAGATCAGAAGACAGTAATGCTACTAGAGATATAACCAGTAGAGTCCTGACTCATGAAATTTCAGAGAAGAATAATGACTCTATGAGGAACTGGGTATTCGTATCACACTCGTGCAAATAATCTGACTTCATTCTGCCCATGGTCTGGAAACATGAATTCAAAAGTGATGGATGTAGTGATGGAGTAGAAAAGGTTTCAGTTTGGCAAGAAAACATACATGAATGAGGTTACATTTTCAGATAAAGGGGATCCAATGAAAACAGCTTTAATTATTCCAGAGATTAGAACAATTAAAGAGAAATCAGGTACTGTGCACAGGAACAATTAGAAAAGGTACTCTGAGAGCTAAAGCACTCCAAGCAAAGGTTGCCATTTTGTGATATAAGTTAACTTGAAAGGAGAATGTCCAAACTAAAATGCTACCAGAGGGCTTCCTAAACAATGGCAGTGTAAAGAAGTGTTTCCCCAGGTTCAATGCCAAAGTGCACAGAGACCACGACAGCTGAAGCAATATGGAACCAAATTACATCTTAAGCTGGCACCAGATCTTGGCAGTGCAATCTACATGGGTTGCATTTGCAGACGAAGAATGCAAAGATGATAGGTACTAGAGACTTGCACCAACATTCTATGAAGCCAGTTCAGATCCTCTGCAGAGACCCTGAGAGGCCTTTGAATGAGTTGTGAAGAAGAAGCTGAAGACAGAATGGAGACCTCATACGTTGGAGATGCAAGAACCATAGGATACTCACCAGGGAGAGATTCAGGCACAGAGTAGAGCTAGCCCAAGAGATAGGCTATGTGTGTTGCAAATGGCAAAGCTGGGAGGGACCACAGGAACCCTGAAAAGGTCTATCATGAACCCCAAATGCCAGACAAAAAGCTGTAGGTGTGGTGTTTGTCCTGATGCTTCGTTTTGCTCAGCCTGCTCTTTGCTTACTGTTCATTCCTTCCTCTCTGTTGAAATGAGAACATTTACTCAGTGCCACTGTATATTGGAAGTGCATGACTTGCCTGTTTTCCTTTATAGTGGCTCATAGTTGAGAGATTGTCTGAGCCTCAGAAGTAATTCTATTGGACAAGTTTAACCTATTGAGACTTGGGAAGCTTTGTTAGATAGACTAAATGCATCTTGCATTATGAGATGAACACAAAACTTTAGGAACCTGGAGTAGAGTTATGATCTGAAGGTGATATGCTTGAGCCAGGCATGGTGGTAAATTCCTTTAACCTATTAAGATGTAGGGACAGGTGGACTTCTATGAGTTTGAGGCCAGCCTTATCTACATAGTGAGTTTTATGAGTAGTAGCATTCTATTAGCTAGAGTTCTGGGCTGAACAAAAAGAAGAAAGTGGGAGAGCAAGGGGTACTGGTATTGAAATTTATCCCTCTTGGCCTCCAGACTATGGATACAGTGTGAACCAATGCCTCATGTTTCTGCTGCTGTAGCTTCCCTGCCATGGTGGATTGCACCTTGGAACCATGAGCCACACTAGAATAGATTTCCTATCATACAGACCAGAAATAACAGTGGTTTAGACGAGTGTGGTTATAGTAGGGGTGATACACAGGGCTGTATTCAGGGTACATTGACAAAGGAATGCTAACATAACCCATTGACTTTCATGGTTAAGATATGACGTGGTTATCCCCCCAAAGGCTTGGATGTTGAAAACTTGGTCTCCAGTTAGTAGAATCAATTGTTGAGAGGTGATAAGATCCTGTGGATTGCATCTTATCCCAGATCCCTGCCTCTGATCACCAGCAAACACAAGTGAGCAGTTCTGCTTCACTAGCCCCTTCTGCCCGATGATCTAACTCATCACAGAGTGCATTCCTAGGCTAAGCCACCGTGACTGAAAGTTCAGAGACCGTGAACCAAAACAAATCTATCGTCTCTCAAGTATCTAACATGAGTCTGATGCTTCAGTAGTCCGACTTGGATAAACACAATCTGGCAACTTTGTGAAAAATGAGTTTGTATCTTACTATATTTGGCTCAAAATCTATCAAGGTCTCTCAAAACTTAATCTCAATTTATTCAATCATAATCTACTTTTAATTAAGAAAACCTAAACCCACCCAACATGTGAACACATAGCTACATGCTTGCATCCAACTAAATCCTTTGGCTCTATCACTTGCATTAGGTGATGGCCGAACTCCCTCATGCTTGGAGTAAAGTCATCTCAGTTCTCACTCCATATGTCTGAACATTCACCTAACACCTCATCTGTCTTAGAACTATTAGCTCTAAAGTCATTGTGCCTACAGAGGAAAATACAGAAGTCATTCGAATTACAGGGCCAATGCTAAATTGGACATGACTCTGAGACAATGCAGGTGTGACATTTGAGGGAAAATGAAGATACTTACCTCAGTCTATGTGAGCTCATCCATGTGTTTCTGGTAACCTGCATGTTTCAGTCAAGGTTCCTCTCTCTCTTCAAACCGTACGCCCACTATTACTATTATGCTACCGTCTTCCCTCAACTCCACAGCCATAAAACCCTTCACTTGTACCTTCTGGATCAAATAGCGCATCAGTATTAAAAATCTCTTTTGCCTTCCTTTTCTCTAAATGTTTTCTCATTTTTCCCCGCCCTTCTGAGGACACAGCTTCTGGTACAGTAGTCTCCTTATAGTATAATGTTTTTCCTTCCATAGTCCAGACATCCTGAGTCCAGGTGATGGGTAAGAGTCCTTCTTGCTCCTTCTTGTTAATTCCAAAGCTTTTACCGATGCCTTCCATAAGAAGCATCCTTATTTTGGGTCTCACGTCACCAGACCCTTCCATCTATTTCTATACATTTATCACTCTCAGTCCTTTATCACTATACCAAAAGTCCTCAAAACTAGGCAGGGTATTCCTTTTTACAGAGAGCCAGGTGTAGTGGGAACAGTCCTATAATCCTAGCACTTCGGAAGTAGGGGGGAGAAGAATCAGGATTCAAAGGCAGTTTTGGCTACATAGCAAGTTCAATAGCAACCTCTGTGACATATGGCCCTGTCTCAAGAGTCTTATTTAACTATTGTTTTAGGGACTGAAAATCCATGATCATGTGACCTTATGGCTATGACATCATGCTGGAAGCTTAATCTAGACCAATTGCTGGGCACAACAGGAATCCAGAAAATAAGTAAAGGCTGAACTTGTTCTTTTATAACTGTCATTTCTCTGTGAACTATCCCCGAGTCTTACTAATGGGCAGGGCCCCCTAGTGGCCTGATAACATCACAGTAAGCCCTACTTCCCCAAGCCAGCACACTAAAGATGAAGATTCTGACACATGAAGATTGTGGGGGAGATCACAGCCAAATCAATGCGACCCTCTAGAGTCTAGTTAGTCTATGTAATTCCTCATAGTTTTAAATGCTACCTCAGTGTAAAGCTCACTAACATTCCTGTATTTTAATAGTGATTTTCAATCCACATAGATGATTCTTGAGTTACTGTCCCTTGCTCCACATTACCTCATTAACTCTTACTACATCTGCCACACCTGCTTCCATAGCACCAGAATATAATTGCTCAGTCACAACCTTCTGATCTGAATTCACTCTTTGATGTTCTCACTTCTGTTTTATGTAGTCATTTGCTATCGTAGTTTCTTAACATTTACCCTCAAGTCTATGCCATTAAAATTAATAACTGACTGATATAAACTGTACCTCTGGATTCTACACTGTGCTCCAATCTCTGAAGATGGCTGGGAAACCATTTCAGAAACACATCAGCTTGCCTGACTCCAAATTCTAGACCATGAGTCCCCATGTTAGCACACAATTCTGCTGATATTACTCTCCGTTTCTTGGACATCTACTCATCTTCCAGAGAATTATTTCATACAATATCTAGCCCCAAACTTCAACACCGGATCTCCTACACTTTCAGATGGTTATGATATCATGCAGGAAGCCTGACCTATTGCCTACTTCAAAGAGTCAGTGTCGGCACTGAGAAGAGACCTTGAACACACTCCCAGATCTGCCACCATTCACCTTCTCTGTTTGCTGGAATTGCTAGAGATAAACTCCCACCTCCCAGGGAATAAATGAGGACAACCCTGCACATGAACAATGTTACCTGATGTAGATTATTCTTTTACACCTTTTAAACACTTCAGAGAATCTCACTGTCAGTTTCAATCATCTCACTATGTCTTCTCTCCTCTTTACAGCTAACTCGGCAAATGTCTTATCCAAAGTCTCCCTTGCTCTAGGTCCTATCCCTCACTCTCTTACAAATAGTCCATTCAGACATTCATCTTATGTCACCTCATAAGATGAATAAGTGCTCATGACTTCTGTTTTGAAGCCTCCTGCTCACATCTCTGTCTGAAAACACCCCTCCTCATGTTCTCCACCTCCCAGCAGATGGCTCCTTTGGTATCACGAGCACGCTCTTCACTTTACAAGCATGTACTCTCAGGGCTTTCTCTTCACACCACATTTTCCTGCTACCTGCTCTCACTCATTCTAGAAAGTCATTAGTTTTCAAGTCTTTGACACCAGGTACACACTGACTCACACATAATATCTTTGCTTTGTCTTCCCTCCAAAATTTTCTCTCAGGATTCTAATGAGATTCTCATGTTTAACATATATAAACAGAAGCTCCTGGTTACTCCAAACAGCTCCTTTATAGCCTTTTCCATCTCTGTTATAGCATGCTATCCTTAACATTTAAGAAAAAAAAAAAAAAACACCTGGGCAGCCATCAATTCTTTTGTCCAACTATTGCTGTTTTTAATTGTACATTTTTTTCTGGCACACTGAGCAACATTTCAGTGAGATGAGGACAGAACAAATTCAGGTAGAAAGCACTTCTATCTCCATATATATCTTGAATTTCTTGAAGTGGAAATTTCTGGGTTCTTTGGAGACTCAGTTGTATCATGTGATATTTTTTGGGAAACTGTCTTCTGAGAGGATGTTTTGCTGAAGCAGACACGTGAGAGGACCTGTGGAGTCTGGAAAGCGTAAACGATGCTTTTGCATTGGTGCACCTTGCAACACTTTGCTGGTCTTCACTGAGCTTCTCCTGTCATGACTTCATAGAGGGAAAACCAGCAAAGAGCTGTTTGAGGTGTTCAGGCTGCTTCTTGCTGCTTTTAAAGACTCACGCCAACTTGGAAGAGCCTCATGGTCTCTTCTGTATGGAGCTACTGCTAGTGATTTGTGAATTGCTGACTGGAATAGACTGCTGCTACTGATTTGTGTGTGATGTTTTGGACAAGACTGCTGATATCCTGACAATGAAGACTGGTGTCTCCACAAGAAAACTACTTCTAAACAGGTCCACATTATCTTTGTCTTATTAACCATCTTTCTCCTCTACCTTTGGTCGGTGGGCCAGAAGGAAGATTGAAGCATTTGAAAACCCTTATTAAAATAGGTTTTGAAAAATCTAGGCCTACAATTTCTTAGCATTATTTTGCATTGAGTAATTTTGAATGCCTCTTCTAGTTCAATGTAATAATAATAATAATAATAATAATAATAATAATAATAACAATAACAATAATAATAAAGAAATCTTTAGTAAAATGTGAAAGATATTTATAACCTGAAGGTCTACATCAGCTGACATGCCAGTGTGGAGGGGAGAAATCTCACAAGGCCCCATTTCTAGACCAAAAGCTACAGGAAATTAATAGCTGCTAGAAGAGAGAGACTCTATCTTCTCCAGGGATACCATCCCCCATAGATTATTCAATCTCAAATATTCAGACAAAAACACATATGTATAAATCACCTAAAAGAACTCAGCAGGTTATAAATCTATACATGTCATAATAATAATTAAAGAATAATGGGTCATTAATTTGAGAGTGAGGACAGAGAGTTAGAGAAGAAGGAGGGGGACTTGATATAAATGATGTTATTCAGTAAGAAGTCCTCAAAATTTAAATTAAAAATAATATTAATTAACTAATTAATATTAAATTAAAATTTAAATTAAAATCAATAATAACCTGCATATATTTGCATACTATATAATAAGCATAAATAGCAGTAAATTGTTGTGAGTTAGGGATACCTTCCTGTTGTATAGAACACTGGGATTTATTCCTTTCATCTGTGTTCTACTGCCCATTATAGGACCACCTTCCAACTCCCACACTCTTTCCAGTCACCAGTCGCCAGTGCCTAGTCTTCTGTTCTGCTAAGAAATTGGCTCATTACAACTCCAACCATAAAGAGAAACTGTGACATTTGTCCTTCTGTGCTTGGCTTTTTCACTTACAATAGTGTCTTTTCGTTCCACATGTGCTGTTGTGTTATTTGTTCATCCATTGACAGACATTTATCACTCATACCTATCTGTGACCTATCAACAAATCCTGTCATTTCTATTTTCCACATCTAGCTAAAACCCAGCTTCTTTCTTCAACCTCACTCAGGCTATAGTAGTTTCTGCTAAAATATAAGCCCGTATCACGTGACATCTCTGTTCAAACGATCCCATATGTCCCTGTTTCAATTTTGGAAAGGGGTCAGGTTCTGATTACAGTCCACACAACTTCACAGTGGCTCACCAATGTCGGCTTTTGATCTTATCTCATTGTATCTCCTTCTTGTTTATTGTCCTCTGTCCATATTGGCCTAGTGTTTCTCAAGTATACCAAATACATACTCATTGTGGTACACTACAAACTGGCCAAAGACATAACAGCCTCAATCCCTGGAATCTATTTGTATGATCCTGTTTGTTCTTGGTTTTGAGTCTGCCTATGCTATCTATGCAAATGACCCATCTTTGAGTTGCTGTTGCAGCCCTGGCAATGTGACCTTTTGTAGGGAAGCCATTGTAGACATGATTAAGATAGGAATGTAGTCATGGAGAGATTTTCTGGGATGACTTGGATGGTCCTTCGATAGGATTACTCAGGCACAATAACAGAGAGGCAGGAGCCCATGCGACACAAACAGGGGAAGGGTAAATAAAAGATAGAGCAGAAGGGTATTTGAAGATGCTAGACTAGATTGGGATGCTGTGGCCATAAGCCAAGGGATACTGAGGCCACCAGGAACTGACAGAAGCTGGAACTCCTTGACACTCAACCCCAGACCTGGCTCATCCAGTGTACTGCTTTCAGAGACACTGACTTTGGTAGAACCTGTTATGTTATGAAAATGTCCTACCACTAAGCCACACGTAGAGCCCTGACTTTTGGTTTCACCAAGTTTATTGTCATTTGACAGCAGCCATAGGAAACTCCTACAAACATCTCTTGCCATTTCCTCTTCCTAGGATTTTGCTATACTAAACAGCAGTAAAGCTAGCTCCTGTGTCTCCTTCGAGTCTTTGAACAAATATAATCTCAGAGAGGCATCAAAAGGATGACTGTGCAAAAAACCACACATGCATTCATGTATATGCACACACATTTCTGCCGTCACCGTCTCCATTAACTTTTATATTGTTATTATTTTTCTAACATTCAATGTATTTTTGCAGCTTGTTACTACTATAATGTCACCTTCAGGAGAACAGATATATTTTTCTCTTGTAGTTATTCTTTATTACAAGCATATAAAACAGTACCTCTTACAGGCCAAAAGTCTGATAACTGCTTGTTGAACAAATGTGATTAACTTGGCTATATACAGCAATTCCACAGTGGCAACATTTGTCCGATTTGAAACCCCCTTTGTCATCTATTTTAATAGTGCACACAAATGTTCAGTCACAAATATCTTGGTCTAATCTTGCATGAAGGAGGTCAGAACTGGGTAGTCATGAGGAGGTCATGAAGCGGTAGTTTGGAGGCTAAAAGCACAAGCTGCTCTACAGAAAAGCCAAGTTCAGTTCTTAGAACCCACATCAGGTGGCTCACAATTATCTGTAACTGCAGTTCCAGAGGACCCTACGCCCTCCCCAAGCACCTGTTTTCTTGTACACACACGCATGCATGCATGCATGCACACACACACACACACACACACACACACACGCACACACGCACGCACACACACTCGCGCCCACACACACACAGTGAAAATAAGTAATTGTTTTCAAGGTCAAATAAAGATACAAAGTCTAAAAGCAAACAGTACCATACAATAACATTAAAGTCCAGGGAGATATCCCCTTAGGAGTTTTATAAGGAATATTCTGGGCTTCTTCACAAGTAATACCTTTGGGGGCAGTGCCCAGGTGTCAGGATTATTTTAGGGAAAAAAAAAAAAAAACAACTAAGTAGTTAGATTTAAAAACTGCCTCAGACTATTTTTTACCCATATATTCAAAAACTTGAGAAAGTTATTCTATTTTGTTATGTTTTTGTGATCAAACATAAACATGTCTCCTCACTGTGTGTCATACACTAATTACTTTTCCATGACCTAAAACAGTCCCAGCTGTTGTATGCCACACATGTCACTGGATAGGATCATTTCGGAAGCTGTCAGGTTTTATGCTGTCCATCAAATGTGTTGACATTCAACATCAGCAAAGGCCATGAGTCTACTGACTGCAGAGAGGACCTCTCCAGGATCCTCTAAATCATATTGCTACCGTACATCAAGAGTAAGCACTAAATTTTTATTTGTTTCTTTGTTCTGTTTGATTTTTTATTTTGATTTTAAAAAAGAAAAAAAAAGCAGTGGTTGAGTTTGTGGTTTACTTTTATTTTTGTATTTAAATAAAAGCAAACTGGGAATTATATAGTAATCCTTTACTTGAACTGTGATTGGTGACACTGTTGGTACACTTTCTGCTTGAACCCTGCCCTTCTGATTTATAGAGGTGGTTTAGAAGTGTTTGGTTGGTTGGTTTGTTTTTAATTGTATGTATGTGTTTTTGTGCATGTGAACGCTGGTGCCTGTGAAGAACAGAGGCACTGGATCCCACTGAACCTGGAATTGTAGGTAACTGGGAACCACCCATCCTGGGTACCAGTAACTGAATTCAGGTCCTCTGCAAGAACAGTTTATCTTTTTAACTGAGATATCTCTCCCACCTCAGGTGGGAGGGTTTTTTTTTTTTTTATTATTATTACATATCTTTCCTCTGTTTTTGAAAAACATTTTCTTGGAGAAAAATAAGTGAAACTCATCATGAATTGAGCTGAGAAATTGGCTTCTGGCATGAGAAAGGGCTCACCTTGTCATTTGACCTTGGTGGCTGATCTGGTGTCCAGTTCTCACACTGGCATCTAAAGTGCAACTGCATTCTGTTCTGAAGCCAATACTGAATAAATGACAGGGTCATAAATACATTGATACAAAAAACACTCTACTGTTACCTATCACCATCTTGGGAGCTTTTGTCTGTGGAACTCAAAGAAAGGGGAAAAGGCAATAAAGGAAATTTTAAACAAAACAACCAATGCAGATAGATTGGGAACTGTGGTCAATGTTTGATGAACGTGATCTCATTTAGTACTGTGATGACGGTATTATTATCTGCATTGTGCCATGGGAGAAACTGAAGAATAGTCAATTAACCTGCTACAGAGTAGCTAAGTTACATGGTTTGTTTAAGCATTTGATGAAAGAGTCTACTCTAAGCCTGTCTGATGCCCAGTTTATTATTTAGCCAGTTACTTGCTAAATTTTCTTGCTACGGTGTAAATTGAATCAAAGAATCTGAGGTCTCAAAAATGTTTCCCCTGAAAGGGGAGAAACTGTCACGCAAATCGAGAAGAAGAAGATCTATTCTTCTTTACTCAACTTGGGTTCCAAGTCTAGAGAAACACCACAGGACTGGGAACTCTGAGGAGGAAAGGGGGCTTTAAAGAAAAAACAGACCACGGCTGTAAAGAGTCAGATGGCTAACATCTGGACAGCTTGTGGCTGAGCTGAGCAGGCTGCTGTGTGAATTACAAAGGTATGACAAATTTTTGACTCTGTTCTAATTTGGCTCAGCCTGCCTGCCGTTAGCTTTTTTGGCAGAGCTCTCTAAGTTTGGGCTGAACTACCCTTTCATGACGCAGTGTGCTGCTGAGGATTATCAAGCAGGGTCTCTGTTTTGGTTTCTACCTCAGTTTGTTTATTTGCTGCAGGGGAGGGATCTCGTCATACTTGATGGTTCCTTACTTCATATTCTCTACCCTGGGCATGGAGCACCCAAGTATAATAAGCATTCACATTGTTACTGGTGGGTCTGGCTCTCAGGGATATCCACAGGAATCCAGACCTCTTAGGGAACCTCATGGGCTCTGCCTCTTCATCAGGTTCTTGGTCTCCGCTGCCTCTTGACCAGAAGCTTCCCCAATGCTCACACATTGGCATCTGTACTAATCCTCATTAATAATCCAAGGTGCTATGTCTGACTTTTTAACCTTGATCAAACTTTAAAAATACTTTGTTTCAGTTCCTGTTTAGGAAAGGGTTTCATGTCACAATGTTTCGTGAAACTGTGAAACTAACTGCAAAGTGAGAAGATACAGGATCACAGGTTCAGGGACAGAAAGCACCTGAGTTCTATGCTATCAACACAGGACAGTGGGAGTTTGAGACAACCCGTGGGTTGCAATCCCTTTGCGGGTTGAACAACCCTTTCACAGGAGTTACCTAAAACTATCAGAAAACACAGACATTTGCATTACATTTCACAACAGTTGCAAAATTACAATTATGAGGTAGCAATGAAAATGCTTTTAAGGTTGGGAGTCGCCATGACACGCGGAACTGTATTAAAGGGTCACAGCATTAGGAAGGTTGAGAACCACCTCTATAGAGTCTATAGGAGTTGCTCTCACGAGGTGTAATACACAGATGGAGAGAGGACCACAGAGAAGCCATGTTAACTCCCATGGTCACACACCCATGGGGTAGTATAGAAAGAATTAAAATGTAGGTTTGTCTTATTTGAAAGTTATTGCTTTTAGTTGACTTGCTGATATATTAAATAGATTTGAACAAAGTAAGCTTAGTACTGGGTTAGTCCTTTGAGGTTTAGGATAAATACAATAATGGAGACTAGAACTCAAAGGGAGTTTGAGTTTGAAGGGAAGACTCTTCCCCTATGTATAACATAGGGGAAGTAGACAGGAGACATGGGTCGTAATCCCAACCTACATACCAAGTTACTATGTAAGTGAGTTAGGAAAATGCACTCAGTATTCACAGGCACTGAACTCCTCAGGAAACAAGCTTCAACTGTCCTCCAAACATAAGCTTATATTTAACATGGCGATAGTGCTCCCTTAATAAGAAGATAAGACAAAATTCCTCTTATGCAAAAATTAAAATCAGACTTTGTTCTTATGTCCTCTGGAGAATCTACTGCCTAGAGTTACGTTTAGTTGCATTTAATTGTTCATTTCTGGCTATAAAATCTTTACGCATAAAACTTTTATGTAGGCTGGGCATGATAGTGCACACCTGTAGTCACAGCTCTCAGCAGCTGAAGGCTGAAGGGTTATGAGTTCAAGGCCACCTTGGACTACACTGCCATCCCCTGCTTTAAAACCACAAACAAAACAAGCATATACCTTTACATCACCTTGCTTTGAACATAAAGACATTAGAATATTAATGATAACCAGCATATGGATAGATTTTTTTCTAATTGTTTTTGATATGGTGCCTTAATTGTTTCTATAACAAAATGGAAATCTGTCCTTTAGTTGAGAATTTAACTTCTAGTTATGATAGGGAAAATTCAATCTGAGTTTCATTCTTTAGATTTAGATTAACATCTACCTAAAAAAAAAAGTCTGCTTCAACCCCCTCAAATAATTAAAGATATTTATGTATCAACTTTTGAAAGCTAAAAGTATTCTAATGTGTCCTAAGTATACAAAACTATTGAACAGAAACGTCTATGTCTAGACTCCATCTCAGTCTACCCGGATACACACATATCAAGGGACTAAAGGTTCATTTTCAGAGAGTAGCAGGCTTGAGGATATATCTTCTTCTTTGTGCTTCTGTGAATTATATTAATTTCCTAAAGGAAACAAATGTTACTTTTATAATAAACCGGTTATTTCAGACAATGTTTCGTTTGTCAACTCTATGCTATATTGATATTATATTTTATTTACTTTAATAACTGTAAATGCTGGTGAAGGTGAATGACATATGCTGTCAGAATATCTAAATATCAGACACACTTACTAAACAGAGAAAATGCATTTCTGAGGATTAACAGTATGAAACCATTCGAAGGCAGTGACAATGAAGGACCATCTGAAACCTGTCACAGTCATCTTGATGGCAGCTTACTATTAATAGTGAGGCTGACTAAGATAATTGTAAACAATGAGGCTTAAGAATAAATGGAAAAAGTGATGTGCTAGAATCCTAAAATTAGTTTTTTTCTCGTAAAAGAGGCTCGCACAACCTCTATTCACGATTTCGACTCCAACATTCCAAGTCTATGAATTCACTTGCATTAATACATCTATTTTACAGGCTGAATATCCTTGCATAAAAACAAGTTCTGGACACGTGCGACTGAATCTCATTATTTATTTCAGTTATTTATATCCGTAATCCATTTTCTAAAATGTATTTTTAAAAAGATTTATCTGGTAAGGAGTATGTCAAAATTCATTGAAGGGAAATATAAAGGAATCCTACCCTTTTGCTTAATAAAAAGAAAAAAAAGTCATGAAAACAGTCTGGGGGAAGAAGTCAAAAGACCTGAAGGACCCAGCGGCTTCTTACAGAGATGAGAGTTTAAAATTATAGTTTCTCAGCCCAAGATAATTGATGCAGAACCCAGTCAATGAGAAGAAAATATCAACTATTTGGAGAAAAGTTGAATATAACAAATGACATAAAAGAAAATATTACTTTATCTGGCAAGAATAAAAAAGTCAGTTGGTTATTCAAAAGTTTATATGTGTGAAGAATTTAAACACGAGTTATGCCTTAAAAAAATATCACTGTGCATGAAAATTTCATCAGTTACAATTTGGGACTCTTTTCCTATTAAAAGTCAAGAGTGAATGGCTATTTTTCCCAAAAATTCTATCAATTCAAAGCTATCAGTTTTCTAAGTGTGAGGTTTTATATATCACTGTATCATAATGAAGGATTCTAACCCATTTAAACGCATATATAAAGTCATGTAAAAACCGACTTATAATGCTATAAAGAAGAGTGGTTTAGGGTTTTTCTTTTGAACTCTGGATTTGGCTTTCTTGGAGGGCTGTTGTCTTCTACCAGGATACCCCTAGGCTCTGCATTATTAAGGAAGCTGCTGGCTGAACCAGTGTAGTGTTTCAGATTTTTACTGTCTATTTTTGAAGCTAATTCTCAGCCCTATTATTTCCAAGAAAAATGGGCATTAAAAAGTGCAGACAAAGATGCCCACAATAAGGAGATTATCTTTTCTCTGTTAATTTTACAGCTAACAATGCATCATCCTCACGGGTGCTCAAATGCAAGCGATGTTCTTTCCCCCGCAGACCCGTGTAAGAGTCTCACAATCCACATTGCTTCGAATGGTGGGGGGGTGACTGCAGGAAGACACAGCTATTAACTTCCCTAAAATGTCAAAACTGTAAATATTTCTAAATATACTCTGTGCCAGGCATCATGCAGGTTTCCTTATTTTAAATTTCTCAGCAGCCCCTTGAGATAAGTTGACGTTACTTCCCTTTGACAGAAAACCGAGCCTCAAAGTGATCAAGTCCACCACACTGCTGGAAAGCGGTGACCCTGAATTTTACTGTCTCCAAAAGTTGTAAGAATTTTTTAAAATTCACTCTTTTGTGCTCTCTGGATAAGAACACCATGATTGAAATTGGTTTTTTGTTTGTTTGTTTGTTTGTTATTGTTGTTGTTTGGTTTTTTGTTCTTTTAAAACAAAGGAGAACCTTCTCTCTTTGCCCCGTAGCAGACATTCCAATCCAGGAAGCCTGAGTTAAGAGCCAGACTTGATGTGCCAGGGTTGGGGAATATGAGGCGGGGAGGTGGGGGGGGTGGTGTTCCACCCTCTCAGAGGAGAAAGTGGGGGGAAGAAGGAGTAAGGATTGTGGGAGCGAATGCCTGGGAGGAGGGGGAATGAGCAGACTATAAAATGAATAATAATATTAATAAAAAGACCCAGACATCTCTTTCCTAGGTTTCAAAAATGATTCTTTGCTCTGTATGTCAGAGGATCATAGTTTCCTATTACATTTTCTTGAGTGACCTCTTGGCTTGTTATACTAATGCCTTTTGGCCTTTTCTGTCTGCCCGACCCTCTTGAGTACACATAAGCACATTTCTCCTTTGCCAAACAGGCAACAAAAGTTGGGCTATTCCTTTATTTAGCAGTCATGAATGAGTTCCCCCCAAACACCCATGCAAAAGCAAGCAAATGATGGATGCTGTCCTTCTAGATCACATAGCAGCCATAGAACACCAACATTTCAGTTATATTCTTAAATGAGAGGCATGGGAAATAGCCCAGTCAGTAAAGTGTTTGCCGTGCCAGCATGAAGGCCTGGCATGCTGATAACAACCCCTCAGCTCTAGGAAGCAGAGATGGGGGGATCCCTGGAGCTTCCTGGCCAGTCCTCATGCCCTAAACAGTCAAACCTCAGCATCTAGTTAGAGGCTGCCACCACCAACACCCTACAAAACAATTAAGAAAAACACAGGAGGTTGTCTCCTAGTTCACACATTCACATATACACCTATACATACGCTTGCTGCACACGCACACAACATACCCACACAAACGAGCTAAAATGATCTTGTCAATGCTTATTAAGGCCATGTAAAAGACACTGCTTGTAAACCTTTACCATTTTACCTTGCCTCAAGTGCTCTCCTGCCAGTAGGCTTGCAGGAGCGAGACTCCCACCAAACTGATACTCTCGGAAGATTTTCTGTTGATGTCAGAGTGGTGCCGCTAATAGTACAAAAAACATAGATATTTAAATGTTAATCCTATGTCGTTATAATATCCATTCTGACTCTGCTGTCAGGTGACAAAGAAAACGCACAGCAGCAATGGATGGAATGTGAGCTGGTAATACAGAACATGGCAAGCATGATGGATGCTGAGGAACGCAAGCACCGGGAAAACCTTGCAAGGTGATCTTTAAATCGGTGAAAGCCAGTGGTTTTCTATCAGTGAATACCACAGAGGGATGCAGATGCTGGTGGTGTGGGTCTCTGTGCATTCAAGGCCATCTGGATCTATATAGTGAATTCCAAGTGACCCAGAGCTATATATTGAGACACTGTCTTAGAAAAAAAAACCTAGAAGTAAAGAAGAGAAGAAAGGAGGAAGGCAGGAAAGAAGGAAGATAAAATATGGTGCAGTATTATAATAAGGTATATATATGGCATGCTTATAATCAAAGGACTTGGGAGAAAGAGACAGTAAGATTGCTAGAACGTCAAGGGCATCCTAAAGTACATGATAAGACCCTGTCTTAAGCAAAAGAAGGAGGAGGGGAGGAAGGAAGGATATAAAGAAGGAAAGAGGGAGAGAAGGAAAGAAAGAAAAATGTGTTATAAAGGGCTATTTATTTCCAAATCAGTTTTCCTCTCTGGTATGACTCTTATAATTTTTGATAGTTCAACAGAAGCAGATGAGGTGTCAGGTTTTCAAAGGTCGTTTCTTAACCTTGGATTATGATTCTCTGCTGGGTGACCACTCCTAAACAACATTGCACAGGAGTCTAATCTAACTATACGTATTTTTCTGGGCCTGTTAATACTTTCACCTATTCAAATTTTGTGGTGTGTTGAGGTGTTCCTACAGGTGCACACGTGTGGGCGTATGTGTAGGCCAGAAGACAAACTCTACTGTTGTTTCTCAGGTGTTATCCACCTTGTTTGTTGTTGTCGTTTTTTTTTTCATACAGAGTCTCTCATTGGCTGGAAGTCACTAAGTAGGCTATGCTGGTTGGCCAATGAGCGCCAGAGATCTACGGGTCTATCTCCTGAGCACCAGGATCACAAGTGTGCACCATCATGTCCGGCACGTTTTTAATGTCAATTCTGAGGACTGGTCTCGAGCCCTTTACCACTCTTTGTGTTCCCTCGGCCCACCACTGAAATCTCTAACGGGAGCTCTTTTCATGAGTTCCTTTCATCCAGCTTCTTCATATATGCACAATAAAATGTCAGATGCTCTTCTGAGGGATCTATATCATTTCCTGTGCACCCTAAGGATACTTGGTTTGCTTTGTTCAGTGGTGTGACCATTAACACAGAATTTGCCCTGTTCCTGGAAGAAAATGGGGCAAGTTTAGACAAGAACTGCACTATTTCCAGCATTTGGCAAAAAAAAAAAAAGACAAAAACATTTCTTCTAATAAATGGGAAGGTGGGTGCTTGACTAAATATAATCTGATGTGAAGCTTTGGCAGTCAGAATCATCCAGAATACACTTTACTCAGTCCTACAGAGCATGTCCCTAGACTATTCATTATTCTCTTTACAGACTTAAATCTCACACGTCCACTGTCAGAAGATTTTATCAGCACCCCACTCCTAACCAATACGATAATTTAGAGTTTGTGGAGTATTTTTAAGTCCTCAGCACAGGCTCTTTAGTCTTTCACCTGTCACATACTCAGCATAAAATCTGAAAGAAACGTGCTTGCTCAATGATTATGGCATGGTAGCACAGGTCTTTGGAGGAAGAGATTCTTAGAACGGAAGGTTGGGCACTGGATTATCATCCATAGGATGCCTTGGACCAAGAATGAGCAAGTGTCCACATCGATGTGCCCGAGGCAAGCCCCAGCTGTTCCTTTTTATAGACCTGGTATCAGAGTGGAGTAAACACACGGTGCTGATTAGGTACTGCTAACAGTTCCCCATTGTTCTCTCAAGTTTTTGTACAGTTTTTTTTTTTCAAGCAGAGACTCTTGCCTCCTTTGTTTCAGATCGTCATTGGAAGACTGTTTCTTCTTTCTAGAGCAGAGGGCAGGCACAAAACATCCAGAGTCAAGTATTCAGGTTCCATAGCTTTGAGTCCCTCCTCCAGAGTGAGAGTGAGGCTCTCTTCCTGCTTCAGGCCACCCTGACGGTGTTGAGGCTCCGAGCTGGAGATTGACCACTGCTTGTACTCTTGTCTGCTACTGTTGCTGTGATTAATTAGGCCTTTTTCCCTGACTGGAAGTCAAATGTCTTCACCAGCATTCACGCAAACAGCAAGTTAACTTGTCTGTTCATAAGTAGTATCAAAGACTCTTCTCTTTACAGCTCTTCATTAGAGCGTCTCTTCGAGGCTTAGGTGAGAAACTCTTTCTGTAAGTATTTTCTCAGTTGAAAGAAAGGCAGGAGGTACTCTTACCTGTTTGGGGGTACTGTGTGTTTGCTTATTCATGAAAAGACAGGGTAGGCTTTCTTGCTTTGGGTTCTGTGAGATTTACACTTTGCCTGGGAATCGAAAATCCTGCATGGCAGGCATATTCTATAATGAATCTCATTCATTATAGCATTTGTCAATGAAAGCTAGGAAAGACCAATGAGATACAAACATGCGTAGAAAGGAACTCAATACAGTGATACACAGATTTTACTGCCACGGTGAGACTTTGTACAATGCATTTGCTTTTAATACTTAAAAGCAGAAGGAGGCACTGGGGAGACAGTGGGGTTGGGAAGAAAAAGGCTGTGTGGAGGAAGGGGCTATTTGAAGTGGGGGCTGGGAGAAGGAGGGGCTTCTATCCAGATTAAAGTGAATAAATAAATAAATTAATGGGGAAAAAAACAAAGATTGTCTTTAAACTGGACATGGCCCTGCGGCCTGTACTCCTGGCACTCTGAGGAAGTTAAACAAGATGATTTGGTGCTTCAGGACAATCTGAGGACACTGTGAGTTACAAAGCAAGTCTGAGGGAAGCTTGAACTCCATGGTAAGTCTGAGCTATACAAGAGAATAACCCATATCTCTACATCCACATCCGCAACAGAAAGAGAAAGAAAGAACTTGACTGAGTTATTGAAAGATATCCGGCCCCAGATGCCTAGTTATACATTGCTGAGTATATCTATGAGGATATTTCTGATATTTTTAGCATCATCATCACCATTTATTATTATTATTATTATTATTATTATTATTATTATTATTATTATTAGTGTGTGTGTGGGTCTATCTGTGTCTAATGTGAGCATGGAGACATGAGCATGGATAAAAGTTAACGGACAGCTCTGGGAAGTCGGTGCTCATGGATTCCAGGAACTCTGAACATGCTCCAGGCATGTGTGGCAAGAGCCTTTACCTGCTGAGCCAGCTCAGGGACACTGGAGCTGGTGAATTGAATAAAGTAGATGGCACTCATGATCATAGAATGACACCATCCAGTCCTCCGAGGACCCAAGTACAGCAAAAAAAAAAAAAAAAACAAAAAACAAAACAAAAAAAAAAAACTGATAAATTCACAGGTTCCAAGCTGAAGGAAATAAAAATGAAAACCACTACAAAAGCAGGAGCCCTCCCTCTGCTCATCTGCCTTCAAACTGCTGGTTTCCTATCCCACCAGACTGCACACCTCTCAGCCCCGACTGTCATGTGAACCAAGGCCTTAAAAACTATTCTCTTCCTAGATTTAATGTATACAATATATAACTGGCCTATGGCATAAACTGAGCAGGGTACACACACTGACCCAAATTTACCCAGTGATGGCTCTGTGTCTCAGGAGAACTCCAACTAACGTCCATAACAATGTCTGGTACTTGACACTTATTTTTACATATTTTTATGTTATTTGGCTCTTATAACATCTTTCAGACAGGATCAATGTGTCATTTTATTATTTGCAAGTTGAACATTCTATCTTAAATCCAGCTGTGAAATTATGTATAATTTAAATGATAAGACTTGTCCAGGTAGAGTGGTATACCTAGAATTCCACTCTGGAGACTGACGAAGGGGACTGAGATTTCAAGGCCTACCTGGAATGCACAGTGAGATACTGTCTCAAACATCTAAAATAAAGAATGGAGCTTCATCTCAGTGGGTAGAATGATTGCCTAGCATCCAAAAAGCCTGAGATTGACATGCAGCAATACTTAAAACCAGGCATGGCAGCACATGCCTGGTAGTAGATAGGAGGTTTCTAAGTTCAAAGTCATCCCCAACCACATAGCAAGTTCAAGGTTGGCTTGGGCTACAGGAAATCCTGTCTCAAAAAAAATAAAAAATAAAAAATAAAAAATAAAATAATAGTAATTATAATGATGCACTCTCTGCTTTTCAGCTAATTTTTCTTTGCCAATAGTGACTGTTTATGAAATCTTTGCAATCTTAAATTTATAGCACTCACTCAGATAACTCTGAGGACAGAAAATAACTACACTCAAACACTAGCCAATATAGAATACTCTGGAGCGATTTGGCCCACGGACAGGCAGAGAGTTGCACGGTTTGTTTACATTGAATGCTCAGTTAGCTTGAAAAATGGCAGTTTGAGCTTCTTGGTGCTGAGTAAACCTTATGCTTTATGAGAAGAGGTCAGAAGAAGAGGGGAAGTTCAAAACATTATTCTTTGGACCCAGCATAGTACCAGGAGCACAAGTGAGCCTCGCCTTGTTATTTTACTGGCAATAAATTTAAGTGCTGGGTGTTTCCCGGGAGCAGGCATTGGGAAGCACGCTCCCCATCTGAAATCATCTGTTGAAGATGGCTTTTCCCGTTACCATCACAGATATTAATTATAAAGGCAAACATTCGTTTGAACAATTATATCTTCTTTTGCCATTTTTTTCTTAGTCAAACTCCATCAATTTTGACAGGAAAACTTTTATAAAAACATATCATCCTCACATGTCTGCTAAATTATCTTGTTGCTATGTATCAACTTAAAATATTACTTTAACTGTTATACCAACAGTCGAAAACAGATGGGACTGCCACAAGATGGTGCCGCGAGACGCTCTGGGGACAGAAACTGAGTTTGTTGTCTTAATGAGAGCTATTTGGGAATAATTCTTTTTTCAAGTTCTTGCCACAAAGGAGACCGTTTTTTTTTTTTTTTTTTTCTGTTTACAGAAAATGTAGAAATCCTGAAGGCAAAACAATATCCTCCAGGTGATAGATACTGCATAAACTAAAAAAAATAATTATTATTTAAGTATATACCATACTACCTGAAGTCTATGTTCATGCTGAGAGGAGAGGTGCTTTCCTTTGGCAATGCTTCCCACTCTGAAGGAAAGGATGCAGAAGAGCAAGAGAAAAAAAGGATAAGAAACAGGAGAAACCCTGGACAAAGACTATGAATGTAATGACTTGCCACCAATGGGCAGCCACTGCGGGTTATTTCTGTCCTCACATTCTGACAGCATCAAAGCCAGACATTAGGAGATGACGCTTCTAATTTCCACTAATCACTTATTTGCACTTGGCAGTCTTCCTTAGACATACTATGTGTGCACCATTGTTATAGATATCAGGTTTAAAATATGAGGGAACAGGAACCGTGTCCTTCATCTCTATGAATCTACACTCAAGAAATTAACATTTCTTTCTCATCCTACATGAAATAGGATATATCTCATGTAATATATTGTCATATATTGCTATAAAAAGTCTATTGAGATTTTTTTTAAAAACCATTTTTGTTCTAGGGACTATGGTGTCTACCACGTGCAATGCTTTATGGGCGGCTGTTCCTTTGGTTTTGTCCACTGACAAAGTTTCCTATTTTTTTTGGCCTGAAAGTTATGGTCCCTAAATAAGTGAGTCAAATCAGGATATTCACAGGACAACTGTCATTCTGAGAAGTATTCATTCTTCTAACCATCAGGTCTTAATGACCATTTCCAAATTAACAGCCGAATTATTTCCCTTTAAGAGTCCATATCTCCTGGTTTTGTGTCTTTATCCTGTGCTTTACTTGTGATTTTAGATATGATAAATGGTGATACTTTTCCATCAAAATATTCAATCCATAATAGGCATATATACTGCTCAGTGCTTCCTAGTAAGTCCTCACCTTTAAGGATGACAGCTTTTGGTGCAAGAGTAACTCAAGTTTCCTTTGACAACTCCAAGTGGATCTTATTTCATGATTTTACCAATACATGACTTTTTTAAGTTGGGCCTATCATGAAGATTTTCTATGGGATGTATGTATTCAAGCCGAATAGATTTTATTGAATTTTATTGAATATCTCACAAGTCACTCACAGGACTGAAGGTAGAAGGGAGGGCAGAGGTAGCAGAGATGCAGGGAAACCCCTATTTATTGTTTTTGAGATCATGTGGAACCCTAACTGTCACTCGCTGGTACAAGCACTCAGTATCTTCTCAATTTTAACAACCAAAGGTGTTTAGCAGGTACCTGATCTCCAGCACATTTCATCCAGACACTGGATTCTCTGCTCACTCACTAACCAGATGAGAGATGACAACCCTGAAAACCCAACCAGCACTTCACACAACACTGATGCTTTGTTAATGGGGGAGCTAATTACTATTCCAGTTTTCCTGGCTTAAGTGTCTTGAATACTTCTACTTGCTTATGCCTCGGGCATCAAGAATAACAAAACCAAACACAAGGCTTTCTATGAGCTACATTAATGAAATAACCCAGCCATGTTTTAGTGAAATTGTTTGTCATCAAATATACATGAAGGACCTGGTGCCCTACCTGACTAGACATGACAATTTAACTTGGTGTTTTCCATTGTGGCAACATGATCATAAACATATTAACAAGTCCCGCAGTGTGATCAACAACAGATGTAGAATTCAAAGTGTTGACAAGTCTCATCAGGTATTTGGGCTTTACATGTTTTCCACCACATCTAAATCCCATCGCTCCAAAAACTGCCTAAGCAACTGTTCTCAGAAAATCTGTTTGCTGTAAAAACATTCCCTTTTGTTCCATGCTTCAACTGGATAAGCAGACATAGAGTCTCTTGAATTGGCTTTGGGAAAGGGGGGGTGGTATCTGTTTTGCAATGCCAACAACTTATTGCAGAACAATTCTCCGAAGTTTAGAGCAAGTTTTTGAGTGAAAGTTCTCTCCACATATGATCACTGTGCATTCCTGAACTGTAAAAGCTTCTAGAAACAAAAGGACACTCACACTCTGTAACATATGCATGGAGCAAATCACCATGGGGTACCCATCTCATTTTCAAGACACTGTGTTTGTTGTTTGCCATTTTAAAATATATTCAGTATGAGCTTAAAAATAAAATAAATGAGCACAGTACAAGTAAGTCTATTGAAATAAAGCCAGTGATTAGTTGAATATCTATTAAAACGAAAGATAAGCTTTTTAAAATGTAAAGCTGGGTTTTCTGGAAGTATCTGATGCATTCTGGTGTCTTCCTTATGGGAATTCCTTGCTCCCCACTGGAGGGGCTGTCAGTCCTCTGGCCTTAGGATTCTGGAGGAGAACTTTACTCTAACCTAGCTAATCAGAATCCTTCATCCTTTAGGCACGGTAATTTATTCCATCAATGAGCTATAGATCCAAGGCACAGGCACCAAGGATTTTCCTCTGGGCTTTGCAGAAAGCTCCTGGGAAATGCATGCTTTCTGGGTTCACTAACTGTAGGAACAGGCTGAGCCCAGCACTGTAAGTTACCATTTGCTGCCGCCTGGGAGGGGCATTCCTGACAAGACTGACACACAGGGGTGGTGGTTAGGGGGTAGGGTGAGGAGGTGGGGAGTGGGGGTTGGGCAGAGCTGTGTCAGTGAAAGGGAGAGAGGAGGAAGAACAACCCTTTGTGACCACTGTCAAGGCCTAGTCACAGATTCCAGATGTTAGCCATCAGATAAGCTGGTTTAAGTGTGGGTGTTGGGTGTTGGCAAGCTTCTCCCAGGCTAGACAGTATTACGCTATATATTTCTTCTTCGTATTGTCTCAGGCTAGCACAGTCACTCAGTTCTATAACCACAGGCAATATTGACAACTGAGCATGCTAGTATTCCAAGGAAACTTTTGTAACAAATGTTAAAATTGGGGTTTCCTATCAATTTGGGGGAGCCATAAAACACTCCTTTTCTTTTGATTTGTTTCCCTAGTTGTTTTAAAAGGTAAAGCTTAATTCAGAGTATATGGCTTAGTGGTGGGAAGTGGGAAATAAATCTGTTTTGAACTCCCAGGCGGACATTAGCTGCCAGGCTGTATTTTGTCCAACCCTGATCTGATGCTCATTTTTGGTATCTCCTAAGCAAAATTCTACCTAACTCTTCTGCCAAAGGTATTTCCTAAGGAAAACTTTCCACATTCTGTGTCATTTTAGTATAAACAGAGTTAACTATCTTCTTTGCTTCAGGAGTGTCCATTGGCTAAAGTCAATGAGAAAATTCCATCTTACTGCCCATGGAACTGATTCAGAACCCCCAAAGACTGAACTGCACACAATGAGCCAGAAATTCTAGGAAAAATGTGTCCTCTCTTTCCGACTCCCCCAATACCTTAAACATCTACTCTGGTGAACCAGGAACTAAGCAGAGTCTCACGTTTGTTATCGAGGAGTCCACTTTGTGGGGCCAAGGCATGGAGTCAACGTAATGGCTTGAATCGGTGAGTTGACTTGAATCTCAATAGCATCCACCCAAAATCAAGCAGCAGGATCTGAGAATGCCCCTTTTACTTTGTTTATTTAACCACATTTCTAATAAGTTCTCAAGGCTTCCAGGAAAAAGCACCTTGGCATTTGAGGAAGAACCAGGGAGGACAACTATGGGTTACTTCCAGAAGGATCAGGGGACTCTCAGCATGGTTATTTCAGAGTCGACTGCAGGAGCACATCTTCAGCTTTTGAGGATAAGACTCTTTTGCCTGTTAACCAAGATTTCTCTGGACTCTGTGGGAACAATTTCATACAGCACAAGGTAATTATTTATATACAAAAGAATCCCTATACTGGTGCTACCAGACTTGCCTTTAGCCTGTCCCCTCCTGCCGGAATGGCTTCTTTGTCTTCCTCAAGCAGAGCAAGCAAGTAAAACTTTATCATTTATTTTCCCTCTATGTCCAGCCCTCTTTACTCAGCTCTCAGTACTGTTCACCCCTTGTCAGTATCATTTCCATCTGCAGTGGGATATCACGCTCAGAGAGGGCTTCCCTATTTGCTCTGCCTTTCCATTCATTTTTCTCTCCTAACTCTGCTTGGGTTAATTAGCATAACTGCCATCTATCTGAAATTATTTTTTCACTGTTTTTAATCATCTGTTTCCCTGGTAGAATAGAAGTTTCATGAAGACAGGAACCTTGTCAACTTTTCTGGCAACCCTGTTCCCAGTGAAGTGCCTTAAAGAACGACTCACACTCAATAAATAAGTGCTGATAAAGACAGAAAGGAAGTTGGAAGGGAGGAAGGAAGGGAGACAAGAAAGTGAGGAAGAATGAGGTGGGGAGGAGAAGCAGGGGAGGAGACCCTGTCTTGAGACTTCATATATCTTTCTTAGCATCACACAACTTAACCTTTCAACCTCCATAAATGTCTGGCTTTCCTGTCTTAATTGTTTCACTGAGTGATCATCTGTTAGACCATTTCATGGGAGAGTAAGTGTACAGCATCATATAGGACCCCAGAGATCAACGCAATAGAGACAAACACTAAGACGAAGATTATACTTTAAAAAAGTATATAGTCCCCTTGTCAGCCAGAAGCTAAGAAAGCTAAAAGAGGAGGAAAGAGAATTCCCCTCTGGAGAGCACAAACAATCAGGCAGTATTAATCAAATGACCTAATTTCTGATTTCTCCCTTGTTTACCAGGTCTTTTCAGTAATATCTAACCAAAGTGATATTACTACTCCATTTTCTTAAAGTACTTAAAGAATGTTGCCCCTTGGGTGTCCAGTGCTATATCCAGAATATTTCTGGCTAGAACTAGATGTTAAGTGTTTCTAACTTATCATGTGCACACCCTCCCAAGAGAATTATTGTCTGCTTTACCTGCTATTTTCACGAGAAACAATATGGAGCTCTCTTTCCTAGTCCATGGGCCTCTTCTAGAGCAGGAAATAAAGAAGTTAAGAAGACCAAGAAAAAAAAGCCACCTAGCATCCCCGTGAAAGGTTTGGGTTTGGGTTCTTAGAGTCTAGCTTTTACCTTAGAATCCTGCTTCTGATAGTGTGTTTCTCTTAAAGGAGAGAAAGATGAGTCCCAAGAGGGCCTGGGTGCTGTCAGACTCACTAGAAGAAAGCACTCTTGTGCAGTGAAAGTCACATTCTCTTTCTGTGCATGGGGAAGGGGAGCTGATTCCTAATTTTTAAAAATAGTTTAACAACAATTATGAAAAATAATTCCACATCAGGAAATGAAATTTATAATGCAGAAATCATTAGTCCACTTAATATGATCTGTAAAAATGTGACCTATCCAAGTGCAGGCTGTCCGCTCCTTAGCCCTCTGTCACATTCCGTATCAATGACAATCTAGTGACAATATTTTCCTCACGAAAAATCACCATTTTCAGCAGAGATGGGAGCATGCTTTTCTATTTATGTCATGATAGGGAATTTGGAGTTTTGGTCACCTCACCTGCTTCCCATCTAAAACGTCACCTAGACATAACAAGTTTAGCGCATTAGTATTTGAATTTATTTACCCAGGACAACAACTGACTATCGCTATCACAGCCATCGGGAAGGACCACATCTTCAAGTCACAATGTGCGCCAACCCAACAGTTACAGTCTGGATGCTTATTCAGTTCACTTGCCAATTTTATACAGGTATTGGACTCATATCAAGGAATCATCAAGAATGCATGAAGTGGCATTAAAAGCAAGTTCCTACAGTTAACACAGACAAATGTACCCGAGTGAGTCAAGAGGGAACAAGGCAGCTGGCTACAGCCAGACATGCATCCATGATTTCCCTGGGTTCTGGCCAGCACTGGCTGAAAATATTCTCTCAAAGTTTCTTTGGACCTGTCTAAAGATGTAGTCTTTAGGCCTCCTGGAACACGTCTACAGTGACCAGACATGCCATTTTAAGTGTGTTAGCTTCTATGACAGCTTTTTGTCTGCACATCGACTAATGCCTAGTCATCTCTTCCAGGAGCAGCCTAGCATTCTAACACTTACCTTCTTCCTGCACATTCTTAATAGGGGTTCCTAATTAGATCAGCAATCTTTTATATTTCCGCAGCATTACAAAATCATGCTCCCAAAAGATGTCTGTATATTTATTAACCCTTTAACCTCTAGATAATGACAAAAATCTGGTGTGCAAAATAAGTTCTGCCATCTGGGCAGATCTTGCCACTTGGCAAGAAGCCATATCCCAGGAGTGAAATGAGATTTGCGATGGCAAATTCTCCCTGAAATTTCCTTCTTTCCTTCTTTCCTTCTTTCCTTCTTTCCTTCCTAAGACATGATGCACCAGGAGTAACAAGTAAGCTTGGATTCATTAATGTCATCTTAAATGAATACACTTGGAGTAAAATCAATCATTCAATCAATAAATCAATCAATAAATAAATAAATAGTTCAAACCAAGGTCAAGTGGTCATGAATCTCCCCATTCTTTGGGTTATGAAAGAAGAATGACAGACGTCCAAGTATTCTAATAACAAAATGTAAACAAAATTAAATTTCATAGGCCAACTAGCTAAGAAACAGCACATTTCATAAAAGATCAGGACATTCAAGGAGGGTCCAAGGTCAAGTTAACAGGTGCTTCCAATGCTTTAGTGGTTCCTGATATTGCACGTAGGGAGGAGGCTCCTGCCACCTGGTCAAGAGTTAATGATCTCTGATAGTCACCATGAAATTGAATAGAAGTTCAAGGAATTGTGTGGGAGGTGTGGCCTGTGTTCCAGACCAGGAATCTGGCAGGGAGCAGGGAGGTACCGACTGTCTCAGGTGTGTGTACCCGAGTTCCTGGGGTCTGATACCCACTCTACCTTACCAAGTTTCCTGTCATGGTCCATTGTCCCACAAGACTGTTCTTGTTTTTCATAAACAAACTTGATAGTCAAAGAATGCCCAGGTCATGTCCCAAGCAGCTAGCAGTAAGCGTAGTAATTTTAAGTCAGCAAAGTCCTACTTACATTTACGATCTGAGTGAAGGTGTTGAGTCTTCAAGGACTTAAGTCATAAGTGATTTCAGAAAAGCTGAGCAAGGCTGTAAAGCACATGCTTTTTATCAGGAAAAAAGGACTTTGTCTTCCTAGGGAAATTCTGTTCTAGGCAAAAACTTTCCTTTTCAGAAAATCTTACCCTCTGGTTGGAAACCTAACGTTTCTCAACTGACAGTTGAGCAACTTAATAGACTCCATCTTGGAGCTTCCTTCATCTTTAGAACAGGATACAGGGCAAGCAAATATTGAACAAAACTAGAATCAAAAGAAACTGAATGTCTTTGAGGTTCTGGTTGACAGACTGAAAAGGACTATGGTGCCTCAATAAATTTTGGAAGTATGATACTCCAGAAATATTCTCAACTTTACCCAGAAGACAAAAAAAAAATTAACTGTTTTCACTTAAATTTTAGATACCAAAAGGGCGCTAAAGACATTTTCATAAAATATAATCATAAGCAAAATACAATTACACAACTATAAACTGCATTGCTACTGAAGTTGTTAGTGTCAGAGCAGGGTCTTGGCAGACCATCACACACATCCCCAAGAGGACTGCTAATGACACAAGAAATAGTGATCATCAGAAGAAGAAGATTTACTCAGTGTGGTCATGTTATGAAGAGGAACAAGGGAAGAGATGAAGTGCCCCCCTTCCTCTGTTCTCCCCTCATCCAACCCCAACCATCTCTTGAGTAGTGACATGAGGCTTAGGTTTAAAGAGAGAACAAGAAGTAGGCACAGCTAAGCAATCCTGATAATAATGAGACTCGTGCCATCACTGATTCATCATGTCTCAGCTCAAGGCTCTCTTGAAAGGTAATCTTAGTTACCAGCCTCTCTGTTGTCAGCCTATGTGAAGTCTCTTACCAGGAGATAAGTTTCCCTTCTGGCTGCATCAGAGGCATAGGCTTCGATCTTCATATCATAAGACAGTTTGAGAAATTCCAATTTCATGAGATTCATGGCTCCAATAGCCTAATAGCCAGAGGGAGGAGACACAAATGTCTACTTAGAAATATCTTCCTTCCTGCCCAGATGGGTACAGTAACACTCTAAGGAGCACCAGAAATGAAATAATACATGGATTAAATCACCCAGGTAAGTAGAGAATGGCTGCTCTATTTATGATCCTAAAGTCATTTTTAAAAATCCACCTATGTGCACATACATTGCTTGTTTGCTTGTTCTCTCCTGGAAAAACAAATGAGTAACAAGGGTTGTGGAAGATCTGATGACTCTTTTATCGATCGGGATTTCAGCTATTAGTATTCAATTGCTTTTAAGCTTCCTTTGGTCTGATGTAAGTTGAAGCAGCGACTTCAGTGGCTCTATTCCAGCTTTCATGTGCTCTGCTCCCAATAAACCTGCCTGTGTCAGTAAAATGTTTTGTCCTGCCCAAAAGTCTGCACCTCATTGAGCTCTTTTGTGTGAGCTTGCTGCAAAAATGGGTGTTGGGAAATCAATCAGGCCAATTAACTCTGATTTCAGGAGCTGCATGGAAGAACTATGAGGAAAATATTTAACACTTAACCTGCCAATTCCATCTGCACAGTAAGGTGACAGCTGGAACACAGAAATGTCTGAGGACTCTTGGAGCTACCAACTTCTTAAATGATTTGTCAGTTTCTAGGGAAGGAGTGGGCAATGCTTGTAGTTTTTAAGTATGGTAAATGTCCCATAGTACATATGTCAATAAACGAATTTCCAAGTTTGCCTTATCACATTGACAAGTTTTTCTTTGTGCATTCAAGGTCAAACTGGGAAACTGAGGGTTCGATTTTCCGCTTTTGGAGTATCACTATTGATTATTTGCTTCTCTACTTCCTTCAGCTTCTTTTCTATTAACTATAAAAGCTAATTCTTTTCCTAGGTCCTATCTGCTTACAATACCTAACGGATCTGTATCTAGAGACTCTTGTTCAAGATGTTCGACATCCTCAGCCACCTGGGGATGCAATTTACAACTACATTGAAATTGAATCTCATCCCAATCAGAATGGCTAGGAAACAAAATACAACAAATATTGACAGAGATATAGGGGTAAGTAAATTGTAAGTAGGGTGTGTTAATTAATTAATATAGCCACTATGGAAATAAATGTGGAAGGTTCTCAAAAACTATCATGTAATCTACATTTACCACTCCAGGGTTATCTATAGGAATGTAAGTTAGGGTACCACTGAGATGCTTGCACAACTACGCTTAGTGTAGTACTATTCACAACCAGCACAAATGCCCATAAATGAATGAATGAACAAAGAGAATATAATACATACAATGGAGTTTCATTTGACTATAAAGGATGAAATGAGGTAAGGTTTAGGACCACAGATGGAACTGGAGATCATGATGTTAGGCAAGTCAGAATCAGAAGGGCACTTATTAATCACATTTTCTCCCATATGCAGAAGTGTGTGTGTGTGTGTGTGTGTGTGTGTGTGTGTGTGTGTGTTTGTGCTTGTGTTGGTTATACACATATATGTGCTCTGTAAAAAAAAAAAAACAGAAAGGTAGCAAAAGGGAAGGGAAAGAGAGAATAGGAGTGGCAATGGAAAAGAAAAAAAATAAATATATTCTCTGTTTCCTGTAAAAAAATAAATACATTCAGATACATACAGCACATAAGCAGAAGAGTATGTGAGAGGAACAATGGAACCATCCATCTGCAGGGAGTACAAGGGAGTATGTACATAAGGTAAAAATGACATATACCTGTGAATATTTATAAAGGTGCTTACATTAAAAATAAATTTTAAGAAAGTATAGCCTCAGAGTCTAATGAGTAGAGTAGAAAGATACTAAGTTTGTATGAAGAGGTGGTTTTCTAGTTTGGTTTCTGCTGCTGGTATACAACGTCAACCAAAGCAAATTTTGGGAGTAAAGGGTTTATTCAGCTTTTGGGCTATAGTCAGTGACATATATGCATGGGCAGGAGCTCTATTAATTTTTGTCCTGCCTCTCTCTGTATTAGTTTGGCTAGGAGTTTGTAGCTCTTGTTACTCTTTTCAAATAACAAACCGTTTGCTTGATGGAGTCTATGTATTGTTGCTTTAATTGCTATTTCATTTATTTCAGCCCTAATCTTTTACTAGAATGGCTTCTTGTTGTTTTTCATTGGTTATTTCTCTTGGTTTCTCTGATTGCTTCTAGAACTGCTATGTGTATGCCAGAGGACCTGGTTGCATTCCTGCTTTCATGTGCCTCTAGGACATTTCTAATTTCCTCCATGATTTCTTCAACGACTCAATGACCATTCTGAAGTGGATTGTTCATTCTCCAAGTATCTGTGTAGTTTCTGAAGTTTCCCCTGCTGTTGATTTCCAGTTTTATTTTGCTATGATCGGATGAGATACAAGAACGAATTGTCTCTGACTTTCGTATTTGTTATGGCTTTAATCGTAGTCTATGATCAGTTTTAGAGAGTGTTCCACTTGTTACTGAGAGGAGTATGTAGTCCCTGTCTGTTGGATGGAATGTTTTGTAGATAACTGTTGAAAGTCATCTAAACATGAACATGGGGCGCTATCATCTCTCACTGTTATGTGACAGAACCGATGCAACCCTTTGTGCCTTTTGGTGTTTGTTTTATAAAATTAGAAACGCCCGATTTGGTACATAAATGTTTACAATCATTATATCCTTTTCATAAGCTGCTCCCTTTGCCAATATCTAAGTGTCCTCTTGATCTTTTGTTTTAAATCTACTTTGTCGTGGTGAAGAATCTTGATAGGCACAAGACTTGCTACATAAGCCGGACAACCTGAGTTTGACCCTCAGGCCCATGTGTAAATATCTAGATGCAGTGGTGCATGGCAGCCATCTTAACACTCTCCTGCAAAATGGGGGAGGAGACACAATAATCCTCTGGAAGCTCACATGGCAGCTAGATTGGGATTTTCACCACAGAAGAAACAAGAGTGATCTTGCTTTGATCAGGTAGAAAGGGGAAAATGACAACTGAAACTTGTCCTCTGACCTCTACATATATTTCATGATGCATACATATATACATACACACACATGCACACACACTCACATGCGTGAATACACACACACAAACACATATACCTACTCATACACACACAATGTGTGCATGCACACACACTCACATACTCAAATACACTCATACACACTCACACATGCACATGCACTATCCAAATAATTAGACCAATATCAGATATATTATTAGCCATGCCTACCAGTTTATGCTTTCTGTTCACTTGGTAGGTTCCTTCCCATCTTATTTCTATTTGACATTAAGTATTTGGATGTCTTTGGAATCTGAATTTGTTTTCTGGGAGCAAAAAAAAATAGTTGTTTCTTATTTTTTAAACAAGTGTCTCTTAGTTTGTATATTTTTACTGGTGAGTTGAACCTATTGATATTTGTAGTTATCACTGAACAAGACTTACTATTTGTACAAATTTGTGACCTAGTTCATTAGATTATTGCTATTTCTTCTTCCTTTCTTGTTATTCTTGGGTTTCCTGGGTTGAGCATGGTTGGCTCTTTCCCATCTCTTCTTTGCTCATTTATTCATTTCATGGAGTGCATTCTGTCATGGGATCATATGTATAAGACTGTCTTCTTTCTCAATATGTAGTATTCCTTTAAGAAGTTTCTGTGGTACTAGGCTGCTTATCATGAATTTCTTTCATTTGTGTTTGTCTTCAAATGCCCCTATTTAGCCATCAATTTTGAAGGATAATATCACTGGGTATTGTAATCTTGTTTAGTAATTATTCGTTTTCAGGACTTGAAATACAGTATCGAGCGTTCCTGAATTTGGAGGGGTCTTCATGAAAAAGTTAAAGTTAACTGACATTCCTGCCTTTGTCTGAGGGCTTTCCACTTCTCCTTTTACAACTGTTTGTTTTGTGCTTTTGACACCTTAACTATGACGTGTCACAGAGGGGCTCTTCTTGGGTAATAGCTATTTAAGGGCTTGAATCACCTCCTGTGTTTAGATGTCAGCTTCTTTCTTTGGGTTTCTTTAGACTGCATTCCTTTTGCTATGATATCAGTTTTTCTTCTTCATGGGTTACTAAATTCCAAGTGCCTGCAGGTATCCCCAAGCACTTGGAAATATTGTATATTTTCACTTTTTCTTTATATATAACTGAGCATGTGATTACCTTGACTTTGTGCCCCATCCTTATTATAGATTTTTCTCACGGTATTGTCAGTTTGTTATGTTTTCTCAGTTTTTTTTGGACTGATTGCTTCTTTCATTTCCAGAATTTCTCTTTGATTCCTTTTCATTGTCTTAGCTTCATTACTGAAGTTTTCCTCTATGTATAGTTTTTATTTTCTTTTCCAATTCACTGTTTCATTCACTTTGAAGATTACCTTGTCAAGATCGGGAATTGATTTCTTCAGTTCACTCACTGAGTCTTCTGCACGGTAGTGATCCTTTTTAAAGCAGGACTTTGAATTCTTTCCTAGACAGTTCAACTACTTAGGAGAGCTGTGAGGCTGGGACTGTATCCTGGCAGGTTATTATTTCAGACTCTCGCTGTTTCTTTGTTGTGTTTGGTGAATATATTGAGATAAATGGGTATTGTAATGTTAACACCCCTTTCCCCCATCTCTACTCTGTTGTTTGTTTTGTTGTATGTGGGCCTCCCTAAAGGGTTATCTTCATGAGGAATTACATTTCTCGCAGTTATTTGGCAGGAGAGGACATTCCTGGTTTTGTCCAACTGAGGAGACCTTTCTATATCACCTGTGTGTCCCCACTAACAATCAAAGACAATGGAATTGGAGCATTGGCGAGATACAATGTGGTGCATAGGGTTGGAAAAGCAGAGGTTTTAGCATTTAACTCACGAATGGGAAAGAAAGGAGAAGGAGGAAAGAAGGTAAAATATGAATGAGAAGGAAAGTGTGTGGGCTGAAGGTATGGAAGGTATGAAAGAACTAGACCACTATATACATAAAAATGTAGTAAAAATGTGTGTAGGCATAGCACAGTAACAGCCAGTTGGGAAGGACCTTCCTGGTGCGATAGGATAAAACGCTTCACCTACAAAACTACAAGCGGTGATAAAAATAAATAAATAAATAAAATAACAAACCAGAGAAAGAAAACCCTGAAGCAGGACCAGCACCATGAGATGGAAGGTATCGGTTAGGATTTGTATTGCTGTGATAGAACTCCATGGCCAAAAGCAATCTTGGGATGAAAGGATTTATTTCATAGTAAATTCCCACACCACAGTCCATCCTCGAAGGAAGTCAGGGCAGGAACTCAAGGCTGGAAGCAGGAACAGAAGCAGATGCCATGGAGAAATGCTGCTTACTGACTTGCTCAACTTTTCTTAATGGACCACCCGGCACCACCCAGAAGGAGCTAGGCCCTCCCACATCCATCACCAACCAAGACAATATTCCACACAATTGCTACAGGTCAATTGCATAGAGGCATTTGCTCCATTGAGACTCTCTCTTTTCCCATGTATGTCTAGGTTGATGTCAAATTGACGAAAGCAGTCAACACAGAAGATGTTGCTCTAATTTTTTTTTTTAAGTTGGATATATGATTTCTCCCTCTACTAGAACTTTCATTTGCTTGAGTCTCCATGTAGACAGGGAGGATGGTTAAAATGAGCAGTTCAAATAAATTAGCCTGTGTGCCCTTTCAGATGAGAGGATTCTGTAAGCACCAACTTAGTCCTGCCAGAGTTTCCTGGCCTGGGTCACCTAACCTCTCAGCCAGATACAACCCAGCCCCCTATAAATTAGGGATCAAACTTTCCACAGTCAGTACTCTGTGATTCATGCTCTGGAGGGATATGGCAGACCGTCCCACCAGAGTGCCGTTCTGTACTGGCAGAGTCTGGTTTCCACAGCACAATGCTCCCTTGTAACTTGACCTAGGAATGACTGAGTAGAAGTTTGTTTATCTGACTGGCAGTCTGTGTTTAGTTTGTGTGCCCCCTTTTTATGCTGCCATGCTCTCTTGCTAACTTGCTCTGCACTCCATGCTTACCATTCAGGTGTTTCTCTCCCAGACTCCTGGAGACACACGCAAACACTGTTGATGCTGGTTCATGGTTTTGGGTGGCTGCGGTGATCCTAGCTCAATGGCAGCTGCCACCATAAAAAAAATCATGGTGGGGGTAGCTGCAGTGACAGCCATGTCTGCAGTGGCTTACCCCAGGAGCAGTGGTCACTGGGAATGCCTCTGTTGTATAAGATCACTGATAGTGCTATTTCTACAGGCAGTTCCTAAGAAGCAGCGTTTAAGACTGAACCCCATGCTGCCTATGCTTATACTGGCTGCAGGGGCAGCTGAGGTTACAGGTACTGAGTCAAATTTCGGGAGAAGATCACTGGTGTACAGAGTAAGCACTGGTCAGTCCGTGAGTTGTGGAGCTGGAAGGTACAGTGTGGGGTCTGAGGCACAGCAAACCTGGCCTGTCTCTTGCCCTATATTCATCTACTTGCTCAGACATGGTTTCTAAGCCACCATCTTACTCTGAAGTCCGGATTATTGATTTTATATATGTGCTATCTTGACTGGCTGCATTGAGATGCCTCGAGTATCTGTAAAGATATTTCATCATGAGGTTAGAAGTTGAACCAAGATTTACTTAATACATCTTCAAAGGCTCGAGTAGAAGACAAGGTGGAAGAAAGGCTTCATTCCTTTCTGCTTCCTAACTGCCTTTGGCCGAGACAATGCCATCTCATACCCACAATCCACCTTCCTAGGTCTCTAGGTAATAGATCCTGGGAGTCTTTAGCCAGTATAGTCAAATGGATCCATCCCCTATCATAAGTCAGTGTAGCTATTGGTTTTATCTATCTGGAGAATCCTAACTAAATACAACGATTAGGTTCATTAACCTGTTCCAAACTGTACGGCAGAATTCCGACAGTGAGCTTCTTCTCATCAGCTTACACTTACTATTTAATCTTCTATTTGGGATTCAAGGCATTTGCAAATGGAAGGAGAAAGTTGCAACTACCCTTGCATTGCAATAATCTCATAACTGCCTCTAAGCATGGTTAGGAGTCTGAAGACTTCCACGGGCTCACCTTTTCTACATTCTCAGGACAGGATCAGGTCTAACCTCATGAAAAAGACTTTGGGGATAGCCTCTAAAAGACTGGCCCTAATTAATCTTTTTTAACCCATCCTCTGTCCCTTGTATTCCTTATAACTCATTCGGGTTTTTTTATTCTATTCTGCCTTTTATAGTTTATCACATTCGAGATTCATGTTAACATACAAACCAGCTGGTAAAGCTCTGTCACTCCTGGCTGAAAGGGTCTGAAAATCATGCCACATTCTCCTAAAATCATTCTCTGCCCGACCTGAGCTTAGTAAGCCTGGCTCTGAGGAAGCCAGGGCTTCAATCAAGAGGTTCATTCTTGGTTTTGAAGAGTGTTCATCTTTAAGGTGGTGGAAGAGGGATGAGGAGCTGGTTCCACAAGGAGACTGAGGCAAAGGACAACAGTAGTGTAGAGAGAAGAAAAAGAAAACCACAGTCATTGTATGCTATAAGCTATTGAGTTTGAGTAGCAAAAAAAAAAAAAAAAGAAAGAAAGAAAGAAGAAAAAAGTGAAAAAGATAGTTTTGGAATATATTAAGTATTCGATTTTGAAATCTGAATTTTGTTTTCATGCCAGCATAGGAGAGATATTTGAATTTTTTTTTTCTATTTCATTCCAAGGCACATTTCAGATAAATAAGTTTGGTTACATCAAAAGCCCCCAATAGCAGCCACTACAACCATTAAACTGCTTTAAAACAATGATGATATTTATAAAGATGTTACAAAGAAGCAAGAGCAAAAGCATTTGTAAGTAGAAGTTTCCAGAATGTGGAGGGCTGGGGCTGTGGTTTAGACTGAGATAACTCACAGGAGCACCGAAAACATGACCCTGTGTCTCACAAAAGCCACACCTCAGAACTCTGCAACATTTCAAAACTCTAAAAATCAGAAGCAGACATATCTCCCATAAATAGACTCAACAGCTGAGGAAAACTCAAATAAGATTTAACAAGTGATCTAGGACAAACGCTGAAAATAAAAGCCATCTGAGAAGACACCTGGCTCAGTCTTGGGTAGCCTGGGGAGAGAGCTTACAGTAACACTGTCAAACAACACTTAGCATCTCCATTACTGCTTTCCTTATATTGCCACCGAAAATAGGGAAGGGGGCTGTGTTCATTAGGGTTTTACTGCTGAGAACAGACACCATGACCAAGGCAGTTCTTATAAAGGACAACATTTAATTGGGGCTGGCTTACAGGTTCAGAAGTTCAGTCCATTATCAAGGTGAGAGTATGACAGCATCCAGGCAGACATGGTGCAGGAGGAGCTGAGAGTTCTATATCTTGTTCTGAAGACAAACAGGAGAAGAGTGAGTGGCTCAGTCCAGTTAGCTAAGAAGAGGATCTTAAATCCTATATCCACAATGACGCATTTCTTCCAACAAAGCCACACCTACTCCAATAAGGTCACACCTCCAAATAGTGCTACTCCCTGGGCCAAGAATATTCAAACCATCACAGGGGCAGAGACCAATAGCAATACTGTCCAGAATAAAGCAGATTTCTACCATGGTAAGTGTTTTCATAAGTATGATCAGAAAACAAAAGGAACCCCCTCAACTATTCCCTATAAACTGGAATATTTTGATTTGGTATTTATGAAAATGAATGAGATTCGAGTTCCCTTCCCACTCCTACCCTCTTTGGACAAGTCCCATAAAGGTCTGAATGTGATCTTCGACGGTCACACAGCACTGGACTGATTCTCAGCGAGCATCTAGAGCAGTGGTGCTCGACCTGTTGGTTGTGATGCCTTTGGAGGCTGCATATCAGGTGTTCTGCAATCAGATATGTACATTATGATTCATAACAGTGTCAAAATTACAGCTATGAAGTAGCAACGAAAACAATTTTATGGCTGGAGATCCCCATAACACGAGGAACTGTATTACAGGGTCACAGCCTTAGGAAGGTTGAGAACCACTGGTCTAGATGGTACCATCCGACCTCAAGTAGATCCAGATACCTGTAAGACTATCAAGCTAAGCATCTAAGTATCAGTCTCACTCAGAATCCCCACAGCCCACATCTTTTAAACCTGTCTCATCACTTAAAGGCTTTTTTTCTTACCAGAGTATAGAAACTAATTTCATATAAATAACCATGGATATTAATGAGTTACATTAAACAGGATAAAAATTACACAAGGTCTTCATTAGACTAGTTAAAAAATAATTTGATTTCACTGAGCAAGACCTAGAATTTGAGCAGCCTAGAAGCCAACTTTTAACTAGGTGGCTTTAAAAATGGGCAAAGCGTTTCGAGTATCTGAATTGGCTTTTATACTTATGAACCATGAATACAAATTTATGAAAGAACAGCATAACAGGGAAGACTAAATAAATCCCACTAAATATATTTGTTAACTATGAGCTATTATGCAATTCCAGTTAACATTAGCTGATACCAAAGGAGTTAAGGATAGAATGTTCATGCTCTTGGAGAGTATAATGAGGAACTTTCAAGTAAGATGGCTGACTAGAAGCTACATCTAAAAATGTATTCATGAAAATACAATAGATGATTCTCATATGGCAGAGAAGGAGCTAAAGGGAAAAAATAACCAGAAATGAGGGAAGAAATTTCTCCTCAAACACAGAGCCAAGTTGCAGACAGTGCCCAGCCCCGCCATGCTGTTCCTGCCAACTGTTGCCAGCTGTAGCTGCCAACAATATGCTCCCTTGTGAACGTTCCCTGAAAGGCAGAGAGAGGATTCTCTCTGGTTGTGAGATTCAGCCTGAGTCTGGTAAATGCTTGCTCAAAGAGCAATGGAGCAGAGGAGGCATTAGAGAGAGAAGCAGATGTGTAGTTAAAGAAACTGATGCTGAGACCAGAAAGAAATTCACCAGGAAAAAACACCCTCTTTCCCTCTACTTCCTGAGTGCCTTAGACAGGCTCACTGGAAAAAATGCTATGGAGCACTCTGGGCTCCACAGCACTTGGCCTGACAGTGTGCCAAGGTATCTCAGAGGAATGGTCCTTCAACCCAAGCCCTACAGCCTCAGCCACGAAAGCCCTGCATGTGGAAAGGTCTAGCACAATAATAACTTCAAATGCAAGAAAAAAAAGTATCAAATGTCCTTAGCTCACCAATTAAAGGTGGAAGTTAAATGACCACATTCAAAAACAAGATCCAGCTATCTTCTGTCTCCATGAAATACACTGCACTGTCAAAGACTTCAAAAAGTTGAGCATCAAAGGACAGAAATCAACCTACCAAACCGACTGAAGCCATAAAGAAGCTGATATGGCAGTTTCCGTATCTGACAAAGGAGAACTCAAAACACGTCAAAGTCAAAAGAGATAAGGAAGGTTATAACATATGAATAAAGGGAACAATTCATCACGATGGTGAGGATGGGGAGACAGCTCCGTCGGTAATGTATCTGCTTTGTGAGCACGAGGGCCTGAGCATGAAGCTCAGAACCACCAATTCCATTACACATGTGGTGCTGAACACCTGTAATCTGGGACACAGAGACAGGCTAGTGAGAGAGTATCTAAAATAAAGTGTTGAAAAGTATGTGAAAAACAGTACATAGAGTTTGCCTCTGGGCTTTCACACATATGCATACATACATATACATGCATACATATACACATTCATGCACACATACACATGTACATGTTCACACACACACAGATGATATGATAATGTTAAATATTTATTCACCAGATCTGTGGGCTCTCAACTTTTACAAATCAAGTATTAAGAGATATGAGAGGTTAGACAGGTTCTGATACTACATCAGTGAAAGACTCCAAGCCACGCTGTCACCTTTATATAAGACTTCCAGATCGAAAGTCAGCAAGTAACTTCATAGCTAATTTATTCATTATATTGATTGGGGGTTAACAGATATGTGTGGAATATTTCATCCTACCAATATGTGACACACATTCTTCTCTGACTGAAAACTATACTTTTAAGTGAACAGTGGATGATTGAAACAATCAGGGAGGACATTAAAAATCCTCAAAAACATCAAATGAAAAAATCAAATGAAAAGTGAAAATATGACCTACAAGAACATTTAGAATATGTACGGGACAATTTTAGAGGACATAGGTGCTCACTTAAGTTATCAGTGACATCAGACACTGTGGGGAAACACTGTAATCTCAGTGCACACATGCACACACACACACACAAAACAAACAAACAAACAAAAAAACCTTGAAGCAGAAGGGTTGTCTTGAGTTCAAGGCTATCCTGATCTTTATAGTGGGTCTGAGGCAAGTCTCAGCTATATAAAAGTCTCTCTCAAAAAATAACCAAGTTAATCCCTGTTGATGTGCCTCGAGTTAAAAAAAATGAAACAAAACAGGAAGCCAGACTCTAACGCCGTAGAGAACAACAGATAATAAAGTTAGGACAGAAATTAATGAAAGACACTGAAGACATTGCATAGAATCAATCACAGGGTGAGTATTTTAAAACATAAGCAAGAACTGGCAAATCCCAGGCAAACTACCCAATAGAAAGAGAAGACTCAAACTGATAAAATCAGAAGTGAAACGGTAGTTATTACAATGGATTTCCAGGGAATCACTAAGGAGTGTTTTGAAAGATAGTCCAAAAAGCTGAAAATCCAAGAAGAAATAAATTCGTAAACACATACAGCTTACCAGAATTAAACAAGAAACACAAAAACACTTAAGCAGATGCAGTCCAAGCAACAGACTGAGGCAGAGCTAAAAGCCTCCCACAAAGAAAAGCACAAGACTGGATAAAGTCACAATGATTCCCGCCATATTTTAAGGAAGTGCTTCAGGGGAGAAAACAGCAATAGCAGGGTAGGAGCGATCTGACTAGAGAAACGGAGAAGAGGCGGTGGGGCTTGAAAAGGGAAGGAGAGGAAGATACAAAAGATGAAAGGAAGAGGGTAAATGAAATAAGGGAATCTGAAAAGGTCAGAAAGAACCATTTTATTAACTGTCTACCTTTAAAAAAAACTGTAGAATATATACATATACACATGTATGTGCATATATAAATATACATATATAGCTTAAATGGCATTTTCTCATGTGTGGTAACAATGCTTCCTCCAGAAGACAAGATCCTCTAACACCCCAATGCAAGCAAGAGAAGCTCTCTTTTGAGTTGATGGTTGTCCAAGAGACTCCCCAAAAATAGTACAAGCTATTGCTATTGCCCTTTGTTGCCCCCTAGAGGTGCAAGATAAATCCTCATTACTGAAAACACCATGCCTTTCAAACACAGGGCCTTGGATGGCTTGAACATCTCCTCCCTGAGTACTAGCTTGCATGTACCAGTAAGCTCCATGCAAGCTTCCAAAGGAGAAGAGCATCCAACAGTCTTATACAGCTGTGAACCACAACAGTGACCAGCATGCCACAATAACCCTATATAGTAACATGCTGTCTCCAACTAGACTTAATTTAAACCCAATTAACAAAAAGGAAACCATGCCTGGTACTAGAAACCTAGCTATCTTCCCAGGGCTAGTGTAGTCAAGAATCTTGGAGAAAATATAGTCACCACTTTACTAAACCGATGTAATCCCTAAACATATTCTAAATCTTTCTCTTTATATCCACAGATAGGTTTAGTGCTCATCCCTCATCAAGCAAACTTTTCTTTGCAACAAACTGAGACCCAAATGGAGAACCACAACCAATCAAAATGCAGAGTCGTGGAGTCCAGTCCCAGGGGATACTCTGCAGAAACCTCCTGCACCTAACACTCAGGGAACATCAAAGAAACGTGGACAGAAAAAAATCGTAAAGGCCAGAAGATTAGGGAGTTTTCTGTTACATTGTTTCTTTTAGTAATGTCAAAAGCTGCACTCAAAGTCTAGCTAACTTAACTGCCTAAACATGAGCTGAACAAGAACAACCCTAGACAGGTGCATGAGGGAAGCCCACAGGCCTACACCACGAACTACAGGCAGCTAATAAATGCCAAGAGCGGGAGAGATAGTCTTCCCTAGAAAAGAGGACACCAACTGGTTAATCAGATACTAATGGATCAGCCATCCCTAAAGACATACACACAAGTAACATTCTACAGACTGAGCAAGTTATATTTCTGTGTGTGTGTGTGTGTGTGTGTGTGTGTGTGTTTGTTTGTGTGTGAACATATCAGAAATTAATGAAAAATAAGCCATGAATTCAAAAGTGAGCATAGGAGGGTTCAGAGAGAGAAAGGGGAAGGGGAGATGATACCATTCTAGTCACAATAATCCTTGTAGAAAGAGTGCTGCTGAAAATTTCATAATCTAGACCCTCAGGATGCTGCAGGCCATTAGGGATGAGAACAGCAAAGGACTGACAGAAAAGAGACATGCAGACCAAGGGAACAGACTGGAAGAGCCAGAAATAAACCCAGTTATAGTCACCTAATGTTTGGCAAAAACAGGCAGAAACTATGACAAACGATACCAGGAAACCTGGATGTCTGCCTGCCGATTAGATCCATATCTCTCACCCTACACAAAAGGTGACTCACAATAGATCAAAGACCTTAGTTTAAAATCAAAAATGCTGGAACTATTACAGTCTCAGATATAGTTAGAGTCAGGGACTTTCTGAATAGAACTCCAAAGGCATAGGACAGCATGGAGTTGAAAGGCTTCTCCACACAGCAAAGACAAGGTGTGTAAAGTACAACTAAAAATCAAAGAAACAGCATACAGAATGGGAGGAAGCCCTTGCCAGTTATATTTCAGACAAGCAGGGAGTTAGTATTTAAAATGTAATTTTTTAACTGTACAAAAAAATAGTAAAAGCAAAAAAAAAAAAAAAAAAAAAAAAAAACCAAATCTTCCAATCAATATTTGGGCCAATGGATTTGAACAGCTAATTCTCAAAAGAAGAAATATAAATGGTCTGGTCGGTAATTTTTTTTAAAGTTTTCAAGATCCTTAAGCATCTGTGAAATGCAAATTAAAACTGTTTTGAATTCTATCTCACAATTGTCAGAATGGCCCAGGGCAATCTAATACAACAAACAAAAACAAACGTTGGTACAGATGCCACAAAAAAAAAAAAAAAAAAAAGCAGATTTATTCAGCACTACTATGATGTAAACAGGCCCAGCGCTGTGGAAGCAAGTGTGGAGGTTCTGTAAACGCAGGAAGCAGTCGCTGTTGGGCCCAGCTCCATCACCCTGAGGACTCGGAGCACTACAGAGACACTTGGACATCCGTATTGTTGCTCTCTTCATCACAGACAGAAAATAGAAGGAACCTAATTGTTGATAGATTAATGGAGAAAGAAAACACGGTGCATAAACACAGCAGAAGTCTATTTGGCTATTTAAAAAAAAAAGTGAGACTGTGGCATTTGCAAGAAAAGAATTGGAACTAAAATTGCTTAGGCAAAGTGAAGCAACCCAAGGGCAGAGACAAGTTGGCCATGTTTTCTCTCACATGTAGAGTAGAGATTTCAGTTTTCATGTATGTGTGCATACTGTGTAGAGGTATTGATATGTATGTCTTGAAACTAGAGAGAGGACCCGGAAAGAAGAAAGAAGGGAGGGGACCGGGAATAACAAGATAATAGAATGAGTGTACAGGGAAGCAGAGTGCGGCCTGCTGAGAAAGGAAAGGGACCAGTGAGAAATCAGCAAAAGGAGCTGGGGAGGGGTAACGGCTGAGTTCAACAGAAGTAAACTAGGAATGAACATGCAGGAATTAAATTCACCAGTTTGTATACTGATTTTTAAAAACAAAATAATTACTTTAAGTGTAATGAGATTATTTTAAACATAGAATTTGGGTCAAACCAAAGTGCTTATGCGTGACAGACAAGTTGTTTATCACTGAACTAGCCTTGCCTAAAAAATATTATAGGTAAATGCCTGAGGTCTAATCATGTATTTGAATTATATCACTAGTACATGATTCGTCTTTATCCACGGTTAAGACCTGATGCCCACAGAGTCTGCTAATAGTCTTTGGCAAATGCCTCTGATACTATGCCCTTGGCCTGCAGGATAGCAGATGTGACTGCACCATTCCCTTATGGGTGCTGCGAGAGTTTAGGCATGTCAGCCAGTGTTTTCATTGAGGCAAAACTTTGTGTTTTGCATTACTAGTCTTTAATATATATAAAATATTGAAAAAGTCACAAGAAGATATCAAAATACCTATCTTGGGCTCCAAATATGATATTGGCTCTTCCTCCAGAAGACCTAGGTTCAGTTCCTAGTACCCACATGGCAACTCAAAACTACCTTTAACTCTGATGCCCTCCTTTGTCCTTAGTGTGTGTGTGTGTGTGTGTGTGTGTGTGTGTGTGTGTGTGTGTGTGATTGAGCTCAGGGCCTCTGAAAGAGCAGTCAGTGTTCTTAACCGCTGAGCCATCTCTCCAGCCCCCTTTCACAAACTTTCATTAAGAGAAAACATTCATACACATTAAAAAAAAAAAGACTTTCTGGCATTAAAATAGTTTCTCTCTATATATGTGTCTGATACCTATGTGGCAATTTTGCATTCCCTTGCCTCAACTCCTTCCAACACCCACCCTGGCTTTGTTCTTGACTCTTTCCCTGAAAGATGTCAGAAAGTACTTGGAAGACAACCTCTTAGGAAGTCTAGATCTTGCCTTTCCTCCTGCTCATTAAGTGTTCGTGTTTCCTAAGTAACCGCTTCTTGCTCACTATTGCTCCAGTTTCTTCACTGTGGCTCTGTGCTTAGAGTGCAGGGCTGGGCTCTTAATAAGCAGCCCGTTTCTGCTTCTCCTCACAGTACTCTGTTCTCCCCAACACAGCGGGATAACTCTTGGAAAAAATTAATCTTATCGTCACTTGCCCTGCTTAGAACCGACCCAAACTCCTCCTATACACCATACCGGTATTCTGGATGCTGTCTGCCGCTAACCTCCAGTCATAGAACACGATGCTCTCTGCTACCCCGGTCCTATTACACTGCCCTCCTGCAGTCCCAGGGCTGTCCTAGGTCCCATCCTTTTGCATTCTCTAGCTTCCTGGCTCTTTATCAACATGCAAATCTCTGCTAACTCCCTGAGACTGCTTCAGTGGCTACTGCTATGCTACCTCCAACTGCCCCCATACACTTCTTAAGACTTCCCATTGTACAGTCTCTAACTTACGGGTTATTCATGTTTGCTTCTTGTTTTCTTGCTGTGATGTCACTCTCCCTTATAATTCTTAGAACAGTACCTAGCACACAGTAAATGACCAATACATATTCATTGAGGAACATGAATACATACACACACACACACACACACATATACAATTCCCACATGCCACCCAGAGGCATAATGCAAAACTAATACTAGAGTGTAATAAGTGGTCTTTTGTGTCAACTGCTCTAAGCCATAGGGTGACTAGGTAGTTCAGTGGTTCTCAACCTTCCTAATTCTGTGACCCTTTAATACCGATCCACATGTAATGATCCTCCAACCATTAAAGTACTTTCTCTGCTACCTTACAACTGTAATTTTGCTACTGTTATGAATCAAAATGCAATATCTGTGTTTTCCAATGCTTAGGTGACTATGTAAAAGGGTCATCTGATCCTTCCAAAGGGGTCCTGACCCAGAGGTTGAGAACTTCTGAAGTGGTTACCTGACCATTATTTCTGAGTTCTTCTGGAACAGTGTCGCTGGAAGTGCTTTGCGTTCTAGCTGGTAAATGAAGTGAAGCACTTACCCACCCCATCCTGAATTAAGGGGGCGCACAGTGCAGCAGGAATCTGTACCACCAGCCTTCCTGGGCTTCCAGCTTGCAGAAGCAGGTGTGGAAGTTCTCAGCCTTCAGAATCATGTTTAATAAACAGACAGGTGTACGTGTGCAATGTGCATGTGTTGGCATGTGTGTGAGTGTGTGTGAGTGTGTGAGTATGTGTGTGTACATACTCTCTGTGTAAATACATGTGTGGTAGCTTCTGTCTTTCTATAGAACTTTGAATAATACCTACAGTAGCGTGTTATATCTATACTAAAAGACTGAAAGGTAACAGCAGCTGCAGATGAAAAATACCACCATCTTTTGAGCTGGAATACTAAAACACGTTGTTTTGGTTTTCTGCTTGCCGTAGAAGCCAGCTTTACAATGATCGCAGCCCGTTTTGGTTTTGTGCAGCCAATAAAGAGTCTTTGAAACACAAAAATTAAGCAATAAGGTGTGACAGAGAGCGTGGCGATTGTATGGTAATGAAGTCCAGAGGCATCAAAAGTTTGATATATTGCTAAGCACATCCATTTCCCTTGGGTATAATTAAAGTCTGCAAAGCTTGCCCCGGAGTCACAGATAGAAACAACCCTCCCCGTAGATAAATATGGTTCCAACTACTGCCCTGGTGCTATGGTGGCATTCAATTATTCCTCACCAGGAAAACGAAACTGAAAGGGATTCAGAACTTGGGTTCTGGAACCATCAGAGCAGCTCACAAGATTAACCCTAATTCCTGCAGTACAACTGCACCAAATTAATGAGAACAAGCACAATTAGTGCGGTTGCAGACAGCACAGTAACAACAAAGGCTTCTAAACACCTGTCAGCCCAGATCATCTCTTGGGCTGTGGAGGTCTAGAAATAAGCCTATTAAATATTTAACATTTAAATATTTCAACCAGAACGGATTAAATGAGCAGAAATTAGATATGAACAGTCAAACCTGTTTAGCATCTTATAGAACCAAAATTTGAACACACTGTAGGTTTTTTTTATTTAAAAAAAAAAATGCCATCACAAGGATTTTTCAAAACAGACTGCTTCAAAAATAGTCTCTGCATGCCAGTATCCTGCATTGCCACCTAGTATGTGCAACTGTTCAAAACAGTTCATTGTAAAATAAATTTGCATATACACACATCCACATAACGATAGCATATTTTGTAACACATAAAATCTTGTTTCTTAATGGAATAGTAGTTGCCAATGGCATGAAGGACAGGGGAAGGGGTGGTGGAGAGACGATAGCAATAGGAACAGGCCACCAGCGGGCAGGAGGTTGACATTTCTGGAATAGCTCTAAAGTGCTAATAGAGGGGACTTTGAAGCTTTGCAACACAGGAGGTGACAAAGATGTCTGCTACCTTGATCTGTTTACTCCACCTTTTTATACATAGATATAGAAATAGATATATAGTTATAGATAGATAGATAGATAGATAGATAGATAGATAGATAGATAGATAGATAATAGATAGATGGATAGATAGATGATAAATAGGTAGATAGATTGAGATGACAGACAGATCTGTTCATTCCACCTTCTCTCTGTGTGTGTGTGTGTGTGTGTGTGTGTGTGTGTGTGTGTGTAGAAACATCACATCACACCACGCCCTGTAAATAAGCAGAAACACTGCGTGTCAATTAAAACTATAAATATAATTACAAAAATTGCCATTTCTTTCATAAATATTTTATGCTATTGAAATGTAAGTAGCAGCAGCTACCAGAAGTACACAATTAAATGTCAGTGACTAGATAAAAGCACACTCAAGTGCAGAACATTGGGTATGACTCATGTTTAAACCTGAAGCCATGGGCTGGAGAAATAGCTCAGTGGTTATTAAAAGCACATATTGTTTCTTACAGAGGATGCTAGTTCAGTTCCCAGTACCCACAGCGGGCAGTTTGCAACTGCCTGGAGATCTAGCTTCAGGGAGTTGATACATCTCCCACCTCCTTGGGCACATTCACAGACACATAAGCAAGCACATAAATAAATAATAAAAAATCTTAAAATAAAAGTAAATGAATAAATAAAAACTGCAGCCACAAGATCCAGTTTAATATAAAAGAGGGCTTTTGTTGCTTTTATTGAAAGTATATTATTTTCTCATACGATATATCCTGATTGCAGTTTCCCCTTCCTCTACTCCTCCCAGCTCCTCACCACCTTCCATCCCTCTGGATCCACTCCCTTTCTATATCTTATTAGAAAAGAACAGACTTCTAAGAGATAACAAACAAACATAACAACATAAAATTAAATTAAAACTATCATAGCAAAGTTGGTCATGGCAACCCAACAGGAGGATGTGAGTCTCCAAAGCAGGGACAAGAGTCAGAGGTCCAGTTGTTCTCAGTCAGGAGTTCTAGTAAATACTAAGCTAATAGCTATAATATATTCACAGAGGACCTGGTGCAGACCCATGTAGGCCCTGTGCTTACTGCTTCAGTCTCTGTGTGAGCTCATATGTGCCTTGCTTTGTTGATACAGAGAGCCCTGTTCTCCTGGTGTCCTCCATCTCCTCTGACTCTTAAAAAAATCTTTCTGCCTCCTCTTCTGTGGGATTCTTTGAACTCTTGGGGGAGAGATTTAATGGAGACATCCCATTTAAAACTCTCCATGTAATGTCTAGCTGTAGGTCTCTGCATCTGTTCCCATATGCTGCGAGAGGAAGTTTCTCTGATGATGAGTAGTTAAGGCACCAATGTCTAAATATAGCAGAATATCAATAGGACTCATTTTATTGAAACTTTTATTTTAGACCAATAGTATCTGGTTTTTCCCTGTTTCTGGGCTATCTAGTCTCTAATTCTTGGTCACCTCAGCAGTATCAGACATGAGTTCCATGTCCCGGAGTGGGTATTAGGTCAACTCAGATATTGATTGGTTACTCCTACAAGTTCTGAGCCACCATTGCCCTAGCGTATTTTTCATGAAAGACAGATTGTAGATTAAAAGTTTTCTGGCTGGGCTGGTGCTTACATTTCTCTTCATATGTAATTTGGATATTAGTTTTCTTCCAGCTGTGGAGCTGGTCAAACTCTTTTCCCATTCTGTAGGCTGACGCTTTGTCAGATCGATGGTGGACTTTGTTTTTCAGCTTCCTGTTTATTAATCATCTTAGTGTCTGAGCTGTTGGTGTTCTGTTCAGAAAGTTGTCTCCTGTTCCAATGCATTCAAGGATATTCCCCACTTTCTCTTCTATCAGGTTCAGTGTATCTGGTTTTATGTTGAGGTCTTTGATCCACTTGGACTTGAGTTTTATGCAGGGTGATAGATAGGAATGCATTTGCATTCTTCTACATGCAGACATCCAGTTTGACCAGCACCATTGAATTCCTTAAACCAGTGGTGTTGAACCTACAATCTCAACATTTGGGGGCTTTAAACAAGGAACCAATGGAGCAGTAGAAGTTGGAAGCCAGCCTGGGCTACACTACTAGATCCTGACTCAGGAAAAAAATGAATAAAGTCATCTACAGAAGCCAAAGTACAGGAGTAACAGCAATTAGTTACCAATGGACTGTGAAGAATTCTATTAATGATACAACATGAAAGAGCAAGGTGAGAAATAACGGGAGCCATTAGCTTCCATAGGCACTTTAAAATTTTCAAGTCCCAGCATGCCTGTCCTTCAGATCTTATTTCCGGGGTCTCTTTGTGACCACGGAATAAGTACTGATAAAGTATGTTTGGTGAAACTAGGTCATATCAGTGTCATCTGGGGCTTAGCTTCATCTGCTTAGTCTAGCCTATACTCTTCAAGAAATGTGCATTGCTTTACCCCATCGGATTTAACACTGTGCTAGGAACCATTAACTGTGAACAAACCCCTAATATTCAGGAATTAGCTTTGTAAGACTCAGGATGTGAGTTAAGTTATGCAGAGCACACTGCTTAGGAGTATTTACAAGAAGTAAGCAATTAGAAACTGGTGCATTCAGAAAGGTGTTACTCGGGTGCATTGGCTCATGGATGAGCCCTCGCTTGCAAACCTGGCTTCTGTTGACATGTTCTGAGGCATAGGATGGTGCCTCTAGGTTTGACAGACGCAACCAGGAGAGTCATGCATGTGCCAAAAAATACACCTCAGAGCAGAGTCACTGACCATCCATAGTGCTGGAGAGCTGCCTCAGGCTCAAGAAGGAGAAGGGAGACCTTTATGCTCAGAGACCAGCTGACCCCACGATGTGCGTGCATGGCGGCTTCCTGCCTGGGACTGGATTGTGTTTATTTTTTATTGTGGTTGTGTTTAGTTTTTACATTTTATTTTCAATTGACTTTATTTATGCAGTCGCACAGTTGATGCTTCAAGACAAGTCTGCACCGAGTGATAATCAAGCAAAGAGGAAACACATCTATCTCCTCATATGGCTCATTATTTGAATCTTTGTGTTCCACAGATTCAAACGTCTGCCTAGGACTTGGTTGAAATATCCAAAAGAAGGTTTCTTATAATAAAAGCAAGAGTGACTGGACATAGAGGTGAGTGTTTGAACTCAGGAGGCTGAAATGGCAGACTTTAAGATCTGAAAGGTGGTCTATACTTCATAGAAAGACCTGTTTCCAAAAACAAAGGTAACCAGAAACACAAGAATCTTCTTGGGAGGGGCAAGGTACCATCAACAAACCCAGAACAGCATTTCTAATGTTTGTGCTGCAGTTATTACAATCTAAAGGATACTCAACTAGATTTGGAGAGTGCAATCCCCATCATCTCTCCCTTCCCGATGGTCCATAAGGCACATCTGTAAGTTAAGTTTCTAAAATACACTATGAACCAGTCTCCTGAAATCCTGCCTTCAGACTTCAGTTTGCTATTCTCATTGTACCCCTTCTTTCTGGTTTGCTTAAATACTCATTGTTTAAAACTCATGTGACTCAGTGCTCTGCCACTGTGAAGTCCAGGGTGGGTTTTAGGTTTTGTGTTACACTGTTTCTTTGTAAAGAGCTTGCACTTGCTACGGAATACGGAGGGAAGTATGGAGGACCTAGACACAACTTGGGGCCACCATTAAAAATGAATGGATATATACCAGAAGCTAGCAAGCAAAATGCCTTCACTTATGTGATCAAAATTTCTGAAATCAACAAACTATAACTGATGCGTCTGTAGGCAGCCCAGGGAAAAGCATAGGTGGACAGCGGTGCTAATCCTATACATGGCCTGCTAAGCACAGTACTAATACTAACAATGAACAAGTTCAATAGAATTAAGGCCAAAAAGTTATAATGGAAAATAATGTCAGTTAGATTGTCACTTTCTCCAGGGTCCCACAAAGACCCAGAGTTAAAAAATAAGTTGGTTTTGATCTCCTTGCCCTGCTGTTTATCCAACTCAATACAAACAGAAAAGCTGCTGACAGATTCAGGGCACGCCTTCCAGCTTTTTATAAGAGCCAACTGCCCAGCCAGCCTTGTTCCCCATTTCATCCCGAATACTTACAACTGCCATGACCTCGCTCTGTCTGCACCTTCCCGAAGAACTCCAGGACACCTATAGCAAGAAGGCAGCCCCAGTCCAAGTTACCGCTTCCCACTGCCCCCCTGGATCTCACAGTAAGTACTCTACGCTTTCACTAGTCTCTTTCATTGCTTGCTGTTTCACTCTCTAGTCTCAATTTCTGTATCATACTAGTCTGCATCCTGTAGTGATCAAACTGACGAAGTCCCAAATACATAAACACTAGTATCCTATATCGGCTCTGAAATTCCATGTTCAATCCTGAATACTTCTCCTGAGAAAGTCTGTCACTTTTGATTTAGTATTTCAAAATTCTCAGATGCCTAGCTTGCCCGTTTTTTTAATCATAAAACCTTCTACAAGGACATGAATTTCTATGAAAGAAGTAGCAAACATGTAGCTCTCCCGACACTGGTCCACTCACTGTTTAATGCACTATCGAGTCATATTAAAATATTTTTTTTTGGTCACTTTGCTTCAACTTTCCTCATATTTGGGGGTCCCCTCACATAGTAATGGGAGGAACTTCTTATTTCGGGGATAACTTCACATAGTACATAATCACCTTTTTGTTTTGTAACATGAAAATGTTTTATGTTGACATGAAGCCTTCTTATTTATGTTTCCAAACAGGGAAAACAAACTGTGTAGATATTGAGTTCTGGGAGATGGAGGTCAAGGTAGGCTGAAATGCCTAAATAAATCTGTAAGTGGCTCATGAATAATTGAACCGACAAACAAGCTAGCTCAATTATACCAAAAAAATGATTGCTCGGTGCCCTGTATTATATCGTTTGTGGTTTAAAAAAAAAAAAAAACGAAGTTAAATATAAATTTAACCTCCCTTCCCACTGCTTAAAGTTTCCAAAAGGGCCTGTCGGGAAAGGTGAAATTTTCCATGCTTACTTTCAGCCTAACGGGGAAAGACTGGTGGGGGATGTAGAAAAAATGTTTAGCAAACACTACTGATTCATGGAGGCGAAAAGCGTTTTTAATTTTATCATGATAAAATTATGTGGAGAAAACGAAGTCAATGGAAATATATTTACAATAACAGGTAGGTAGATCCCTACCTGGATCTGTTCCACAAAAAGAAAGTCATCAAATAAGTAAGAGAGGCTTGTTTTCTCTCTAAGACTATGTTGCTGCATCTACAGAATAACAATACTGGCTATACTTACTGGCCTTTGAAATAATTTTTTGAGGAATAAACCTTAACCCACTCAATTGATCACAGGACACAATAAACAACCAATGAAACACTTATTAAAATATCCTTAAACAGAAATTTTGGAATAAAACTAAACATTGTGATCGGCTGCAACAACCACAGCCCACCTCAGGAATGGGTGCTCTTCTTGCATGGTGGGGGAGGGAAAGGAATACACTCTGCCTCACTCAGTATTCTCCACACTCAGTAGCCACTCACTGTATTTTGGTAGTGTCTAAATTTGTCACTATTGTATTAACCTGTCTCTGATTCAAACAGGATACAAGAAAGTCAACTACTTGGAATGACATTTGACATCTGTTCTAGAACTTGGGGTAACATTGTACCACACCGTTTCCTGAGTCCCTATGCATCTTCATAATGTTTCCCCAGTCCCATCTCAGATCCTGTACCTAGTACTCACCTTCAGCTTCTCTTGTGAGGTAGCTCTCAGCAGTGTGATCTTCTTCTTCCTTGAGATGGTAGATATCCTAAGAAATCAAACCCATCAGTAATTTTATTCCCTCCCAAACTGATAATCTAGGAAGTTTACACTCTGCATGCTCACTCCATCCTGCCCCATGTTAAATGTAAAGAAATAACCTTCTCTCTACAGAATACATTCCCGTGTCCTCTATACTAGCAAAAACTATGCATGAGTGATGAACATGAAATAGAAAAGAAATCAAGAGTTGGTGAGTCTATCTAAATGTGATAATGAATGTTTTCTTCCAATATATGAAAACATATTTATGGGAGAATTCATACTCATATAGTGTGGAACATATAAGTCGAAGTAAAAAGGGGGGAAAAAGTATATTTTTTGCCTTTAAGGAAGAATTTACAAATCACTAGAGAAGCCAAGAAAAATGGAGTGCAGTTCATGGGGGGACAGCAAAATCCCTCAGTCTCGGGAAACTTCAAAGATAAACTGGATTACCACCTGGGACATCACAGGAGAAACTCACGGCTTGAACCGGCCCCTATCTTGTCTGTGGCGCCTTCATACTTTGAGTCTCCGGCTTAGCAGACTTGCAGTCTGATTTTCTAGAGACATTACTCGTTGATTTTAGACCTTTGGTGTTCAGGCAGTTGCTAACACCTAGAGTTCCTTTAAAGAAAGGTTTAAATCCTCAACAGAGCCATCCTTATCTCTCCTTCCCAACGTCACTTTAAGATGTGTTTAAAAACCTTCACCGGAGGTAGCCACTGAAGGGCTGGCGGGGTAGAACTTTTAACTGAGAAGATAAGTGTGGTGAAGATAATTGTGCCAGGAAACCAAACTTTCCTCTGTAAGATGTCATTTTTCAAAAATCAATCTAACGTAGCCAATTAAAGTGGTGGGGAAGGGTAAGCCTTCGGAGAGATAAATATACCTTGGAATGGCATCCTAATACTCACAGAAGGTTCTTGGGAAATTTTTCTCTGACACTGAAATAAATACATGTGATTCATCATCGCAGAATTAGGAACCAGGGCTTGGCTATTTGGTTTTCTCCCCCCCCCGAAATTCACAGCAATTTATTTTTCCACACCCACAGCAAGCAAAATTCTCAGAGTGGAAGCCACCCAACTCGGCACCAGCCGCTATGGCTGATGGAACAGGGGGAAGACCTCCACTCTGCTTTCTGAGCCCCACCTCTTTTGTGTTCCCAGTCTCCAGGTAAACTGATCAGAAACCGTGAAGATAAGTAATGATCTGGGAAGATACTAGGAAGAAAGCCCAATTTGAACCAGCTCTTCACCAGGAGTACGCTCCCACTGTCTCTCTTCCTCAGTTTAGACCAGCACTAATGTTCCTCCCTGGAAAACCTCTCTTAATAAAGGCTACTCAGTCACCAGAGTGCTGGCATCATTTCCAGCGTATTTTCTTATTTCCCCTTCGTGAATTCATATAATCACATAATCCCTCTAGACCAGATATGGTAAATTTACATGTAGTCAAAGACTGTAGCTTACATTTTAATGTTTTCAATTTTCCCATCAAGCCCACCAGTCTCAAATGCCCCCAAAGGCAATAATCTCACCTTCCTGTTACCTTTCCAGCATCTTCAACATCTGAATTTGCATACCTGAATTTTATGCAAAAAAAAAAAAAATACCTGCCTACTGACCTGAGAGGGTCTATGTCTATTACACTGCAGACGGAGGGCAGAGGAATCCTTATATCCACCGCACACGTTCTAATACCTAAATAGTATGAAAATGAACATCCTAAGGGCTTGACAGATACTTAATAGTCAAGGAACGACATGATCACCAATAAAAGAAACCCGGGCTGCTTGAGAGCTGCCTATCCGTGCATGCATGATAGGGTGAGCATGTAACTTTATTCTGCCTATATTCTAAAAAACTCCAGTTCCTTATTGTGCTCTAATAGTTGGAAACATTTTTTCTATAAACAGGTTTAAAATTTTTATTTTATGTTTTACAGAGGGCAAGGATTGGTGGAAGAAAGAATATGACTTTGTTAGGGCTAAAAGGGGGCTCTTTTTTCATCTAACTGGGTCCTGGGTTTGATTATGAACTCCCTGAAGGAGAACGCAGTGGCCACTTGACAGTCTCGGCACAGATATTTTAATACACGGGCAGATATTTTAATGAGGAGAACACACTCCAACCCACCCCACTCCCATTTTCCAGAGAGTTCTCAAGGACATGGAGTGTCCATTTAAATAGACATGATTCCAAACCATCAATACGAGTTTGGATGCATTTCTCCCTGAACAAGATAAACCTCAAGTTGAACAGTTGTAAAATTTTGCGTCTGGAAGGCTAAGACTTAGAATGAACAGATCATGAGCAAGGACAACACAATAAACCTGGCCTGGAATGAATGCGGGGAGAGAGGATCACAACTAAAAAGCCAGGAGATTGAGAGTTTTTCACAAGTATGACTACACAGTCGACATCTCTCCAAGCCCTCCCTCTCTCACCTTTAGCCTTCACTTTGCCATGTCTCTACTGTAAGCTCCTTCACCTTCCTCTTGCCCTGTTTGCCTCCGTGGCTGGGGATGTATCATTCTTTCAAGTGATCCATATTCATGTACCTGTTCACAAATGCACCTTGGCCCCACCATAAGTGATTCCATCTAATACATACACACGCACAATCATACACCCACATGTGTTGCATGCGTGTGCACCATATTCCAGATCCCAAAAGCTATTTCAGATATAGCATTCAATCCTCACATTTAAAAAGAACATAGTGTGTATATAGAATTCTTTTTGAAGGATATAGTATTTGTACATCTACGTCCCACAGAAATGAATGGCTTTCAGAAGATTTGTCTTCTCTCACAGAAAATCAGATGTTCTTAATTCTCCCTTCTCAGTATACTGCATGGCAAGCCACTTTCATTTATGTACTGACTCCCAAGGAGGAGGTTAAACCAGGCTTTGGGGGCAAGGCTGTACCTGAATTCAATTTTCTTCTTTATTCTTTTTCTCAAAGGGCACAAGCCTGGGTTTTCCCCATATTTCCTACAACACTCTTTTATTTAGTTATAAAATAGTCATGAGCTTGGAGGCCATTCCTCTGCATAAACACGTGCAGTCCTCACTGTTCTGACTTAGTGTCTCGGGGTCAGTCAATAGCTAATTTCTTTGAGAAATGTATGGCCCGTCTGTCATCATACAAAAGCAGATCTGGCCACATCTCCTGTGAGAGTTTCAAGCAGCTCCTGGCAAAAGCATCTGCCCTTTCTCTGCCTGAGTGAGTCCTATCAATACGCTTTCTTAGGCCAGGGAATGATATGGAGACTGATGAGGAACTATGAAAATGGTGTGTTTAACAATTCTTAAGATACTCCCTAAAGGAAAGCACTACGTCATCCATCTTCCAGATAGCTGGAGACACAAAGAACCTAGTCACACGAGTGACTCTTTTTTAACTCACTACTTTCTACCATGTCATTAGTCAAATGTCTAAAAGAAGCTGATTTAATATGTTTAAATGGCCTAAAATATAAAAATGATCATTTGTCAAAGACAAGTTCCTTCATTTAGACAGCTGTATAGGAGCCTTTTCCCAAAGGATCTGTTATTACCCAGGACAACATTTCCCTCAAAAACAAATGCTGTGCCACACGAGAGCATCTTCTACAAGTAAATACACGAGTCGATAGAATTTTAAGTAACGTTAATCAAGAAATCAGTACATCTGCATATAATTCTAATTCATCTCAAACTTCTTAGGTTATTTCTTGTTATTTTTATTTTTCTATCTTAAGGCAGTGGAATTTGAAGGCAAAGGTACAGGAACTCTGGAATTAATCCCAAGCTTAAATTCAAGGTCCGGTTATGTATAGTGTAGTTGGGGATAAGTTAGTTAATCATCAGAGCTATGATTTCTTCATCTGCAAATCGTAGGTAATAAAGCTAATCTTGCTGCTAAGAAGATTGTACAAGGTAATACCTGTAAATATTTGCTTTCATGGTGTCTGACACACACCATGCATACAAACAAAATTGGCATTAGACACTTAGAACATTGCATAGTTACATAAACTTAAGCTTTCAAAACTGTCAAAACTAACTCTTAGAGAACTCACCTGATGACCCATTCAAGGATTTTTGTATATCGTCGTGACAGTAATCAAAGTCAAACTCTGTGGCTAAATTAGACTTAAAATCAAAATATTTGGAAGTTAGAATGAGAGATGTGGATAAAAACATCTTTAGTTACCCAAAGTATTGTGATATGGATGGTACCACGGAAGCAGACCCTGTATGGAATGAGGAAGCATGGGTAAAGGGCATGCCAGGAAGATGGATGAGAAATGGAGAGGAACCCACCAGTGAGAAGGCCAGGATGCCAAGTAAAGAGCCACTTCATACAAATCTGGCCCTGCAGAGAATCCCTAGGTTAAAAATACTACACCATGAGTTCTCCTAAAGAAGCTAGACTTAGGACTCATTGACCTTCTGCTGTGACCTACAGAACAGACAGCAGAAAAGGTGGGAAATGTAGAGTTCTGTAACAGGGACAAATCCACCATTCCAGTTGTCCACAAAGGCCAGAGCAGCAGTGGGAAACTAAATAAAAGCATGAGAAAGCTAAGAAAGCACAGTTAGAGACGTGCTGAGCTATAGCGGCATCAAAGAGAGTGTGAATGAGGTACTCACACTGTCCACATTCACATAGGAAGCCCAGTGTCCTGCCCATCCCTTTTTGAATATGTAACATTAAGTGTTTAGCCACCAAGTAAAGAAAGAAATCAGCATGTTTTTCTTGTCTTCCTGCTTTGCAATTATTTAATAATCTTTTGTTTAAAGAAAGGGTGGAAGCTTTTTAGTCTGGTACAATTTGCTTTTGTATTTCCAATTTTGTTGCCTACATCTTTGGAATCAGATTTCAAACTAATCATGACCCTTGCCAATTACAAAGAATTTCTCTTACTTGCTTTCTTTGAGTCATATAGCTTTAGACTTTATGTTTAAGTCTATAAATCACCTAGAGATATTTTCATATACTCTGCAATATGGAACTAATTTCTTTCTTATGCCTGTGTTTGGTTGGTGGGTTGGTTGGATGAGTGAGTGGTTGGTTGGTTGGTTTATTCATTAATTCATTGTCCAGAGGCAGTGTCTTGCTCTGTAGATCAGGCTGGCCCTCAATTATGATCCTCCTATATCAGTCTCCCAAGTGCTTTGATTACAGACATGTCCCATTATAGCTATTTTCTACTTATTTATATTTCATCACTGTGTATTCAAGAAACAGCTTATCAAATTAAAGAAAATATTTTAAAGCTATACATCTGATAAAGTATATCGTGTGTGTGTGTGTGTGTGTGTGTGTGTGTGTGTGTGTGTGTGTAATTTAAAAATCCAATAGAAAAGACAAACTAACAGTATTAAAAATAGACAAAGGACCTGAATAGATATTTCTCAAAAGAAGACATACAAATAGACAACAGGTATATGAAAAATGTTCACCATCCCTCATCATCAAAGAAACTTTAAAATTAATATCATAAAATACCACTTTGTACCTGTTAGAAAAGCTATTACCAAAGTGACAAATGGTAAATCTAGCAAGGATTCAGACAAAGGTAAGTACACACTAGTGAGGACCCAAAGTATGATAAATATCATGAAAAGTACAGCAGAGCATCCTTGAGAGATTAACTATGTAACTAGCACATGACTAGAAATCACCCTCAAGGTATCTCTACAAAGGAAAGTGGGAGTAGCTAAGAAGTACATCCATTCCATATTCAGTGATGCACTCACAATAATGACGATGTGAGGTTAACCAAAGTCTCTACAAGTGGATAAATGGATCAAGAAAAGGTGGTACATATATGCCATTAAATGGATTATCCTTTGAAAAGAAGGAAATACTATCATTTAACCACACAAGTGAACCTACACTAAGTGAAATAAGCCAGGCACAGAAAACCAAGTCCTGCCTTGCCAGTGCGAAACGTTGAAGTATATAATTAGACAACAGAGTAGTCTCTAGGGCCAGGGATGAAGGCTTGGAGATGGAGGGATGCTGACCAGTTAAACAGGAAGAAAATCCTTTGAGTTCTAACACACAGCAGGGTAAGTATAGCTAATAGCAGAGTGCTCAGCGTGATCAGTTTCAGGGTCTTCTCTAATAAGTCATGGTCCTTCATGATGCTATACGGACGAGCTTTACTCAATTGCTGTTCTTTGTACCCTGTTAGCTAAATTATATACTCTCTATGAATCCATCTCTCATGTTGAAAATGACTCAAATTAGTCTCAATGACTTTTGTATCCAGCCATCTATTGTTGGACTTCACTTTTTGTTAAATTCTATTTTGTCTCAAGCCTGTTTTAGCCTATGCTCCCATTCTCACTGAAGAACATTCTGAGATGCCCAAACATCTGACTGAAGACTAGAGTCTTCTTACCCTTTCATTCCTGACATTATGCTTGTTGCTAAGTCCTCTGGATGCCAAATTATCAATAACTCTGTGACTGATCTCAGTGATATTGGCCAGAAAACTAAAGTACAACTCTAGCCATTCTGATTCTGCCTTTTAAGGTATTAAACTTCAGTTGTACTGTGTCCTTGTACAGGTCCTGGGATTTGGATCTGACTGGGGGTAGCAGGAGAATGAAGAAAAGACAGATGGACACTTGACAGCAAGCTAGGCTCGGGTGTTCATATAGAGTTGAGCAAAGAAGCAGGTTTATTGCAGACAGCTAATCAAGGAGGTAGTGTTATCACACATGAGCAAGGAGGCAGCGTTATCACATATGAACAAGGAGGCAGGGTTATATGCAGCTGGGTCAAGGAGACAGGTTTAGCTATCTCAGTAGGAGCAGTCTCTGTAGGGGAGGAGTCGTCAGGCCATAAATATCAGGGATAAGGGGGAGATAACTATAGTGAAGATTAGCCACACATGCTGTCAGCACTTGGGCAAGCATTCCACAGCACACCACCCCATCCTAGGAGGCTTTCTTTTATATTAGTTAATGAATGAACACATCTATACAAATGATCAGAAATACATGCAAATAAGGGGAAAGAACTTTGAGATGAGTTACATACTTGCACCAAGATGACATATCATGTCATTGTATAACAGGCCATCCTTTGGTGGTCAGCTGACTCTCACCATGTGCAGACACAGTGGAAGAGTGATATCTATATTTCTCCATTTTAACAGGCTCTGTAGAATTATTCTACATTAACTGCCACTCTGGGTGTTATGACTGTAGACTCCATTTTTAACAAATGTTGGAAGATTTTTATGGTAGAATTAGAAGTTGCTGTTGTTCATCTTATTTTTTCCTATATGTCTAAATTCAAAGGATGAATTAAATGATTAAGATACTTCTGCTTCCTCCTCCTCCTCCTCTTTCATCTCCTCTTCCTCTTTTGCCTTCTTCTCCTTCCTTCCTTTCTTCATTTTTTCCTTCCTTTCTTCCTGCTTTCCTTCCTTCTTCTTCCTTCTTCCTCCTTCTTCCTCCTCCTCCTCTTTTTTCAAAAACCTACACTTTTCTGAAATGGCAGACATCCATTTAAAACAGAGTTGTTATGAATCTCCCTTGTGGATTTAAGCAGTGGCTATTGGCTAGAAGCTGAAAGGGCCATTTTTCAGGCATCACTTAGGTTTGGAGCCAAGAGGCTCCTAAAATCTAAAGTGTCTATATTTTTACTGAGGAAAGGAGGCTAATTTTTTTAAACCTTTAAAGAGTAGACGTTTTCACTAACTTTTTTCTCTTTCAGGGTCATGATAATTAAGAAAAGCATTCATCAAAGAGCTCTGACCAGCATATATTGGAATTACAATGTACTACCTTGAGAATATTACCAGTTACTAAGATACCTTTCATTATTCCCATCTTAAATACTTACAGAGATGTTTCAAACATGCAGCGCTGTGGTTCTGACCACAAAAGCAGCATTTTACGTAAGTCATCAATAAAGAAATACAGTCATGTTAATTATATACATACCAAAGCCTTTGTAAGACAACTTGCTGTGCACTAGAGAGACAGCTTAGAAGGACATTTTGCTTCCATCAGGGAAGTATAGCATACAGCACTAAGTGATATGTGGCAGAAAGAAAATGCTCTTCCCATAACTCATCGCCTGTACCACTGACACCCTGGGACTTAGACACCTCAGGAAAGGAGACAAGGAGCCTCAAGTTTCCCTAAAGAAAATGCAAGCATGACTTTGACTCCAGACCTATAAGCCATGCCTGCTGCAATAGCAGTTGAAGAATTTGAAGAAATCATTTGTATGAATATGAAATTTACTGAAAACAAACTCCATAAAGTCTTCCTAGACAGCCTAACTCCTCCTGGCAGAGGGATGCCAGGCATAGCCTTGGCAAAGATGGCTATGATTTAGAAAGCCCAAGTCACTCTCAAGAGCCTGTTCTCTGGGTCCATGTTGCTTCCATCAGAAATGGTCCCTTCTAGCAGCACTTAGAATGACGCAGTGTTCTCTTTCCTCTCCTCTTCCCATAAAGTCCTGTATGTGACTAACCATCATGGGTCCACAAAAATTTAGAGGTGGCCAACTGGATATGTAGCACTGTATTGGGCTACCACTGAAAATCCAAGGCTTCTCTTTTCACAGCTAACATTGAATCTGGTCTCTGACTTTGCTGCAGACACTCACACTGCAATAGTGAGAGCGTCAAAAACCTCTCATCTAGGGAAAATTTAGATCAAGCCTTGATCATAATCAATAACATCACTTTAATAAAGGGCAAACGTGTTTATCATGATATGCTGAAAGGTAGACATTTATTTTCTATATTTAGTCAACTTAGAGATTTAAATATCCACATAAACATGATATGGTATTTAGCATTTAAATAAAAATATTTAATAAAAATAGTAGTTAGTAATGTTCTGTGAGGCATGGAAAGTTTAAGAAACAAATATTCCACAAATTAAGAAAACTGCTGAATTTGCTAGTTAAAATGTTAGCACAAGAGCTAATCACACCTGAGCAGTTTTTAGTTGGCATTCTTTATACTAAGTAAATTTATTACCAATTACAGAGTATACCCATTGGTAGTTAATCATTAGCTGATAGTTGATGAGCAATTGATGATAATGGCCATGAAGCCATTTAAAACCAGTACTGAGTGAACTGACTTGTTCCAAATGTGTCTACTAAAAATGCCTCATAGGGACTAGAGAGATGGCTCCACAGTTAAGAATACTTGCTGCCCTTGTAAACGACCTAGGTTTGGTTTCAAGCACCCACAGGGCAGCTCACAACCATCTGTAACTTTGGTTCCAAAGCATCTCTGATACAGTCTTCCGATCTCCACAGGAACCACTCATTCACATGGCACACATATATACATCTACGGGCAAAACTGTCATACACAAAAAACAAAAAAATTCTTTAAAAGGGCATTTACTGAGTAGTGTGTTTCCTACGGTCTCAGTCGTGGTGTAGGTACATGCAATTACAATGCATATTTTAAATCTGACATCTAACCTATAATTAGAATGTGTATAAAGATGACATGGAGTTGCCATATACCCTCATACATTATAATACACTTGTATTAATAATCAGAATAGGGAAAAGTAAGATTGCTTTGAGAAATATTTTAGTTTTAATTAAGGATCTGTGTGTATATGTGAATCTGTATACATGTGTTTGTGTGCGCGCGCGCACGCATGTGTGTGAGTGTGTGTGTATGTGAGTGTGTGTGTGAGTGTGTGTGTGAGTGTGTGTATGTATAAATACAGGTTCCCACAGGACCAGAAAGCTTCACAACCTTACAAGTCAGTTACAGGTGGGAACTGAATTCATGTCCTTATGCTTAAATGGCACTCTACCTACTAAGCCATCTCCCCAGCCCTCTTTTTTATTTCATCATTATCCACTTTTGAGATCTTGATAGCAAGCATCAATTATGTTCTCAGAAAGGGAACAGTTGTCAAAGAAAAAAATTACACAAAAGAATTACTTAACATTGTTTGAAGTGACCCAAACACAGATAGATAGAAAACAAACCACTGGGTATGTCTAACATACCTAACATTGGGTATTTCTCATTACCTAGAACTAGAGGGAAGAGAACTATTCTAGACCTTAGCTTTATCATAATCTCTCAGATGCTCACATGCAGATTCCTCTCTGGAGAGATCTCAGGTTGTCCACTGAAAGAAAGAACCTTGAACAAAATCCCTGAGGTACTTCCTAGCCTGCATACCACCTTATCTAACTCTTGTCAGGGATGAGTACTGATACTACCATTCAGCTCAGAAAATGTTTTGCCCAAGATGGTTGCCACAGAGGTGTCATATAGTCTACTACACATCAGATCACAACACATGACACAGAATTATTTCTAAGGGTGAAGCTAGACACTTATGTATAAAAAGGGAAACCATTGGAAAAGGTGAGATCAATACAAAATGCATTTTGTTTGAAATATTAAAATTATTCTATGGATTTAGACATGATAAATATTAACTGCTTTGTTAGACTCTCGAATTCTCTCAGGACCATCATGTTTCAAGTCAATATTCCTTTTCTTCAACATATATGCTAATGCAACATCTAAATCTTATTCTAAAAATCAATTTGAAGAGATTTACCAAAATGTATTCACTCCTTCATTTACTTGTAACTATAAATATGAACACATCATAAATGAGTTTAATTCACAAGATATTTGACTTGGGAAAATCATTTCTTCTCAATGAAGAAACAGTGTCAATATATGGCTTAAAATAGTCGAGTGGTTAAATGGTACTTGCATTTTAAATAATAGTGTAAAAGAGTCAACCTTTATTTAGAAGAATTGTGAGACTATGGGTCTTTAAAGTGTGTGTGTGTGTGTGTGTGTGTGTGTGTGTGTGTGTGTGTGTATACACTACTTGTGTGGGGTTTCTGAAAAGTCCAGAAGAAGGCATTGGATCCCCTGGAGCTAGAGGTACAGGCAGTTAGGAGCGACTGGATGTGGGTGCTGGTAACTGAACTCAGGTTTTCTAGAAGAACAGCAAGTACCCTTAACCACTAAGGCATCTCTTCAGCCTCAGGACATTTTTTGCTTTGAATTTTTGGAAGAGTTATTTTTGTATTTTGATTTGATGTGTGTGTGAAAGTTCTACTTGCATGTGTATATGAGTGTCATCTGTATGTAGTGCCTGCAGAAGCCAGAAAAAGAAAATTAAACTTCTGGAACTGGAGTTACAGACTATTGTAAGCTATCTTTGGGGGAAATGGAACCAAGCCTGGGTCCTCTGCAAAAGCAGTAAGTGCTGTAAACACCACTAGGTCATCTAAATCATGAAATCAGCCCCATGAAAATCCACAGAAGCTGTGCTTATTACATGAACATGTCCAGAGAGAATGCGAAGAAGAACAGTTAGCCCAGTGACTTCTAAGTTATTTATCCGTCAGAACTTTTCTTTAGTAAATTGTCTTTTAACATGTTATGGAACACAATTTGCTTCTTGAAACACTGGCTGAAAATAGTCCTGAGTTTATCACATAGGATAAAATCATAATTTAATTCCTCCCAATGAGATTTCATCTTGTATTTATTATTATCTCCATGGTGGCAAGAAAACCATAGATTCATAACAAATACTTGTGAAATTAACCTCAGGGAATACAATTCTGAGAAGAAACATCAATAGCCTCATACTGTGGGTACAAATAGACACTTGTTGGGATTTGTCCTGAAATAGAAAAGAAATCTTTCTATCTCAAAAAAAAAAACAAACAAACAAAAAAAACCAAAGATACACAAATGACTGATAAGCATATAAAACCATGCTGGACAGCACTTATAATAGTAACATTAATCAATGTCTCAATGAGATAACCCTTTACACCCACTAAGATAGCTACCAAAAATCAGATAAAAACAAGGGTCCAAGTGTCAGTGGAGATAAGAGAAACGGGAAGGCTTCTCTGCCATTGATGGGTATGTAAAACAATCTGGCTACTTTTGGGAAAAGTTTATGTTACTTCAAAAGTTAAGCAAAGACACAATCTAGGAATTTTGCTCCTAGGTATATGCCCAAGAGAAATGAAGATGTGTGTCTATGCAGAAACTTGTATATAAATGTTACAGCAGCACTATTTATATTAGGCAAAAGAGAAAATAACCAAATGCCTATCAACTGACGGCCAAGTAAACACAATGTAGTATAGTCACACAACGTAATCTCACTTGCCCACAGCAAGAAACAAACCACTGACCCATGCTGATGTGTGTGTGTGTGTGTGTGTGTGTGTAATTAAAATCATGTTAAGTGAAAGAAGCAAGTCACCAAACCTTACCCTATATGATGCTATTTACACAAGATGTTAAGAAAAGATAATCTGTAGAAAAGAAACCTGGTTCATAGTTGCTTAGGTCTTGTGTATGGGGGAGGGGTGGAAATAATGCCCTTGTAGCTAAAGGGCACAGATTTTCTTTTTGAAATAACAAGGGACTGTTGAGACTGTTGAGAGACACCAAGGCTGACAGCCTGAATTTGATTCCTGGGACTCACATCATAGAAGGAGAAAAGAGTGCCCAGAATTGTCATCTGACCTTCACACATGTCCTGTGACACATTTGGGCACACACACATGCATTTACATACAATGAATAAATAAAATGTTAATCAAAAACAATTTTAAGTGAGCAAACGTTATAAAATCATGTTATAAAATTGAAGGTTGCACCTATCTTTAAATTACTAAAAACCTAAACAAAACCTTTCAAAAAATGGTCTAAGACATCAGCTTTTTTCTTGTAGCAACTTTCAAGTCTACAGGCCAGATACTGAAAGAGCGAGGTGTCCCAACTGTAACCAGCCTTTGTTTTACCTGAGGACTAAATGAATAGCAATCTTTGTGAATCATTCAGAAAACATGCTAGACATTCAATAAAAGCCTGATTCACTGAACTATACTAGAACAATTTTTATTAAAAAGTAGTCTGTCAAAAAAAAAAAAAAGCACAGTAAGATAAAATGCCTTGCAACTTAAGACGTTTCAGGAAGCAAGCATCATGACCATCATTGTCAAAATGAAATTTTTCTACTTATTTTATTGTCTAACTAAAAAACCGCAGGGTTCCTTGGCTCCATCTACCACTTACTCTGGATCTGACTTTTGCAATCTCTGTATCCTTTGTTGGGTTTCCAGATTAGACATCCATCCTTTGGTCTCACCTGTATTATCATCCACTTGCACTTCTGAATTAGTCTTTCCTTTCTGAACTCACGTTCTCAATGCACACCTCAGCAGTCACATCGTTATGATCCTTAAATACTCTGCTCTTCCCCACTGGCCTCAGCATCCAAACCCCAATGCACTCTTGCAAATCTGACTTCCAGTCTTACTGTCAGTGCTTGTTTTTCTGCGCCCCTCAGCTCCTGAATCAGGCTTTCTCTAGGAATACGTCTCAATTCCCTCTGTGACTGGCTTTATGTTCTTGTTTCCAGGCCTCTTGAGACTATCTTATGTGCTATTTCTCTTTTTTATAGCTTCTTCCTGTTCTGTAAGCACCTATGTCAGGACCTACCCTAGCTTTCTCTAAGCACAGAACAAGTATACACACAAAAGGCACAAGGTAGGCTGTGATACCATTCAAACTAGTCCTTTTGCTATGATTCTAACTCATCAAACTGTTAAATGTTCTTCCTGTTAACTCCGGGAATGGAAATCCCATAATAATGAGCCAAATGCCTAGATATCAAAGGGTAGGCTCTCTAGAAGTCAACTATCTCTTTTAATACAATATTAAGTATTTATCCATATTGATGTTATCTTTAGTAACATAAGACAGATCAGTGTTTTAGAAGGTCTGAAAGACGTGTCAAAAATCAAAATGCCACTGCTTTCCCACTAGAGGACCCAGTACCTGGGTAACAAAACCTGATAAAAACTTGTGTTTCCCTGTGACTTTTGTCTAGTTTTCTGCATACATTGGAAAACCTGGTTGGAGAAGTCAAGGGATAAAGAAGTCATAGACACACAGATACACAGTCACACAGACACACAGACACACAGACACACAGATGCATATACTGAAGAGCTGGGGTCAGGTGGGATGCACATACTCTGGGGAGCAGCACTACCCATACTTCACTGTGTTTATTTTATACAGCACAGAGGGAGGGGGCTATCTTAGATAGTCTCAATGGGGGAGGGGTCTCTATAGTGGAGAGGTCTCAGGCTGTAAACATCTAGGAGGAAGAAGCTACAGTTGCTAGTTTTTCTACACAGTGATCCATTTTCTTTAAGAAGAATTTCAAGCCTGGTTTATACAGGGAAAGGTCTTTGTCACAGCTGTGCCCATGGCAACATAACACATTCACTCAGACCTTCACACACTCAGGGCTTCCTAGGTTCCCTACAGCTGGCTGACTTACAGGCACCATGACCAATACACACTATCACGGTAAGTCTTTATACCAACTCTTACTAGAGTACAGTGAGAATGACTGGGTTTACAGATTTCCATCCCTGAGAAGACTGGCCAGGAGATACTCTTTTCTGTCACCTGTACGAGAAACACTCCACAGAGTATGCATTATCTCATGGATCACATACATCCAGGTCTTACCAGAGCAGGAATGAAAAGCCTTCGTGCCACTATAGATTTTGCAATTATGTTAAACCCATGCCCATGCCTATATTCAATCCCCCTATGTAAATATTATCTACAAACCAACAGCAAGAAGGATATTAACAATGTCTATAAAAATGTTTACCTTGATTAAGTGGTTTCCAAGACTTGGTAGAGACAGGGAAGACTCCCTCCTGGTGAGAGGAAGGCCTTTCCACCAAGCACAAAACAGTAAAGGCTTCTTTTCTTTTCTTTAAATAAAACTAGAATTTAGTATTTTATATTTAAAAGAGTCACATCAACACCAGCAAGAAAAAAAAAAAAACCAAATAACTTCCAAGAAATTAAGGCTAAGCACTGCAAAGAATTTCACAGCTTACCTCTTGGTTGGAGACGGCATCTCAAAATATAGATTAGTGTTTAAAAGCTTCTTGGCAAGATAAATATATATGAGCTGAGAGGTTTGCAAAGCATGAAAGGCAAAAACAGAAAGAAGGAACTCTAAATTTTATTTCCAAAATGTGCCTAACACAAACATTCTATTAAGGAAAAAAAAAACTCTTTCCTTCTTGCTCTGAACAAGGAGGATGCGTGCAGAGCTGCAGCCCCTGGAGAGTGATATTTGACATGCAGCAGACAACATACTTCACACATTTGTAACACTACCAGCCCAAACAGATGCAGAAATGCACAGCCGTTCATTCAGTGAAGTCTCTCTCAGCTGCTTGTAAAATGCAGAACACTTCCCTGAGAACACAGGTTTTTCTCTTTATCTGACATACTCACAGCACAGAAATATACTAGCCAATGAGCTTGAGGTCAGAGACGTGTTAAAATATTTTTTTGTACTAAAAGTTCCTCAAGTATTGAAAGATGCGATTAATGAGACTGATACATTATAATAGCATAGTTACTAAAATAGTGTTAATGTATTCAAAAAGAAAAGAAAAAGTGACTCCTGTCTTAATTAAATGTCTTACCCACCATTTCCATGAGCTGGAGAGAAAGAGAGGTAGTGGAAAGCTAGAGTCTTGTTTATGAGCAGTGAGAACTAAGCAGTCATGCCACACTGTCACTAAAGACTTCTGAATGTAACCGACTGGTTACGTACAGCTCTGGGAAGTAGAGCAGTCTGAACCAGCAATTAACCATATGAAATGATATTTCTCAAGTTCCTTCTTCTCAGAAGGGAAACTACCCAACATGTCAACAGTTTTACAGAACACTGTGCCCTGTGACAATTACACATGCATCTGAGTCCTGTTTAAATCAACCTCGGGATATAAACTCTTCCATACCTATTCCTCAAGGGATGTTACCCCAGCCTACAGTCTTCTCTGACAACTTCCATTTTCTATGCACAGGAGAAACTTGGTTTTGTTTGAACCACTGAGCCCAACTTGACCATAATGGTGCTTATCAGAATTTCTCTCAAGGAATAAGAATTTGTGTAAAGGCAGGTCAGGCCCTTTGGCCCCTGGTGTTAGAATACACGCTTCAAAGAGCTGCTGGGCACATACTCGAGTATCCCATGCTGAGTAGCAAATACTCAATGGTAGAGAAGGAGAAGGAGAGCAGAAGAAGCATCCTGAAGTTGGGGAGAGGGGGGTTAAAGTAAAGAAGGGAGCACAGGTAGAAAGTCAGAACCCCCTGTGTGGTTGGAAGGGGAGAGAGGTAGTAACTAACATTCTGCTAGATCCTGTTCTGAATCTCCTGGAACCAGCAGGCTGTGTCCTCCAACTCCATTTTCCTGGAAGCTCCAGTTGAGGCCATTCCTAAACTCCGTCTACAACAACTCTTTGATCCCTCCTCCTTCAGCCATCTGATCATTTCCTGCCTACTTCCCACCATCTGAAGCACAACACCTTGAAAGGACTGCATTTCTTTCCAAAGGCTCTTCCTTCGCTCTGCGCTCACTTAAGACTCTTTTGACACTGTTTCTGTAGGTCTAAATTGCTGCAGCCAACAAGGTAAGTTTGAAATAATCTAGCCTTGTTCTCCTTCACTCTTGAATACAGGGCTGGGTGAGCCTTTTGTTAAAGGGCACTTCCTTCTAAAATCCTGCTTGCCTTTAATAAGAACCAGAAGTGGATAAGCAGGAGTTCGTAGCTACAGTACTGGGAACCGGGCCTCAGAAGCAGCTGTTTCTCTGCACTGTCACATCTGGCTGCTCTCCTCAGTGTGCTTGTTTCTTGTCTTGAAAAGAAAAGAAAAGAAAAGAAAAGAAAAGAAAAGAAAAGAAAAGAAAAGAAAAAAGGAGAGAGATTACTCTCTGACTTTCCGTAGTTTTTACGGATGTAGTGCCCTGACCTGCCAAAGGTCTGACAATTAGGGTTCCTCTTCAGAACCAAACCCTTCTCCAGAGCCCCTGGCTCGGCATGTCCTTGTGTGGCAAGTCCCTAACAAACTCGGCAAAACCTGAAAGATGCAGATTTTCTTTTCTACCTTCTTCACAAGTAACTGCTTATATACAAGACATAACTGAAAACTGCCTCCCGCACAATTAAGGTTATAAAACAAGTATCACTGACTCTCTCTCACAATCCCTTTCTCCCTCTCTCCCTTTCTCCCTCTCTTCTTTCCCCTCCTCTTCCCTCCCTCCTCCTCCTCCTCCATCCATCCATCCATCCATCTACCTGCCTCTGCCTCCCGAGAGCTGGGAGTAAAGGCATGCGCCATTACCACCCCTTCACACTGATTCTCTTACACGCACCAGAAAAAGAACAAAATGCAAGCAAGGCCTTCAACTCTATGAAAGTGTTTTTCAAAATCCATAACCTCAGAGAGCTCTGGAGCGGACACATAGCCAGTTCGCCTTGGTGGTAGCATTTCCTCCTAGAGGGTTTGTGTTGGTGGGAGACTGAAGTCATCTGCACTGGGACCTCTTGAATTTGCTTCCAGGCATGTGGTTTTGTTATTAACTCTTAGGAATTCCTTAACGTTCTTTATGAGTCTGACTTTGTGGAAACTGTAATAAACAGGAAGTGTTGGGGGGCATTTTTAGATTTTATTTCAAAGTCATATTAATTAGTAGATTTTACCTGGATCTCAAGATTGGGGACATGGTGGGCACCGTCTGTTTTATGAACTGTTCTGTCTCCAGCTCTGCTCTCCTACCCACTCCCTTCTTCTGGTACCACTTTCCCCACAATCCTTTGCTGGCCAAGGAAACCTCAATCTGTCGATCCTACCACCTTTTCAAGGTCCCACGGCCCCTTCCTGTCATCACCTTTCCTCTCTAACAGCTCAGCCTCCGTGGTCCATCATTGGTAATTGCTCCCTTGGTCAGACCCTTCACTATTCAGACCCTCTCTCACTTTGTCTTCCCAGTTTGGCAGAGCTCCAGTTCTCTGCCTAATCTGCACTGCACCTGCTGAGCCCATTGTGGCTAGAGACAGGCAGCCAGCTCTCTTTACTCTCTAGACCGGAACCTTAGAGGGGGCCCTTTCCGGTTGCAGGCAATTCTGCTGCCATTGCCAAGTCCCTGTACCCGGTTAGTCTAAACCAAAGTTTCCTATCTTCTTTTCATCGTGCCTCCAATACCATCATACCTATTCTCTCTCTCTGCTGCCACGTCACTTCCTTTTCCACTGGGAGCACTGTAGTACGCTGCAAACTTCTCCAGGTGCCCAGCATCATATGAAGCAACCACCTGGAGCTGTGAGACAAGCTCCGCCTTCTTCCTGTTGTTGTGAATGAGCTTCCTGTAATCCTCAGGGCACTCAGGCCCAGGCCGGCTCACCTACTTGAGAACACACTCAGCAGCCTGTCCACTATCAAGTTCCCATCTCTGAGAAACGGTTCCCACCAGGAACTGTGTATTTTGTCAGTTGTTCCTTTTTTGTTACTGCATACTGTTACATAAGAGCTGTGTCAAATTTAATTTGGCTAAAACCAAGATCCTGCTGTCTCCTCCCACACCTACACCTCAGTTAATGGTGTCACCATTCTCTGGCTACTGAGATTAAAATTTTTGAAATAACTCCCTTTCATCTATATGCCATAACAGGTCAGCAAAACTATTGCCTTCAATATACTACGACATTCTAAATATAGCTGTTTTTCTTACCACTACTTTGCTCAAACCTTGTTGAAGCTACCACCATTTCTCAACTGTATTATCTCAATAAACTCCTAACAAGTCTGTTCTCTCTTATGGGCAAGGCTCAACCCCACAACACAGGGACTGGATTAAAATATTAGCACTGGACAGCTAGTTTAGCGATAGAGACATTGCCTAGCCATGTAAGAGGCCCAAGGTTCCATCCTTTCCATCCCTGCACCATCACACAAACACAAAAACTGACACCGATGTCCTGCATCCTACCTCTGTATGCACGTTCGAGCACACACACACACACACACACACACACACACACGATTCTCACTTCACAGAATTAAGATTATCCAGTAAATACAGTACAAACCCTGCATGATCTCAGCTCTGAGTTTCTCTGTTCTGGATCTCACTTTCTGCCTCCTTTTGGTCTTTTCTATTCCTCAAACACCATTCAGACCAGAAAATCTTGGCAGAAAACCATTTAACACATTCCCAGTGCCCTACTGGGACCTTACTCTATAGCTAAGTGAGACCTGAAATCACCCTCCATCACCCAGTGCTCCCTTCTCTTAGGCCCTGCTCAGTTACTTTCCCTGTCATTGTTGAGAGAGAATCCCCTCCCTTTCTCCCTCCCTCCCATAGGATTTGAACCTAAGGCTTTGCCCAAGCTAAATAAACACTCCATCATTCAGCTATTGCCATAGTCCCGAGTTTTTTGTTTGCTTGTTTGTTTGTTTGTTTGAACTTGTATTTTGAGACAGGATTACACTAAGGTATCTAAACTGGACATGAACATTTTAGCTCAGGCAAGCCTTAATTTTGCAGTCTGGATGACTTAGCTTCTCTGAGTAGCTGAGGTTACAGACCTGCGCCCACCAGGCCAAGAACTACTTTTATTGTGTGCCTGTGCTAACATATATGCTCTCTTTGGCCTCAGTAGACAATAAACCAGAACAAAAATTTCTTGAAAGTGGAGGATACGTTGTCTACTGCAACATCCGGCATCTGGATCAGTATCAAACACAAAGGAAGCCCTCAAAATTTGTTTGTGGAATAAACTAAGAATGACATCTGCCAGGCCGCTTGTCTTAGTGATCTATTGAGGTGAAGAGGCACCATGACCACCGCGGCAGCTCTTATAAAGGAAAAGATTTAATTGGAGGGGTTGCCTACAATTTCTAGGGTTTAAGCCCATTGTCATCATAGCCAAGAGCACAGTGACTGCAGGCAGAAATAGTACTAAAGAAGTAATTGAGAGTTCTACGTCCAGATCCCCAGGCAGCAAGAGCCACTGGGCCTGGCTATGACTTCTGAAACCTCAAAGCTCTCACCCCCAGAGACAAATTTTCTCCAACCAAACCACGCCTACTCCAACTAGGCCACACCCACTCCAGCCAGACCACGCCTCCTAATCCCTCAAAGTAGTGCCACTCCCAGATGACTAAGCATTCAAACACAGGAGACTACAGGAGCCATTCTTATTCAAACCACCACACTCCTCACTGTTTTATCCTGAAGTGCACCTGCCTTAGGTGGTATCCTTTCTCCTTTCACTGTGTGTAAAGCAAGCAGAGAAAATGTCCTACTCTCCTTCAGTCTAAAAGAACTGCTGACTAAGGGAGGTGCAGAGTATTAGCATCTGGCTAACGTAACAGATTAATGGTAGCTTCAACAAGAGAGAGATTTCTTTAGCAGTTTGGGGGCTAGAAGACCAGTCCCAGTCAAGTTATTTCCAGTGAGATCATCCTGAGCTTCAGAGCCATCTTCTCTCTGTCTTCTCCTGGCGCTTTTTAGCACATCCACAGAGTTGTGAGGTATCACAGACAGAAAGTTAATTGAGTCTGGTTTTGGGGCAAGGTGATTGAGTTAAACTAAGTCTTCAGCAAAAGAGACACGTAGCCACACTCCATTTTGAGACAAACTGAGACAAGTATGGGAAGAGAAAAGTCAAATGAGCAATTGCCTTTATCACACTGGCCTGTGAGGCATCAATGTGAGAGCATCAACCCCACTCTAAGTGGTGCCTTGGTGGGCATAAGAGCCTGGGCTATAAAAGAAAAGTAGAAAGTCTTTAATGACAAGCCACGAAAAACATACCAGTAAGAAGCATGCTCCATGGCCGGGCAGTGGTGGCGCACGCCTTTAATCCCAGCACTTGGGAAGCAGAGGCAGGCGGATTTCTGATTTCAAGGCTAGCCTGGTCTACAGAGTGAGTTCCAGGACAGCCAGGACTATACAGAGAAACCCTATCTCGAAGAAAACCAAAAAAAAAAAAGAAGAAGAAGAAGAAGAAGAAGAAGAAGAAGAAGAAGAAGAAGAAGAAGAAGAAGAAGAAGAAGAAGAAGAAGAAGCATGCTCCGTGGTCTATACTTAAGTTCTTGCTTTGGCTTCCGGTAATGATGGACTCCTGTAGGATACACAAACCCTTTCCTCCTTGGTGAGTACTTTATTATAACAACAGAGATGCAAAGTAGGACACCATGTTATGCCCTGGGCCGCTTGGGGAATTCTGCCAGCAATAAGCCCTTCCCGGTGTAGTCACTGAACCTCACATGGGAACAGAAACCAAACTAAGTCTCATGTCTTTGTGTTCACCAGTCTGTGGTACTGTGAACACAGAACATAAACCCAAGGAACAGCCTTACGATGCTGATAGTTAAGCTAACAGATTCCCCTGGGACCCTATCTCCGAATACCACACTGGGAGACCAGTATGTGTTCATGAACAGAATTGGGGGGACCTCCATAACACAGAACAGGGACCATTGGATCCTCTTGCCTCAGGCCCTGTGCAAAGAAAACTCATTTGGGGTTTTCAATTCTTAGAATGGTCTTTGTTTTTTTCTCACACACATTATCTTGACAGTTTAGGGTTATGTTTCTCTTTCTAAATAGGATTGTTAACCATCTGTTTTAAAATAGTCAAAGCATCATGGTGTTTTATTCGCAAAGCAAAATAACACCACCAACAACAAAAAACTTACTTAATGAGTTTTAAAGTTCTACTCATTACAAGATTCCCAATCAATACCCAAATGTTTTAGAATTTCCAAGTGCTTTTTAAAAAATATTTCTTTTTATTATTTCTAATTATGTGCATGTATGTTTCTGTATTGGGGATATGCACCTATGTATGAGTACTCTTAGAAGTCAGAGGGTCATCTATTGGACCTGGAGTTATAGGCAATTAAAGTTCCCCAATTTGTGTGCAAGGAACCAATCTAAGGTCCCCTGCAAAAGCAATACATACGCTAAACCACTGAGCCATCTCTCTGTACCCCAGCCCCAAGTGCGTTTTTTAAATCCATGAAGGTAGAGTCTCCAAAGATCACAGACAAATCACATGGCATTGTCCTCAGATACAAGGTGCTTTCACTCTCAGGAGAAAAGATGAACACAGGCCATGACACTAAAATAATGTTGGCCATGACAGTCAAGTGGCAAGGTGCCAGACACAGCAAAAACAATTGAAAGTCAGCCATTTTCTTTACCAGGTAAATCACATGAAGCCCTGGCATTTCTAAGGATGGAAAGACTGTTAGCTTTTTACATCTCAGTGAACTTTAATCCAATGTGATACGTGAATTCAAAACAAAAACAAACAAATAGCAACAACCCTGATTAGGAGAAAGAAAAAAGAAATGATCGTAGCAGTACTTGGTATTAATGAGGAGAAAATAGACCCCTTCTCTCCCAACCTTGGCACACTCAAGAAACAAGAGGAAAGGCCTGGGGGTTGTTTAAAAAAAAAATGCTTCCTTTTGATCATGGGCTTACTACTTTTAAAATATCTTTTCAAGTTTTCAACCACAGATTATAATTGTACATATTTATGGGGCACAGTTCAATAGTTCAGTTAACGTGGATATTGTTTGATGATCAACTCAGGGTATTTAGATGACCTAGCATCCCAAACACACACACACACACACACACACACACACACACACACTCACACACTCACACACATACACATTTTTTATGAGAATCTTCAAAGCTCTCTTTCCTTGTCATTTTAATCCATATAACACTGCCAACTATATCCTTCTATGTGCTGTTGCAAAAGGCCCGTTCCTTCTGTCTGTGTACCCATCAGCCAACACCCTATCCTCCTCCCCCTAGACTTTTGAAACTCCTATTTCACCCTGTCTCCCTGAGCTCAACATTTTATATTGCATTCAGTAAAGAGTTGAGTAGCATTCATCGTTCTGTGCCTGGCTTACTTCACTTAAACATTCTGAATCTCAGGTTCACCATGTTGACACAAAGGGCAATACGTTATTCTTACATTACACCTAGAGAGTCAGTCCTCCAGCCTTCCATGGATAATCATGTCTAAAGCTAAGCAAAATCTGGAGTCATCAGAGGAATTTAATATTAGAAGACAGTGGCAAGGCAGAATTCTTTTTTCTTAAATTTTGCTTTCATGTTTGTTCATGGACACTGGACTTTTCGCAGTCTCTTAGAGAAAAGCGGTATTTTTCTCACTTGCTTGAAGTGTATGTAAACGTTTGGCAGACTTTATAACATAATGTTCATTGTCTAGCATCGTCAACATGTGACATAAACCATGTCTATACATTTTCTGGTCAGTAAAAAGGAGTTCTGAAGAATTCAGTTGTATTTTAATTGACTGTTTGTGTTTCATCGTACTGAAGGCAAGTTGCTTAAGAAACTGATGTGTTCTGAAATGAACAGCTGCTCCCGAATGTACGTAGTCAGCTGAGTCTCCATGTTTTCTGCAGTGACAACAGGCAAGATGGCATGAGTTCTGCCACCTGGTCAGGGTGATTGGCATTTGTCTTACTTTTCGCAATTCAGCTCTTCATGGTGAGCAGTAAGCTCTCTACTGTATCCCTGAATATGCTACCATTATCTCTGGAAATGGCTCAGACAATGGCTGAGGAATCTGTTCAAGACAGTAGGAACACCGGTAGCATTTTTCACAGAAAAAAAAAAAAAAAAAAGAACACTAATAAACTATGGTAACTTACGTAAGGACCTACTTTTATCAGCAGAGAACCAAGCATTATGAAATGGTTAGCCTACTTGGTGCTCCTTTCGGGGCATGCAAGAGTCATAGCAGAAACTGTTGGCACAGGCCAACCCAGGGACCGTCTACTGCTCTATAGAAGTATAGCCTTTCCCTAAACCATTCATTGTCCTTCTATTTGTGAGGCAGATCATGTGGAGGTTAAGAACCCATACAATTTAGTAACATATACACTGGTATTTCTAGCCCGCCTTTTCCTATGCTACTATTGCCAAAGAGGAGCACCTCTCTGTTTACTACTTAATTTTACATTCTACCTTTATATCAATCATAGGTTGAAAATGGTTACTTCATCCCCTTTGTCTCCAGGCACATTATCTGCATCCTTTCGTCTGACCTACTGCTGTCTCTCAGATATTTGTACACGCTACCCTGCTCTGATAATTCAATCCTTTAAACTGTAAGTTCCAAATGTTCCGTGTGTGTGTGTGTGTGTGTGTGTGTGTGTGTGTGTGTGTGTGTGTGCTGGTGCATGAACATGTGTCTGATTATATGTGAAGGCCTAAACTTGTCGAGTCTTCTTTGCTCTACCTTTATTCTTGAGATATCTCTCAGTCAAACCCAAAGCTTGCCAATATGGCTAGTGTCACTAGCCAACGTGCTCCAAGGACCATCTGTCTCTGTCTTGTGAGGATAGTTTTAGATGAGCCAACACATTCATTTATGTACACTCTGGGGGTCTGAATACTGGTCTTCCTGCCTATGTGGCAAGCACTTTGAGTCCTGAGCCATTACCTTAGTCCTTTTAAGTCTCCTTTAAGACTCACTTTATACCCTCTAAATTTTTAATTATTCAATCTGAAATATTTCTTTTCCTCAAAAACTAGTAGCAACTGTTGACCATAATATTGATATATGAATCAATTATGTGCATCAAGAATAGACAAGATTATGCCTTGTCTTCTCTAAGTTGTTTCCTCAATATTTTTTTAGTGTTTTCTTTAAATTTGTCTCATTTATGATTTTCATCCAGAATAAAATTGTAAATTTCTTGATAAGAGCAATCATAATCTATTCAATTCCCTGAAGCAATGACTCTCAATCCTGATCCCTGGACTGGCAATGTCAACGTCTTGGAACATGCTAGAAATGTAAATTTTTATGTGACTCCTAAGACCTACCGAATCAGAAATTCTGGTTGAGGCCTAGCAATCTGTACTTTAACAAGCCTTTGGGTGATCTGGTTGTTAAAGTTTGGGAACTGATGCCCTAGAGCATATAAAACAATCCCCTGAATATTTATTCATTCCATATCCATTCAATAAATATTTATGGGTTGCCTACTACCTGCTTGGCATTAGGTGAGGTACAAAGCACAAGAACAGACATGAACCCTGCTCCCCTGCATTTGTAGGCTAGAGAACAGACAGATATTATTAAGCAATCTCATGAATAAATATAAAATGGCAGCTGTCATAAGCTGTACATAGAAAGACACATGAAAACACACAATGCTATGAAATCTTATGGAGTGATCATGTCTGAGGTACGCCTCTGAAAAAGAGTACCACTTCAAGTGCAAATGAAGGATGACTATGTATTCACCTGTGATGAGAAACCAAGGCACTTTCCTGACTGGGGAGACTCCTGTGCAAAGACCTGTGTAATAGGAGCTGTGATCGGCCTCAGCTCAGAGCTCAGCAAGTCAGGAGAAACCTAATTAATGATGGAGTTCCACTATATATGGAAAAAAATCATGACCTTCTAAAAAGTGTGGAGAGCAACTAAAGAATATCTAAACAGGAGCTTGGGTGCATTTAGAGCATACCATGCCTATAGCTGTCTGGAACAGTTGTCAGTGTGAAAGTGAATCAAACAGGAAAGGACAGGGTTTGGTAAGGCATTAGCTTTTGCTACAGTGCAGAAAAAGAAAAATGCCAGCCGAGACTATAAGCATGGCAAAGAAAAGAAGTAGATTTGGGGGAAAACAAAGACTTGGGGGTTAAAACTTGGCAGAACTGATGGTTGATTGGATATTACAAATAAAGAAAACTAAGTGTCAAGGATGGTTCTAGGATTCTTCGGTTTGAATGATGGAAGAATGATGTCACCATTCCCAAAAGTAATAAACACTGATGGAAAAAGAGAGTAGGCTTGAGGACAACCAGTAGATCGGTTGGCAGGAGAATCAATGAGTGAGGCAGGTGTAGGAGGCTCCTGAAAACACTAAAGAGTATAGAACACCAATGAAAAGACTTTTTTTTAGGGGCTGGAGAGATGGCTCAGTGGTTAAGAGCACTGGCTGCCCTTCCAGAGGTCCTGAGTTCAATTCCCAGCAACCACATGGTGGCTCACAACCATCTGTAATGGGATCTGATGCACTTTTCTGGTGTGTCTGAAGAGAGTGACAGTATACTCACATACATAAAATAAATAAATAATTCTTAAAAAGAGAAGGAAGGAGGGAAGGAAGGAAGGAAAGGAAAGGAAAGGAAAGGAAAGGAAAGGAAAGGAAAGGAAAGGAAAGGAAAGGAAAGGAAAAGAAAGAGAAGACTTATTCAGAAAGGTGAACCTTTTTTTACATGATAGAACAAAGAGTGGCTGATGTCTGGTGTAACTAGGCTGAGATGTTATAGAAGGATCAGGTAGGTCCCATCTAACAGATCCTAGACTTCCAGGGACTAAGCCATGCGATCTGCTTAGAGGTGGGATTCAGTGTTTGGTGGTAGCTTGTGAATGAATAGAGAAGATCTGAAAAGCTGTTGCAGGGGATGAGGTTTATTTCATCAGAGAAATGGGATCACGTGAGAAATGTTGATGTTAGTTACTATTTTGAACTCATCACAATACCTATCTGACCCGGAATGCAAATTCCTCTTGAAGGCCCCGTTGTCTTACCATGGTCATAGAGAAAGTGAATGAAGTTACACTAACTGCATTTGAGTTTTTAATCATTAACGAGATGAAAGGCCGAGAGGATCTTAGAACCTAATATTAGTGCATAAATGGTTTAGTGGATGGTAAGTTATGAATGGATTCTATGAAATGCTTGAATTTGTCCATGTATGAAAATAATCATAACTGGACCCTTTTACATAGGATTATATATCATAGCAATGTTACACTAATTCTAACCTTGCTCCAAGGCAGCCCTAACGTAACTATTCCAGCATTTGCTCAAAATTTTGGCTGTCACTTTCTCTCTTTCCATGTTCCCTTTGATGAGCCCAAATTGCATGGGGCCTAACTGTACCATCAGGGGCTAACCTCAGGGAAAGGGTCCAGGATCTCATTACTGGTGACCTGATTGGGGATGAAAGGGCCTGAGTTCTGCCTGTGGCACTGATAAAAAGCCTCTGTGTTCCTTCCCCCCTGCCTGCTCCTTGGCAGGGTCAAGCCCAGCCTGAATCTACCTCTCCTACATGATAGCATTTTTACTCTGAGTCAGGACACAGCCTAGGTAAGGTTGCTAAAAGAAAAAGTGGGTGGAGATGGAGAGCACAGAAGGCCAGGCATCTTCTGGAATGCACTAGGAAATGACATAAAAGTAAAAGCTTCTAATTCTTTATATTCTCTATCCCTCCTCTTCCCTTCTCTTATGATGCCTGGATTGTGAAGGTTCAAGAGGATAATGATATCGGGGAGGGGGGGAGGGGAGGAAGGGAGAGAGAAAAAAAGAGAAAGAGAGAGAGAATCTTCTATGTTATTTTTCCAGTGAACAAAGGTCCCTGAGAGAGAGTGGGGTGTTCATATTCCCCTCACAGCGCTGACTCCATAGCAACCATCATAACCTGAATCCAGGAGGCTACAGAAATGGCTCAGTGGGCAAAGATGACCTGAATTTGATCTCTGGTACCCACATGAAAGTGGAAGAAGAGAGGTGGCTCTACACACTTACCCCCTGATCTCCACGTGTTTCGCAGCACATACACACACACACACACACACACACACACACACACACACACACGCCATGCAACACGTGGACACATTTACAAATAATAAGTACTTTTTAAACATTCAAAGACTATGACAGGATAATTGCTTTTCAAGTTCCTGGTGACTCTTCCTTCATGGGAACAAATGAAGACAGAACACTGGGACTGGAGGAAAGCAGCAGCAGCAACTGGCCTGCAGGAAGAAGTAGGTCTGGCTCCCATAGTAACTTCTAAAACATGTGTTCTTAAATGTTTTGACTTCAGGGCCCCCTTTATGACTTTAGTATTTATTAAGGATCCTGTTTTCCGTGTTGCTTACATTAATGTTCATTATATAAGAAATTAAATCTTCTCTTATATCTGGCTATATTTCTAATCTCTTATATTATTTTTGGATGAAATTTATAAAAAAAAATTGGTCTAATTGGGGAATGTGCATTTGGGGAGAGAAAGACACCTTGTTGAAACCTCTCAGAAAATTATGAATAGGGCTGGGGATATAGGGTTACCTAGCATGGAGCTAGCATGTCTACCTAGCATGTAAGAGATTCAGTTTCTAGTACCATAAGTACATTAATGAAAGAAGCCAAATAATTGTGAATTTTCTTATTTGGCACTGCATCAAGACTCAACAATTACACACACGTACATACAGAACTACTTCTTTATAAAGAATAGCTGCAGTGTGATGTAACCTAGAAATACAGCAAGCAACTCACCCTCTGCACTCATGTGAGAATGGCAGATCACATCTTAAAATTAGGGAGAAGTAATTTGATTGGGGGAAGGTGCTGTTTACCCTTGGAACCTTTTACAGTCTTACAGCCACACTTGAAGAAACATTGCCTTAGAATCCTCATGAGAAACTTGAATGCCTAATGTGCACGGATAAATCCAACTAAAACATAATAAGCTACTTAGTATCATCTGTGTACATCCTAATTATATTTTCAATGACTAGAAACTGTGATAGAATAATGAAAGAAGCATTGACGTGATTAGCCTAAATTCTTACTTTTCAGATTAAGAAATGAATTACTAAGCTAGGCTGTAGTGGTGAATTAGTCAAACTGCTTGGCTCCCGCGGGTTGTACGCACTTCTCCCACCAAAGAGTTCTGGATTTGTGAATGAAACACACACACACACACACACACACACACACACACACACACACACACACTAATTTTGATATGCCTTGACTAGCTCAATGGTTAGGCACTCCTAAACCTCCTCACCACTAGCAAACACTCCCCTCAAGTATTCTTGAGTTAATATTTTTCAAAATCTATATTTCATCTCTGCTACCCCAGACCCAGGCCTTTAAACTTCATCTTTCTGCTTCCCCATCATGGTGATTTTCCCCTTCTCCCTTTCTTTCATCTATCTGTCTATCTGTCTGTCTGTCTATCTATCTATCTATCTATCTATCTATCTATCTTTCTTTCTTTCTCTTATTTCTCTATATATCCCTGGCCTGTATGACAATTCTTTATATGAATCGAAGCCAGCTGGGGGAAAGGACCTCAGGTCTGGAAGCATGGCTTTTGGGATCCAAAATAAGACAAAGCATTAGAACCAATTCCCAACACAAGGCCAGAGGTAGAACAGAAACCATCTTGCTAATCAAAGAGTCAAACATGAACTTCATCTCATTGGTGGGTTATAAAACACTAGAATCCATCAGCTTATGGCATATTTTTAGTGCTTTGGTTATTTTCTTAATACACATTTTTATTTACAAGTGTTTCTGTGTGAGTGAATGGTATGGGTATATAGGTGTCTTCAGAGGTAAGAAAATGACATTGAGTCCTCTGAAGTTGGAGTTATAGGTGACTGTGAACAACCTGACTGGATGCTAGCAATCAAACTTGGGTCTTCTGCAAGAGTAATACTCTCTCTTTCTCTCTTTCTCTCTCTCTCTCTCTCTCTCTCTCTTAACTGCTGAGCCATCTCTCCAGCCCCTCAGTTACTCTTCTCACCATATAAGGCAATAAGAAGATTAAAGCATGCCAAATATTAAAAAGACTTCTCTAGAGCTAGAAAGGTGGCTCAGAGCTAAAGAGCACTGGTTGCTCTTCCGAACGTCCTGAGTTCAATTCCCAGCAATCACATGGTGGTTCATAACCATCTGTAATAAGATCTGATACCCTCTTCTGGCACGCAGGCACAACCCTGTTAAACATGATAAATAAATCTTTTTTTAAAAAAGACTTCTCTAAAGCCTCAAAGAACGCTTTATTTTTCCACCCATGCCATTTTTTCTTCTGGACCACTGGCGTATATCTGACCTTAAAAAAGAACATCTTAGAAGTCCAAATGCCAGGCAACCTTAACTGATGAGAGAATAAAACAAAAAAAGGGCTTCTTAAAGACATTATAGTCTCTGATAATAATGTTCTTGGCTTTGAGCGGGGTTCAACTCATGCCATGTACAGCACTCCTGGCCAATCTCCAAGGGGGAAATGCCCTTATGGATTGTGATTGTCTTAGTTACTTCCCCCCCCCAACACACATTGTTACAATATTTTAATAAAGTATTTATATTTCTGGAGCTACTTACTCATTTATTTGATATATATGACATGGCAAACAAAAGGAAGAAAATAGAGATACTTTCCCAATAAAATACCTTAAAATGCTTTGTTAATTAATGACACACACCTGTCACAGTCTCAAATGCTTGTGTTACACAATGGTTTAAAAAAATGAAAGCCTCCTGTAAAAAGAGTTGTTTTCTTTATACTAGTGGACTTTCAGATTAAATACCTGAGGGCTGGAGAGATAGCTCAGAGGTTAAGAGCACTGGCTGCTTTTCCAGATGCCCTGAGTTCAATTCCCAGCAACCAGATGCTAGCTCATAACCATCTATAATGAGATCTGGTGCCTTCTTCTGGTGTGTAGGTGTACATGTAAGCAGAACACTGTGTACAGTAAATAAATACATCTTTTTTTTTAAAAGGGATCAGTTTCAAATGAAACACCTGGATGTTCTTCTTATCAATGTATAGTGCATAGAGATGGTTCCATGAAACATTTAGATAAAACATTAAGAAACCAATTTTTGAATGGTTGCTCTACCTTAAACTTAGTAAGTCAAGTTACATTCATGCCTTTAAAATGATATATTCTATAGGCATAAAAACTTTTTAAAGCCATTCCGAATTAATTTTTTAAAGGCTTCTAAATTTTATTTTCAAACACCACTGAGATTTCTGTAACAACTGTCTTCTAGGTGCATTTAGTTAGTTATTTTTCTATTGCTGTGAAGAGACACCATAACCAAACCAACTTATAGGGCAAAGAGTTCATAGAGGCTTACAGTTCTAGAGGGTTAGAGTTTGTGGCCATCATGGCAGGGACAATGGCAGCAGAAAGGCAGACATCATATGAAAGCAGTAGCTGAGGGCTCATATCTGTCTTACCCACAAACACAGGGCAGAGAAAGAGGTAACCAGAAATAGTCTGGGCTTTTGAAGCTGCAACTACCAGTAACACACCTCCTCCAATGAGGCCACACTTCCTAATCCTTCCCAAACAGTTCTACCAACTGGGAACCAAGTATTTAAATATCTGAGTCAATAGGGCAATTCTGAGTCAAAATACCACAGTGGTATAACTGTATTGTGGTATAGTTTACAGTCATTACAAATAATAATTGCATAGCAAGGGCAATACATATGATACAATCGTAAAATGTTAATGGATAAACACAAAGTTATGTCTCAGATGACTGTGAGTGAGAACAATACTGTAGCTCTGTGACGCTGTCCTGGAGAGACTTCTTCCTCAGTCTCACTATCCTACGGACTTGGCCCAAATACCAAATAAAATACTATGTTCAGAGCAAGACCTACACCACACACACCACTGCTTCATACTGAGTCTGCCGTCATCTCAAATTTCTCAAGGTTTTTTTTTTTCCCAATATGCTCTTGCTTGAATGTGTTAAGTCTTCCTTTATTTCTCTTTATTTCTGCTCCTTCCATCAACTCAGAGCCCAAGAGTCTCCAGGCAGTTTCCCAGAATCCCCACAGAGGTCATAGAGAGAGATGAAGAAGAAGAGGGATGGAGTTCCCCACTGTTTCCCTCCCATATCAACCACAGCAGATTTTTCTTACATCTAAGAATACTGACAAAATTTCATATGCTGGGAGCATTCCAAGTAAAGTAGCTCAATGCCACTGCCATAGCTCACACCTGAGCAGGGAGAACTTTGGGTCTGTGTGAGCTATACGTTTTCTTCTGCCCATATTTTATCTCATAGGTTCAGATCAGCATTCTGATAGATAGTGTCATTTCTATTCTGATTTTTGCCATCACTGCATTTTCTGTCCCTCCTAGCTTTGTGCCATCTGCAGGGGTGACTCACTTGACAGCTCTGTCCTTAAACTAATTCAGTAATAAAAACATTGAAAATAATTCAATCCTTGAGCAAGCCCCTAGACACCTCCCACAGGTGTATTAATTCATTAATTAGCACTCTGGGATTGACTGTCTGAAGCAGTTATCAGCCAAGAGAACTATACACACTAGCCCTCTTTCCTTAAGCCTAAAATTGAGATGCAAATATGTTTGGAAAAATGGATAAGCCTGAGAAGAGTAAACTTGCAGGACTCAGTTAACTGGAGGCTTCTCCCTGAAGCTTGAATTGGTTGTCTCCTTCTTACTGTAACCAAACACCTGACCAGAAACAAGTCAAAGGTGGGAGGATGTATCTTGGCTCACAGTTGGAGAGGAGACAGCTATCCTGGAAGGCAAGCACACAGCAGGAAAAAGCACACAGCAGGCAAGTCTAGGGTGCAGATGTGCGGGACTCTTCACCTCTTTTCTTGTCAGAACAGGAAGCAGAGAGTGGATAGGAAGTGAGACTCACCTATAAAGTACCAGTAAACCACTTTCCCCAGTGATGTTCTTTCTCCTGAAGGTTCCATAACCTTAAGAAACAGTACCATCCACTAGGGTTCAAGTGTTGAAACACATAAAGCTGTACAGGACATTTCACATTGAAATTATAACAGGGATGATAGAAGACATTATACACAGATACCTGTCATAGCAGGGCTGAAGACAGGAAAAAACAACACCCTCTTATTTCAACAGCAATAAAACCTTATTCTGATCTGTTTCATAAATTCTTTTCTGTGAAAAATTCATCAAGCAAGTTTTCTTGCTTATAAAAAAAATTTTGTGAGTGAGAATTTTTTTTTAAAATATTCTCATCTGCGAGCCTGGTTATATTTTAAAAGTTCACCTGTCTTTAAAAAAAAAATGCTTCAAAGCCTTTTATTTTAAAGTTCATACCCTGTTCATTAATCCCCACAGCTAGCAACATCCTCACATACTTATCTAAAGGTCATATTTATTCTTTTAATGTAGAAATGACCAATTATATTGGCCACCATGTATCTTGGAGAGGTTGTGTTTAATAAGGACGATTAGCATCAATTTGGCGGAGGAAATTAGTGCCTCTTTTCTAATGTGAATAATACAAAATCAACAGCCATTCTTGGAAAACAATGAGTTGTATAAGTGAGAAGCTGCAGCAGGGTGGGGAGGGGCCCAGCAGGCACCTTCCCAAGCACAGCAAGTCTCAGCTAAGATGCTACAGTCTGCAGAAGCACTGCCAATACTTCACAGCTATGCTTGCATGAATTAATGTTTAATGCCACTGTTTGGTCAATGTGTAAAATCTATTTATTTTTTTCCTGTGTTAGCCAGTGCCGTTGGGTTGAGGTTGTGTGATGCTAGCTAGCTGCAGGTTGGGAAGGGTCAAATGTTGCTTAACACTACTAATCTGTCATCCAAAAACATTTATGCTTACTAAAATGTGAAATTCTGCCTTATGAATATATTGGAAAGTCTACTTGAGGAAGCCCAAAATCTTATTCAACCCAATATTCATGAAAGTAGGACAGAGATGCCAAGAAATAACTACTAAATGCCTCTGTCATTAATGGAAGGCATAGTGATTCAGCATTAGTCAATGGCTTATCAGCATTTGTATTTTGAGGAGGATGGTTGTTTTGTTTTGTTTTTATAATTTTCAAGATAGGGTCTCTTTGTGTAGCCCTAGCTCCCCTGGAACTCTCTCTATAGGCCAGGCTGGCCTTGAACACATAGAGATCCACCTGTCTCTGCCACCCTGACTGTTGACATTAAAGGCATATGCCATCACTGTCTAGCAATAATATGTAGCCCATGTGGCCTCAAACTTGTGATCCTCCTTCAGCAAATTCTACCAGTGGGCACTACTACAGCTGAGTCTTGTCACCATTTGTGCTTAATGTTTGTTTGAGTCTTTTAATTTTTTCCAGAATGACCTACAGAGATAAGAATTCATAAAAATGGAAAGAATTCCCAGGTAATACAATTCTTAAGATTTAAAACAAAAGAGATCCTCCCTTTCCTGTAAGGACACCAGGACCAGCCATTGAAATGTGATAATGTCATTGCATACTTCAAGTAGGGTAAAATGGTAAGCACCCTTCCCTCCATCCGAGAAGGTTAACATGTTGAAGAGCTTACTGGTGTTAGAGACATCACTGAGAAGGATAAGTACCAGCAAGAGAAAAGAAACACATCTTCTGTCACAAGAAAGCTATGGAGCTAAGGGCATAGCTCAGTTAACACAGTGCTTGCCTAGCTTGCCTGAAGTTAGAATCACAGTATCACCAAAAACTGGGTGTGGTTCACAACTGTAATATGAGACAGAAGGATCACAAGTTTGAGTTCCCTTAGCTACATAGCAAGTTCAGTATCAGCATGAACAACATGAGCCTCTGCCTCAAAAGAGAAAAAGGGTATGCTATAATATTTGAGAATACTTAGAAAATGATTAGACTTATGGTATGGATATGATAAAGCCCTAATATTACTCATGTCACATATGGAGAAGTCAGGAAGAAATGCATCAATTACAAGTACTGATAGGGACAACTTTCATGAAAAGAGAATGAATAAATATAAGAGACACTTCTGAGACTCTAATTCAATTTACATTATTGAATTTTTAGCTGTAGTTACCAGACTACAAGCTTTAACAAAACAACCATGATTTTACTGGAACAGAACTTGCCAATTTTGTATGATATATTTTTATATGATATATAAAAATACTTTTATAATTTACTATATAATATAATTACATTGTTATATAATTTATAAGATATTATATAGTGAAATGAAATATTATATAACTGTATATAGATATATAAAATTTATATGATATATGAGAGTTTGAAGATTTTTTTCTAAATTTTTCATCCTTAGTATCCCATATGCAACAAGTAATGAGAAAAGAATTTAGAGTTGGGAATGCTGATAGAACCCTGTAATCCTAGTGTTTGGGAGACTGAGACAGGACCATCATGAGCTATGGTGGGCTATGGAGTGAGATCTAGCCATCTGGGCTGCACAGTAAAGCCTGACAGAGAAAGACAGAAAGAAGAAAGAGATTTAGGTACATGAAAAGTAAATCTAATGTGTCTCATAACTAGAGAAGATACTGTGTATAAAAACATGACAGAATCAGTGAGCTGTGATGTGACCAGTGAGAGGCAGTGCTGGCAAGGAATACACATGAACTGGAAAGGCAAGATGGTGCTAAGACAAGAACGCTGAAAGTCTCCAAAAGGAATTTCTGTTTAATGATGGCTACAAGGGCAAAGAGCAAGCAGAGAAGAGTCAAGGAGTTAAGTCAAGCTACCTGATGTCAGAGCACCTCATTTTATAAAAGCAAATGTTACTAAACTTAAGTGAAGAGAGAGACTCGTACAGGCAGGATTCCAAACACCTATTCTCATCAACAAACAGATCCCTCAAACAAACAAACAACAATAATAACCAAACATTAGGATTTGACTGTGCTGTGGGTTTCATGGACTCGACAGGCATTTACAGAACATTCTCTTCAATGACTTCAGCTTCAACATTCCTTTATCAAGACATGGAACTTCTCCATAATTGACCACCTATTAGGCTACAAGCAACTTCAAATGCTCCGAGATCACAGTCTGTCCCTTCTGATCACAGTAGAAGGAAACTGGACATCAACAGCAAAAGAAATTACAGGAAGCAGACAGTAAAGCAACAGTGTGCTTTTCAATGAAAAGGTGACTCATTGAAGAAGTCAGAGAAAAAAATTAAATTTTCTCAAAACAAATGAAAAAGACAGGAACAGCATATCAAAAACTTAGGGACAAAAGGAAATCAGTAGTGGGATGGAGATTAACACAATTAATGTCTCATTCAGTGCCTACCAGAAAGATAGAAAGAATGGCCTGAAGAGGTGGGTCTGTGGTTAAGAGCAGATACTGTTCATTCAGTGTCTAGCACAACAGTAAAGCAGCTGACAACCTGGAGCTTGTACCTTCAGCTCCAGGGGATCAGATGCCTCCAGCCTTGTAGTACCTATACTCATGTGGACACACAAAGATCACATATAAGCATTTTTAAAAGAAGGGAAATATATTTCTTTTTATTAATTTTTTTTTCCTGGACTCACTGAGAGAGTTACACAGTGAGACCAGGCTTTTCATTAATTTATTAATTTATATATTCATCCAATTACATCCCAATATCAGCCCCCCGTCTCCTCCCTCACATGGATCTTCCTACCACACCCCTCCCCTCTCTTCTGAGAAGAGCCCCTGAGTCCCATGTGGTCAACCCCATCCCCTGTCCCCCTTCCCTGCCCCTGACATCAAGTCACTACTGAAGACAGACAAGGCAGTCTAAATGGGGAAACAGGATCCACAGGCAGTCAACAGAGTCAGAGAACAGGATCCACAGGCAGTCAACAGAGTCAGAGAACAGGATCCACAGGCAGTCAACAGAGTCAAAGACAGGCCCCACCTCAGTTGCTGGGGGGACCAGCATGAAAATCAAGCTACACTTCTATGGGGGAAACCGATTTCAAATATATAACCTAACAATATATCTCAAGGAATTAGAAAAGCAAGAATAAACCAAACATAAAATTAGAAGAAAAGAAATAATAATCATCAGAGCAGAAATAAACTGATGAGAGCCCCTCAACCCTTCAAAAAGATAAAACTATAGGAGAGATTAATGAGGTGAAAGCAGAAAATGAACGAGCTTAACTAAACTAGAAAAAAAAAAAAAACAAGAAAATGGCTGAATAAACAAACTTAGAAATTAAAAAAAAAAACTTTAAAATAAATACCACAGAAATAAAAAGAATTATTAGGAATTATTTTGGATAAATGTATGTTAATAAATTATGAATTCTAAGAGAAATGAATAGATTTCAACATAGCAGACATAGAAAACACAAGTAGATGAATTACAAGTAATTTTATCAAATCTGTTATAAAATTTCTCCAAGGAAAAGCCCAAGGCCAGGCAGCATCTTGCTGAAATTATACCAAACTTTTAAATGTCTAATGTAATAGTCAATGTTTTCACTACAGCCCCTGACGAAGGAAAGGAAGAGGCAGGCATTCAAATGGGAAGAGGGAGAGAAAATACCAGGATTTTCTAGTGATGCTCTTCTAGCAGAAAAGACTAAAGACTGAGTCAAAAGATTATTAGACCTGAGAAATTCAGGAATGATACAAAATAAATGTACAGAAATCATGACTTCTCTCTATACAATCACAAATTTACAAAAAAAATTTTGAGATGAATCTCAACAATAGTAAACAAAAAATTTACAACCACCTATAAAAATTTACATATTCCCCGAGAACAGGTTTAACTGAGGAGAAAAAGAAATTCCAGGATGAAAAATGGTTCATGTTAGTGAAAGAGATTGAAGAAGACACTGAAGCTCAGCAAACCAAAGTGAGCATTGCCGAGTGAGGGTGTCTTTCCACAAAGTGGCTACAGGGGGAAGGGAACGGTCCACAGTGAGAAGGCAGCCTACTGGATGCGGAAAACATTTGCCAACTCTGACCTAGGGTTTACATCATACTTTAGGTTTCTATTACAGTAATGAACATCATGCTCAACATCATCGTGGGGACAAACGTGATTATTTTGGCTTACTTGTCTAGATCGTGGTCCATGTGGTGGGAGTCAAACTGGAACTCAAGGCAGGAAACCAGAGGCAGAACTAAGGCAGAGACCATGGAGGAAAGCTGCCCTCTGACTTGATTAGTTTGCTTTGTGCTTGTGCGTGTGTGTGTGTGTGTGTGTGTGTGTGTGTGTGTGTGTCTGTCTGTCTGTCTGTGTATGCATGTGTGTGTATGTGTGTCTGTGTCTGTGTGTGTGTGTGTCTGTCTGTCTGTCTGTGTGTGTATGTATGTGTGTATGTGTGTCTGTGTGTGTGTGTCTGTCTGTGTATGCGTGTGTGTATGTGTGTCTGTGTATGTGTGTGTATGTGTGTCTGTCTGTATGTCTGTGTGTGTATGTATGTGTGTATGTGTGTCTGTGTGTGTCTGTCTGTCTGTGTATGCATGTGTATGCATGTGTGTCTCTGTGTGTGTCTGTTTGTCTGTATGTCTGTGTGTGTATGTACGTGTGTATGTGTATATGTGTGTGTTTGAGACAAGGCCCTGGCTATTCTTCTATGTAGACCATGCTGGCCTCAAACTCACAGAGATCCTCCAGCCTCTGTCTCCCAAGCACTGGGTTTAAATGCATGTGCTACTATGCCCAATACGGCTTGCTTACTTATACACCCCAGGGCCACCTGCCCAGAGTGGGCTGGGACCTTTCACATTGGTTATTAATCAAGGAAATAACTCACAGGAATGCATAGATCTTATGGAGGCATTTCTTAAATTAGGTTCCCTTGTATCAGATGAACACGGTTTGTGTAAAGTTGACCAAAAAGAAAAAGAGGAGGCGGGGTGCAGCTCATATCCAGATTATATACAAAACTCCACACTTAACAACAACAACAAAAAAAATGAATCCAATTAAAAATTGGTAAGAAATTTGAATAGATACTTCTCAAATGGCTAATAAATATATTTAAATAGTCAGTATTATTAGCTATTGTGAAAATGCAAATTAAAACTATATCCTGAGACCATCTCAACTCAGAATGACGATTACCAAAAATAAATAAATGACAATATTGGTCAGTATTTGGATAAAAACGAATTCTTAAACACTATTGGTAGGAGTGCAAATCAGGACAGCTTTTATGGAGAATTATAGAATTAAAAAAAAATAAGATTAGAATGGCAGATGGTCCAGCTTTTCCAGTCCTGGGTAAGAGAGAGCCCCAAGAGAGCACAATGTGAGTGCCGCGGGCAGATGAGAGCTTGCACCAGAACCTCAGTGGGAGAGGCAGGATGTGAACCCAGGTCTGTCTCTCCAAAGCTCACAAGTCTTCTTGATGGAGTCTGCCACAGCCAGAGAGAAGCAGAAATAACCCTGCCCTTTCACTACTTCTCCACCTTCTCCACAGAAGTAGCCTTAGCACCTGGGGACCCCTTCTACGAGGTCCGTCTGTGGTCCAAAATGTCCCTAAAGCAGTAGGCTTTAACTTTATAATTCAAGCTGTCCTTGTATGTTATTGTATTGTGTATTCATATTTGTTGTGATATGAATTAACTGCTAATTGTCTGTTGACTTATGCAATTTTGGTTTTGCTGAGATTCAGAAAGCTTTCCCGGTTTTCCAAATAACAGACAGTGAAGGTCCTTTTCTGTAGAAAAGGCTCACACTCTCCCAGATTACATAATACTACACCATGAAGGAGGGTATTCACCATCACTTACGTATTACCTATTAAAAATTCTCTATTGTGATATTGTGCTCTCAGAAAAATTCAGAAAATGAGAATCTGGAGCAGCACAATATCTGAACAAAGCACACAGTTTTCTCCTGCAATCAGGAGAAAGCCTAACCCCAGAGAGTAAGGTGGTGAGAGGTGCTGCATCCTGCATGGCTCCAGGAATTGGCCTGAGGGAAGGAGGCATGGTTATTACATACAGCTGAACAAGGAGGAGAGGTTATAATACAGATAAACAAGGAGTTACCGTTATTATACACATCTGTAACTGTACACAGCAGGAAGTAGGTTTAGCTAATCTAGGTAGGAGCAGTCTCTGAAGGGGAGCAGTCTTCAGGCTGCAAACATCCAGAGGGAGAAAGCTGTGGAGATCATTGTTTGCACACAAGGTCAACATTACCACTCAGACCCAGTGACAGCCTTCCCATTCCTCTGAGCCTCACCCCAGAAGGGTTTGCCACTCTCATAGGGCTAAAGTGTATGACTGCTTATCAAACAATATGCAGTCACTCAAGACTCCAGTTGCTTCCTACAAAGAGGAATGGCCAAACACAGGTAGAATATGACCTAGGTCAAAGATATTGGATCAAAAGTCAGTAAGATTTGGTAAGTGAGTGACAAGAAATGGTTTTAAAAGGAAAGGCAGAAGGAGAATGTTATGGAGAAATTGCCTCCTTCTACTCTTGGCTATTACAGGACACTTCAGAAATGCTGTTCACAGAAATGAAAAAGTCCAGACATTTTTCTGAAGAGAAAACAGGAATTGAATTTCACCTCCGCTGCCCTTCCAGCAATAGCAGAGATGGAAATGTCCCAAGGAATATATTTGGAGTCATTACTGAAAAGTTGAACCTTTAGGAAAGAATGTGGTTTCCAGGGATGCTCCTAGGTCTGACTGGTGGGCTCGCTCTGAGTCAGCAGAGCTGCAGGGGCAAACAGCAGGTGCAAAGCCTGCAGGAAAGGACGTCTCAAGAGAAGCCAGTCATGGGGGTAAAGCAATCTGGCACACGAGATCATGTAAATAAAGATAGGGAAAGCACTGTAAAAGAGGAGAGATCTCACGAAGGTGCTTTTCACAGTGCAATAGGGATAGAAACTCAAAGCGAGAGCAAAGAATTTAAGAGAAAATGGTGGTAACTGGGGTACTAGATAAAGGTTCTGGAACATTCTTTGATGTATCAGTTTCAATCTCTCCAAATGGAATGCAACCTTCAGCAACGCTTTAGAGCAACGAAGCAGAGGCGCTGTATCAACCATATTGTTGCCATGATACTGCTTCACTAACAACGAAAGAAGACTACCTGGAGGGACTAAACAGAATCTTTTAACAACAAAAGTTCCTTCTTGGGGGGACAAAATACTCATGGGAGCAAATAACAGACACAGTATAGAGCAGAGACTGAAGGAAAAGCCATCCACAGACTGCTCCACTTGGGGATCCATCCCATATACAGTCACCAAACCCAGACACTGGTGTGGATGCCAAGAAGTGCATGCTGACAGGAGCCTGATATAGCTGTCTCCTGAGAGTCTCTGCCAGAGTCTGACAAATACAGAGGAGGATGCTCACAGCCAACCATTGGACTGAACACAGGGTCCCCAGTGGAGGAGTTAGAGAAAGGATTGAAGGAGCTGAAGGGGTTTGCAACCCCATAGGAAAAACAATAATATCAACCAATAATATCAATTATAAATAAATAAATAAATAAATAAATAAATAAATAAAATCAACCAGACCCTACAGAGCTTCCAGGGACTAAAACACCCCAAGGAGTACAGATGGAGGATTCCATGGCTCCATATATAGCATATGATGGCCTTGCTGGACGTCAGCGGTAGAAGAGGCCATTGGTACTCTGAAGGCTCGATGCTCCAGTGTACAGGAATGTGAAGGTGAGGAGGTGGGAGTGGGAAGGTTGGGAGGGGATCACCCTCATAGAAGCAGGGGGAGGAGGGGTGGAATAGGGAATTTTGGGTGGAGAAGACCAGGAACGAGGATAACAAAAAAATAAAATAAAAGTAAAGTAAAAAAAAAAAAAAAGTTTCTCCTTGTTTTTCCAAAGAAAATTCTCACTAAACCTAGACCTGTGGTTAAGTAGTAGAGCACTTCCAGTGTACCAGAGGCCCTGGGTTCAATGCCTGGCACAAAACAAAGCATATTGTAATGGTGTGTAAACTAGGAACAATACACATCTGTCTTCGTAATTTCTCTTTTAAGAAATGAGAGAAGGGGCAGAGCTTCAGCTCCATTGGTGTGTGGTTGCACAGCATGTGCAAGCCCTGGGTTCAGTCTTCAGTGCTACATAAATAAAACCTGCAACCAGGATGGAAGCCTGTAATTTCAGCACCCTGGGAGCAAAGGTAGAAGGAGCCCATGATCAAGGCAATCCTGAGCTACATTTCAATTTAGGGGCCAGCCTTGCCTCAGAAAGAGACCTTGTCTGAGAAAGAAAGAAAAAGGTCAGGGAGGAAAGGAGAGGGAGGGAGGGTGGGAGGGAGGGAAGGGAGAGGGAAGAAGGAAGGGAGGAAAGAAGGGAGGAAAAAAGGAAAGAAGAAAGGAAGGATTTTAAATCAATCTAGTATGGCACCCTGCAGCAAACAGAATGATTCTCTGAGTTTATCCATATCTGAGTAATAGATAAATAAATAAATTAATAAATTAATTAATTAATTAATACTAAAATCCATCCAGACCACGCTGACTGGGTTGGCCTGAAGAAAGACATCCAAGCACCTGCTGCACGTACCATGACGACAGACAGATGTGTGATGGAGAGATGGGAAAAACGAAGTACGCATGCACTAGAGAGATGGACGAGAAAGTGAAGCTAAGTGGTTTGTACACTGTGGAGAAAGGTAGAACTGGAGACTCAGCGTCAGTGAGGAACAGATGGGAATGAGGAGCCTGCATCACCTGAGACCACAGTGGTGTCTGAGGTCTGTGCTGCCACCAAGGCCCACATCTGCCTCCATGATCCTGCTGCAGCTGGGATTCTGCATTGATGGCTGTGGCCTGAGTTACCACCAAAGGCCAAACAGGTCCATAGTTTGGGCTGCCATCAGAAACCATGTGGATATCTGAAGACTCTGCTGCTGAGGGGAGACATGCTGATCTGAGTGGCCTGTACTGCCACATGAGGCCATGGGGACATCCATGTCCATGCTGCTGCTGGAAGCCATGTCTAGGTTCATGATCCTATGGCAGCTGGAGTCTGTGTTGATGTTCCAGACCCGTGTTATCACCAAGAGGACATAAAGATATCCGTGGTCTGTACTTCAGTCTGAGGCACTGTGTTAAACTGGCCTGCCCTTCATCAACCCCCACAGTCAGGAGAGCTGGTTCCACCCCTCACCTGGGCAGCACTGTAGAGCTGACTCAGATGGCTGGGGAGCAGGTGAGTTGGCCCTGAGGGTGTGAGCACAGGAGAGTTGACCCCTGCTCTGTGTTGGTGTGGGCAAGAGAGAGATACCCTCCCTGACACTGCAGCAGCCAGGTGAGCTGACTCCAAGGTCATGAAAAGTGAAACAGCTGGCCCCACCCCCTCACCAGTTGCAGCACTCAGGAGAATGGTCACTGCACCTTACCTGGGCAGCACAGTAGAATGGGTCAACCCTGAGGACATGAGAACAGGAGAGCTAACCTTGTACTCTTGCCAACTGAAGCATTGGGTGGGCTAGCTGGGGCAGTGTTGGAGAGTTCACCCTGAAGGGGCAGGGGCAGGAGAGCTGGCAGTCTGAACAACTCAGCTACCTTCCAGGCCCAGATCCAGGGCTTTGAGTTGGCCTATGCCAACATCTACCCCGTCTATGATCGCTGGAGCATGTGAAAGGGCCAGTCCTGTAGATTCAAAGCTCCAGGGTCTCCTTGACACAGGGCAACAATGAGATGAGATATCTGAGAGGAGTCCCCGTGAGGATCAAGTATCAATAGTGTAGCAGAAGCCAGAGGCTCAGAAATGGACTGATGCCTAACATCAGTAAAGATGTGTGGACAAAAGGGTACACTGTTACTGTGTGACACACTGTGACATACTACAGCTTCCACAAGATTTTTTTAAATTTTATTTTCCTTTGTGGGGAGATGTGAAGGGAAGATGCGAAGGGACAGGGAGATAAGCAGGATTGGTGTGCATGATGTGACATTCACAGAGAATCAATAAAAAGTTTATTTTTAAGTAAGGTCCATAGTAAAAGTTTGGTTGGTGATATATTCCAGTGTAAAATAGTCAAGGAAAGAAACCTACCATTGTTCATATCAAGTGGCTAATAATCCATTGTGTGATAAAGATTCATACTATTCATACTATTCGTACTATTAGGATTGCATATGTGTGAACTTCAGGGTCTAGCTCTCTTGCATGGTATGACGTTAAACATGTCTTAGTGAATATATATATATATGTCAATAAATTTGTGTTTCAGTATTTAACGAACTCATTGAAGTCTAAATACTTTAATATATTGATAATGCTAATTTTAAATCAAATTATTCTTTTGGCAATGTGATAGAACTTTTATCTCTGCTGTCCTCCATAATAGATAAAGTCAATTAAAACCATTCCTTCCAAAAAAAAATAATTCCTTTTGTTGCTTACACTGAAATGCATACATTGGTCAAATTGAATATAGTAGCATAATTGGTCACTTGAATATAAAATAGTTCAAAATAGCAATTCCAATAAAAAGAAAAGTTACAGTCAAGCCAAAGGAAGAAAGTAACCTATACAGGACCAGAAAATTACTGTCACCAAATGTGTAAGGAACACGACCACAAACTACTTAATGAAAAGTGGGTTTGTCTGTGTACCTCAATCAAATAATTGCCATCACTTACCTGTTTGTTTTACATTTAATTAATAACTGGTTTTAAGAGGTGTTAAAAGGGAAATATTCAACACATACACATACACACAACAAGCTAATACGGTTGACTTTAAGAGAAAAAATTGAATATATAATTAGCCAGAACTGTTGGAAATATAACCATAGCTTTGTCATTACAGTTTCCAAATGTACATACAGAAAGATAAGGCAATTTATGATCATGTTTTATAGAGTAAGATATCCCAATGTTTGGTGTAAAGGAATGCCATCATTTAATTATTTACTTCATAACATTTTTACATCCCTTTCAACACTGTCTACAAGCTCTAGTGCACTCAGGTAAAATGCTATGACGGTTACATTTTAAATTAATTTCCCACCATTTTTCTTCAAAAAGACTATTCTTGCTTGCCGAATTCAAACAACTGCTTGAAATCTTGAAATATCTGGGTGCTTATCAAAAACCACACTTCATAAAGGGCATTCATTTTATAGAATTAAAGTTTACTGAGTAAGAAATTTAACTGGAAGTGATAGACCTCAAGTCAAAACCCTGAATGTCAAAGTCAAAGCTGACAGCTCCTCCTGGGTTTTGCTACTTTGGAAAAGGAAAAGGATAAAATAATAATGATAAAGTAAATGCAATCTCGCCCTTGAATTTCTTTATTTTTGTCTATTTGTCATAAATAACAACTTAAATATTCTCAGATGTTAATGTTTTCTCATTCTATGAAACAGTATAAAAATACATTCATGCATGATATGAAACAACAGAGACCAGAGCATCTTATTTGTAGCAAATTTTATTTCAAATAACCATAAAATGTATCCAGGTATTATTCAGAGTAATTTCTGAGATCATGCAGGGTATAAACAGAAAAGTCCAAAAGAAAGAAACATTCCTGATGGCTCTAACAAGGGAGCTGAAGGGACACAGAAACAGACACCAGAACTTTCTACCCAGGGCTGATGCCTGGATCTTTATCCTTGTCTTTTTCTTGACATTTCAGCACAAGATAAAATGGATTATGGAGAAGCAAAAATCAACAATCCAAGAGAAGAGAAACTTGCCAATGGGATACATGTTTGAGGTGGTTAACTTTTTTATTTCTGTTCACAGAGAAATGTAGGGAGCGGGAGGTGCTGTCTGATTGAAACATCTATTTTGCAACACAGTTAACAAGGAAATGAATCCTGGCAATTATATTGCTGCTTCCATCCTATTCAGGGATTTCCTTGAGCATCATGCACAGTTCTGAACTTTCTCTTTTTGCTACGAACTTCAGTTAAAATAAAATGGGACTGTTCCCAGAAGGCATTAAAAAGAATATTTTAACTTGGGATTTTATTTTGAAGATAAAGGAAATCATATTAATTGGAGAAATATTACAAAGACAAAATAGGCATGGCGAAAAGCCACCCAAAAATCAAGAGCAAAACCTAAAGAGATTCAGTTCCAATTTTTTGACATCGCCTGTAAAGCAAAGAATTGTACATCAGAGTTTTGTTGTGTTAGTGTTATTTTTCTTTCCGTCTTCAGAATTGACTTCCCATTAGAAATAGAAAGTAGATTCACCCACAGGCTAATATAGACCTTTTCTATATGCACATTTTCAAAGAAAATGCAACATTATTTTGGAATCTAGACTAAGCCCCGGTGTTCTTACTGCCTCCTGATGTCTAGTGACCGTATAGTAGGAAAGCTCTTGGGTCTCCTTGACAGCTCACAGTCTTCCTGCAAGTGAGGCTACTGTGCTAGTAACACCGTTGAAAATGAAATAAGAAAACTCTATCCAAAATTTTATATTTTTATAACAACAGCATTATCTTTTGTATTTCCTTAAAAGCCTAAAATGATAGAAAGCCATGGTTTTGCCCCAGCACTTCCCACTTCGAATGCCTCACACCACAGCATTCTTTGCAGGCAAACTGCAATAGAAAATGATGCTATCTTATATGTGGCTAATAAAAGAGGCTTTCACTCTGAAAATTGGACAGCAAATTCCACAGGGGTTTGGCTAAATAAAGCTATTGACATTTTAGGTAATGAAAATCACCAAGGATTTAAGACTTGTGTGCTTTGGTTTCTCTGTTATCAAGTTTTGCCCTATTTGAAGTATCAAAAGCCTACCTACTATGTAAGTCAATATTACAGTGGTATTCAACCAAAGTTCACAGATACTGTCGGTAAGAGTGTGTGTGCCTAGGATCAATTTACCAGAAGTTAGACTTGTCTAGGCATTGGGGAGGTAGAAGCTATAAAATCTGGTGCCCTGCACCCATCTAAAATGTCCTCAGTCTTCCATGCCAAACAATAAATTTGCAGTTGCCCAGACTGATGACTGTCGTACACCATAGGAAAGTGTGTTGGACCTTCCAAGTCTGTTTCACGTGCTTTTTCCCTCTTCCCTCACACATAATTAGTGTTCTTTTCCTCTCCTTTTAAAACAAATGTGCCTGTTTCAAATTTGTATTATTTTTTTCAGATGTCTAATTTCAGTTACGTTTTTTCTCTCTTTGGTCTCTTCCCACACTTCACATACCAGACAAATAGTTAAAAGTCTGCAAAAAACAGGCAAACTTCCAAAATATTTCAAAATGAAACTACCCTCTAGGTGACAGATCAGGAAAAGAAGGCAAAGCTTCCACGACCAAGATTTCAACACTCTGGCCGAAAGTGTGTTGGAAAATCCATTCAGGTTGCTAGTGCCACGGAAGAGAGTCGGATGAGGCATGAGCATCCAAGGAACTGACAAAAACCAACATGTTCCATGATCACTCAAGTAGTTCACTTGTCATGGTGCATTCTGAGAGCATTGTTAGTAAGTTGGCACCTGTCCTTGAAACTTTTTTCCCCCTTGTTTAGCATTCAGGAAGTGAAAGTGTTTGAGAAAACATTCAAAATTCTGAGAATAAATACAAGTGGGATTTTTTTTAAATGTCTGTCATTGGTAAAACTTACATCTTTTACATAGGGTTTATTTGTATGTAATAAAAATTTCGTAAGGAAATTTTTTCTGGAAAGTATTCTACATGCTAACTTGTTTAACATGTGCTTTGGATATACAGCTAAGTAAAAGTAGCTTTAGAAAAATTCTTTCTTCAAGTATTTCCTTTCACAGTTTAAAAAAAAAAAAAGCCTCATCCCTAAATATTTGCTCTTCTTTCCCATTGGTCCTTTGTTTCTGATGCCTTGTGCACCCTGAACTACACAAAGAACAAAATGTCAGAGCTCAGAATATACTTGTATGTTTCAATAAATTTGCTCATTGCATAGTGAACGTGTAAACTCACAGAGAATCTATGTTACCCTAGATTCTAAAAATGATTGCTGAAATTTTACCTAATAATTTATTCTGATGTTTATTTTTGCTGTAATTTGGGCTCACTATTTCATTTTCATCCATACGTCAACTAAATATAGTAAGTAAAAAATAAGCCATAAAAAGTTAGAAAAAAAATAATTTCACCTCATTCTCTAGTCTGGATTTTTTTTTTCCTGGGCATAACAAGCTACAAGTGTACTGTCCTGCCTCTTTAAGACAGTGCTCAAAATTAATTTCAACAATATGTACTTAACATAAAGTTAACTATGTTTGCATCAAATAAAATGTTTATTAATGAAAGCTATTTATCATACAGGAAACAGCAAAGTCATCATTACAGAGGTGTACACTAGAGGTGACAGATGCGAAAGTGCATGCAGAGCCTTCTGTTTAGAAAGGAAGGGGAGACAATAAGACTAAAATTACTGGGCTTCATCCCTATTCTCTCATTAATGAGTAAAAGTTATTCTCTGAATTTACAATTGGAAAATGCCATTAACAGGTAGGACTGATACACATTAGCAAGCAGATGAAATGGATGTTTTTGTACTTTATTTTACAGCTATCGTGCTTGACAAATGTGTGGGAATTGTTTCCGTAATAATTTTCTCCAAATATGGGAAGGGCATATTACTGCCAGCTTGCTCTGGCTTTAGACACGGTTTATCTCGCTCTTTTGTTAAACCACATGAGGCTAAGCCTTCATTTGTGTCGGACATCATAAAGAACAGGTTTTGTTAACATTCAATAAATGACATTTAAGTCTCACTCTCTTTCTCTCTCTCTCTCTCTCTCTCTCTCTCTCTCTCTCTTTCTCTCTCTCACTTTTGGTTCAATAAACTTTTAAATGTATGATTATCATAACCTAATAGTGTCTTTGTCTTCACTGCAGTGGATTTCCGATCAAACTTTTCCCCTTCTTTTAATACTTTAGGGAATTTTCAAACGTCGGGATGTTTGGCTGTAATGCCCCAAGATTTGTTCTCCCTGAAAAAAAATCATAGTGACAATTTATTAACTACAGAGCAACTTGGCTTTTAGGGGTCTGCAATTTCTATTTAGATTTACAAATATCCACTTGTGCTCAATAGACCTAATATTAAATCTTAGTAATATTTAAGGTTTCTTTTCATGCAATTACAGATCTGCTCATTTATTTTTATTCTAAAAATTGAACTGAGTCAAATCAATGGGGCATTACTTTTATTATAAACACAAATATTTAAAAGTATTTCAAGATTGAATCAGATTTTATATACAATGGTGTGTGCATTTGATATGAATCAGAAGTTTGGAAACCTAAGAACTATTTGTCTGTTTGAATTTTTTAATTGAGCTGCTATTTCTTAGCTTCCACACTTAGATATTGAAAACAAACTAATACAAGTAAAACTTAAATAAAACTGATGGGAAATAAAACTCCTTAGATTCAAAATTGTTTATTCACACAAATTTAATAGGATATATCACAACTGTTTGGTCCATAAATATTTAGGGGAAATAGTTTCTATACAATGCATTTATCAATAAACAAAGGAACATGGACAATTTTTGCTAGACCACTTACTGTACTATAAACACGAAGCTCAATATATAAGATTATTGAATTTATCAACTATTTTTGAAAGAGTGCACAACTGCTTTCTATGACATGTTTGTCCCCTCTAACAGGATACACCATAAAAAGAGTTTCAGAAATAAGAGGTAAAACAGTACAAAACTAGCGAGGTGTCGAAAGGGTTAACAGTTAATTTAACAAACAACACATATATCCTGATTTTTCACAAACTCACTTCCAAGTTATATCATAAGGCACATAGGAGAACTGAGTTATAATTAGTCTACTTAATAAAGTAGATCTGTAGTACCATATATTGTTCTGTCAAAGAACAAAATTTATAAGTCTCGATATTTTACCTGTAAAAGTGTGTTAATAAGATCTCAGCCTTACCAAGATTGTTTGGTCTGGTTAGTGGTAAATGCCCAAAATGTAAGAGA
>JANHMN010000009.1:38281454-38293731 GCA_030674055.1 Rhabdomys pumilio
GCAGAATTGCACATCCTCAGATCCTCAGATGGATGAAACAGTATCTTGTGACTATAAAAGTAGGTTATCTCCAGTAAACTGAGCCATATTTCACAGCCAGATTACAAATATACCCTCAGCAAATGGTCAAAGAGGCACATTCCATTCATCGGAGGCCTCTTCAAATGAGATATCAGGCTAGCCTATGTGAGCAACTTTTTCTGAGCAACACATCAATGGTGACAGAGACATAAAGTTGATGTTTAAATAATGCACTTACTTATTCTTCCTCTCCCAGGACAACATTTCCTAAAAATGAATACTACCCCCAATCTAGCTATTTAGCTATTCATCATTTGAAATGAATCCAAGAAAAAAAAATTAAAATAAGATTTGAGGAAATCGCATCTCTATTTACTCTCTGTTTGGATTTGCTCATTGCAAACTCGATATAGCAATTGAGTGCATTAGAAAAAACGTTATTGGGTTTGCTGCCACATACCAATTCAGTGGGTAAGAACACAGGTATCAGGCTTGTCTTACGATATATAATATTCATGTGGCTATGTTTGCCTCTACATTTTCCAGCGTGATAGAGAAATCTATTTTTGCCACAGTTTAAATCAGTATATCCCAAATTGCTTGTGTTTAATGGCAAAAGCTTTATGTAAGTTTGCAAATGATTGTTTCCCCTGTGCCTAAGCTTTAGGGATATTTCCCCCCTGAATTATAAGAACAAATAACTCTCTTTAAATCTCTTCAATCCCCACCTGCAACTACACATCTGTTGTTACTGAAGTTAACGAGAGGAGCTAAATGGTTTACAGTTGGTGGCTGGGGAGACAGTCACCTATCTAAAAGGAGTTTCTGTCCTGAAAGGTTCGGAACCTTCTGAGAATTAACTAATTCCTGGGAGACCACTAGGGGTCAGTGCCAGGCTAATTCAACAACAGAAATCTTGCACATTTAGAGGAAAGAACCTTGGGAGGAAGGTTTTGAGAAGTAGCAAAAAATCCAGTTTCTTAGTTAATGGTCAGTTACCCATGGAGGACATGTCTACCCTAGGCTAATCCTTTCACCTCTGGAGGGCTTTACTTCAATCCAACATTTCAGATAAATTATCTATGCCTCTAGGAACATTCTCATTGAAAGGTACTTGCCCTGTGGCAAGCACTAACTGATGTCCGCCGAGTCTCACAGGCTCTCCGACAGTCTTTGGATCCTGATCATGTTTTATGTATGTGCTTTTTAAAACTCATTGTATGAACTTATTTGGATCCCATTAATTCTGTTCTTTATGAAGCTTTTCATTTCAACAGAAGCAGCAACAGAAAACCCAGAGCATGCTAAAACTGATGAGCTTAAAACGTATGATCTATATTTTAACGTGTTTTAAACTTGTTGGCCCACACACCCCTGCTCCATCTCCACCGGACTGTGTGACAAGGCATCACTTGAATCATGAGCACTTTTTGTAAATGCAGGTGATTTGGGTTAGATTGTTTTAAACCAATTCCTCCAGATTCCCTTCACCTAATCTGAAAGTATGTGTTCTATTTGCTCATGCTTCTGAGAGTGTCCAGGTAAGGGAGCACATGTTGAGAAGGTGTAGTGGGGCAAACAGCCTGGGCCACTTTTCTGCTCCTGGGATAGAACAACTTACTCAAAAACTGAGCAGCCGTAAGGGGCAAACTAAGAATCCACACCAGCTTTTTTCCCCCTGCTCTACTTATCTTCAGAAAAGTAAAAACCAAGTGAAGTTAAACTCTATCATTCTGAAAGCTTCTTTCGTCTGTTTAACATAATGTAAGATCCAAGGGAAAAAAACAAATTTAGCTAATTAGATTAAATGAAACAAGCAAACAGCTGAGCCCACTCCCAGTTTGACTAGACTAGAAATCCCCACCACCCCTCTGGATTTCACCAGGAGCAGGCATCTCCCCTCTCCTACTAGTTGTTTAGAACCCTGTCTCCCTCCCTCCTCTGACTTTCTGCTCCTCTCTCCTTCTCTCCTCTCCCCTCTCTGTAGCATGGTCAGGCCTTAGTAAGTGGCTGGAAACTTCAATGTCATCTTCTATCAATAAAGAACAATTAGTGTCCTTGAGTGCCATGCATCAAAGAATATGGAATGTGCATTAGGCAACTGGACCCTAGGCAAAGCTCTGTCCTAGCTTAGCAGGGGTCCCCAGGCCAGGGTGAAACCAGGCACAGCTACTAATGCCCCTGGCCACCCCCTGGGCTGAGCTTGCTGCCCCGACATGACCTACCCTTAGCCTCTCTGTTGGCCCCTTTCCCTTGGTTCAGTCACTGCCCAGATGTGAACTCACTAGAGACAGATGCAGCCTCCTTGGGTTAAATTTCCATTTCTCTGAGAAGTCTCTCTGTGCCACCCCAAAAAACGAATTCCTTTAAATTGAGAAGAGAATCCCAGGACACAACCTAGCTTAGGGAATGCACCTGCTCAGGACCACCTGAGAACTAGGGAATCAGAGTGGGGCTCTCAGTTCAGATGTTCACAGTGTCACTTAAATAGATCACTTAAGTAGAATATTGTTCCACTATCTTTGACCTACAAGTTGCATGCCACACCAGACATTGAAAACTGTAAGATGGTAAGTAATGGATACTCACAGCCAGTATGTCACTTTTTAGTAGCCCAGGGCCCCTGTGTGCTGAGTTCCCAAATAGTTTGGGGCCAGGGCATGGGAAATCAGAGTAGTCAAGTTCTTTGGACTTCTTCAAACCAGTCTGGGTTTCCTGGAACCCACTTTCCTTTCCCTCTGTGCTTACTCTGAATAAGAGCTCAGGTCTTCATGATCTGCCAACATCCTGTCTTGAGGTGGGGACAGGCTATCAACAATAAGTAGCCTCACTTTCCTGTGAGGCAGATTGATAAATGATAGGTGTATCCTCCAAAGTAAGGAAGTCTTTAGGAACTGTTGCCTGTACTCTGATTTGAATTAGGAGAAGGCTGGCAAATGGTAGACAAGCAGCCTGAGATAACACTAAGACACCCCAGTGGACTTGACTTGGAGATTCCTTTGGTTATCTGAGGTCTAGATGATCTGATGGTCTATCAGGCAGGGAGTGAGGAGGTTAGATACCCCGAGCCTCCAGAGGCACAGCTGTCTCAGCTGTGCAGAGTGAGTCACACCCTACAGTTACTCAGTGCCAAGATCAGAGATTCGGTTTTTTCAATACCCTTGCCATCTATGTTGCTGATTAACTTTGGGCTGGTGACCACAGCCTCTGCCCCCTCTAGACAGACTGGAGCTGGGCTCTGAAGTCTTTTCTTTCCCCCCATTAACTATTTAGGAAAACCTCCTCCAGGATCTATAATTTGGCTCCAACAAAGGAATTGCCCTGGGGCTGTTTTGCTCCAACTGAGAGCCAGAAACTAATGGGCTCATTAACTAATGGGCAACAAGGATTTGGCTTTCCCTGTTTGGGGGAAGTCACTTCGGCCTCGCCTCGCGGTTATAAAATTTTTCCCCACAAGTTCAATAACCAATAACCCATCCTCTCTCCCCTTCCATCTCCTTTCTCTTCCTCGGACTGAGAGAGGGTTGTGGTGAGAATGGGATCCTGTTAGGCAAAGCACTGTCTTGGTGACTAGGTCCTGGAGCAGAACCCGCACTGCTAAATTCTCCTCCAGCAGTGTGAGATCTGAGCTGTCAGGGTGGGTTAAGTTAGGGGCCCACCTGAGTTGTAATTCACGATGTCTACTCCCAGAGCTGGGCTCTTCCGCTTCCGGGGCCGCCCCTTCTGCACGGTGCCAGTGCCATTGAAGTAAGGCAAAGCCAAGCCGCCGCTCTTGGCCGCCAGCTCCGTGTAGCTCAGTTGAGGTGGATATTCCCCTTGCAAGAGGGTCTCGAAGTGTGCGCGGCAGTACACCAGGCTGTCCTTCATACCGAAATGGTCGCCCGTGGTCAAGGTCTTGTTGCAAGTGGAGCACGTGAAGCAGCTCAGATGGTAGACAGAGTCTCGGGCGCGCATGACCATCTCCGAGGCGGAAATGCCAAGGTGGCAGCGGGCACATCTCTGCACAGAGAACCTTCTGGAAGCAAACAGGAGAATCAGAGAGCCAGCTGGTACAAGGAGGACCTAACTCCCATTCGCAGCACCAGGGCTTAGTCTACAGGGGCCAAAGACTAGCTAGGGAGTTCTGGCTGAGGGCCTCTTTGCATATCAGCTTTCCTTGCTCGGTGACCTACTCTGGTCCTAGTGAATCCGTACATTAAAGTCCAAAGAACCAGGAACTAAGCTTCAATGTTTTTTTTTTTTTAAACAAACAAACGAAACTCTGAACTGGTCAATTCGCAGCGCTATTGAAAGAATACTAAATTGCAAAGCCAAATGAAAAAGCCTGATCTTACTGATGACAAAATAATAGTATCACTCTTTTATGTATTCAGCGTGCCAGGCATCCCAGAAAAATGGTAATTCCGGGAAAGAAAAAAGAAAAGAAAAAAATAAGCTATCCTTTTAGCACCTCACCTGCTTCTGCTTAGATGGGCGCTGGATCGCAAACATTTCCCAACCTGCTGGGATTTTTGTTTTGCCGTGTTTGTTTGCTTGTTTTTTGTTTGTTTCTTTTTTGTTGTTTGTTTCCTTCTGTTTTGTTTTACTTTGTTTTTGTTTATTTGATTGTTTGTTTGTTTGGTTGGTTGGTTGGTTTTTGTTTCCTTCGGTCTGGTTCTGACTAGCCATTTCGGGAGCAGTAGCCTCTGTAACTTTTTCATAGTCATTTACAGGACCATTGTCATCCACCTGGTTGCTGCTGCCTGGGCCAACAGTAGGGAAGTTGACCAATTCATATTAAGGGGAACCAACAAAACAGAACAACAACAACAACAACAACAACAACAACAAAATCTTGTCTTGTTCACCTGATACCTGCCCTTACTCTTCTCCCAGATTTTTCCAGGGGAGCTGTGAAGAGCTGAAAACCCTGATAAAACTCACTACATCCTGGGATCCTTCTCGCCCATCCTCACCAATGGGGTATACGCAGTTTTAAGGCAATTTTCCCCATTTCAGACAAACAGAAACGAAACAAAACAAAAGAACCTGTACCCTGAACGAGCCAATAATGGGGACAGAGAGGGAACTCTGGATCCCCGCAGTGGCCCTATCAGGTGTATTGGGTCAGAGGAGTGTGTGAATGCGGTTGGGAGGGAGAGTACCTGTAGTAATCCTCCTTGCAGTAAATGCTACCGTCCTTGGCAAAGCAGGTGAGCTCAGATTCCAGGGCCAGCTTACATTCACAGCACTTCAGGCACCTAAGGTGCCACTGTTTGTCTACGGCCAGCAGATAGTACCTGTCGGAGATCTTGCCCCCGCAGCCGGCGCACAGAGCAGGCTTCTCAGGGCTGAGCGGGGGCATACCCTGTGAAAAAAAGCACCAGACAAGGCTGAGGGAGGATTCGGGGCGTTGCCGCACAACCCGGGACGTCTCGGCAGAAAGAATCCCCAGAGCAAAACAGAGTGCATCGCTTCAAGGGCCACAGCACATAAAAGCAAAAGTGGGGGAAAACATTTGCAACTTTCCCCCTTCCTAGCGTCCTGATCCTGCTAGCCCTGTGACCCTAAAAATATCTCCACATCTTGACCTTGCTGAGAGCCTACAAGATGTTTTGATGCTTGTCCAGAAGTAGCATGACTAAGGCTAAAATTGTGTGACTTTCAAACAATACGCAAAATAAAATAACAAAAATTGTTATTGAGAACTAGAATTCTGAAGTACGTGGATCTTTTTTTTTACACAAATAATACTATAATTCTATTTTTCTAATTTTTTTATAGGCAGAATAATTTGGCCGTCATTGTGACTCGGACATACTTAGCAGATCTTGCTGTTCTCTCAGTTGAAGGCCGTCGTCCTATCCCTGGTAAGGAAGTGAAGTGCCTGTCCTGAAAGAAGAATCCCCATCCATTCTTTTCTGTACGCTCGCTTTTTTTTTTTCTCTAGCCAGCATAAACAGCACAGATAAATTATCTTGAAATTTTGATTCCCAATCTAAGATCTAGATCCCAATGAGGCTAGCTAAGGCAGTAAGACTCACTCTAAGGATCCCAGTCAGGATGTGGTCGCCAATTTTAAAATAAAATAGTCGTTAAAAGTGAAAAGAAGTTCACCGCTGGACCCTTTCCTCAGACTAGCAGAAATAGTCCGGGTTTCTCCCGATTACATTTTGGCGGCATGAGAAGGATACATTTCGTTCTTTACTCGGATATTGGATTCTCACTGAATTAATTGTACCAAGAGGACAATAGTAAATAGAGATAGTGGGCTATCTACCCAAAACCTCGCTGATTGTCTGGAGTCCTCTCGGGTCGGTTTAAGCTACAGTCCTTGCTGTGATAGAGGGTCTACACTGCACTCTTTGCCCGGAATCATCTCCGCAGACTTCTGTAGCATGTTTAGGTTACTAGTACTTTCACGAAGACATAACCGCTGTTAGGAATAGGAACCGCAATAGTTGATTGCATCTCTTGGGGTTGTAGAGTTCATGTTTTTGCTTTTAGACTAAGGAGCCGCTCCTTCGCGTTTTATTCGATTTCCCACTATTCAAGACACCCGCCCCGGTAAGGAAGAGAAACGCAATTTTGTGGCCAGGGTAGCTGAGAAGCACACAGAGCCCCTAACAATCTCTGTTTTCGGGTGCTGAGCTTTGAGAGTCCAAAGAACTGGAAACGGACCAGCGCGTTGGGGTCTACTCTGAAGGGTTTGGTCTCCTGTCCCAGAGACTGAGAGTCCCACTGCTCCAGCCTGTTAAGGACGCCTTGCCGGCAAGTGGTCCCCTATTACCTGCACCAAGGCTTGCCCTCGGGGCGGCGGATCCGGCCTGGAGGCCGAGTCGCCGAAGACTGGAGTTTGTGGCTGGCAGGGAGCGCGCCCGCTCCTTCCAAGGCCCGCTGCCCTGTCGGCTCCCGATCAGCTGCTATACAAAAGGCTGGAGAGCTCAAGACTGCAACATCCTAGACACCTCGATTCGGAAGGGGAACCATGCCTAGCAAGCACACCTCTCATGAAAACCTAGCGAGCATCCCTAGGCAAAAGTCCCCGGGACCCGCCATTCCCAACCTGGGCGGGCCGGAGACTCCCAATTTCTCCGGCGCCGCGCGGGGGTTGGTCCTTACCGCGTCGCGGCCGTTGAGCTGAGTGCCTTTGGCCAGACGGGCCTCAGTCTTGGATCTGCGCTCCATCTCCTCCATGATACCTTGGATGTGGCCTCCGGAGATTCCGTGGAAGAGCATGGCTGGGGGGCGGAAAGGACACGAATTGTTTTCGGCTCGGCACCCCACTATTTCCATAAACACACGCCTGGGGCTCTCAGTTCATTCGAGTGAAGAAGCAAAACCGACCGCACAGGGCTGCGCGGTGCAGGAGCGTAGAGACGCGTGGGGGACGGGGATAAGAGAGAAAAGAAGTAAACGACAGAGTAGAAATAGCTCTACTTGAGAGGAAAAAGATCGGGGCAAAAGAGCGACAGGAAAGGGGGTCGGGAGGGTGGGGAGGTCCAGCGTTTTCCAGAAAGAGATGTGCAGAAAACAAACAAACGCGGACGGAGGGGAAAGCAGGCGACTCTAACTGCAGGGAGAGATCGAGTTACTAATGGGAAACAACTGCTGGGGGTGGGGGAAAAGTGGGGGGGGGCAGAAGAAAACAAAATCTAAGGAAGAAAGAAAAATAGTTTTGAACACAAAGAAAGAAAACGAAGTGCTTTATTCAGCGGTCCCCGGCTGCCTGCAAGTTCCCAGTGCCTGTAGGTTGCGTTGGGGACTGCTCCAACCGGAGCTCTGTCCAATTTGTTAAGAGACTAAAGCCAGCCCATTTTTGATAATTTAGTAGGAGGAGTCCTCTCCCTGGAGCTGCCACGGATTTTTATTCAGACAACAAAGACCTGTCATACCTCCTCTCAACCCCCTGGTGATGGGCAAGCAGGGACAAACATTACAAAGGGGTGGGGGGCTGGGGGGGAGGCAAAAGGAGGGGGCCTTTACCCCCTCCTCACGCGCGCCTGCACACACACACACACACACACACACACACACCCTCAAGCACACATCCTTCCAAGAGTTCCCAACAGTCATGTTTTAAAGCAGTAAAGGAGCCCTTATTGTCCGCGTCCTGGATTTGATCCTAGTTCATCCGACCCCAGCCAGGAGCGCACAGATCAGCTCCAAACCTCAAGTTTCCTTCTCATCTACAGACTTTTTAAAATCCCCATTTTACAAGGCTGTCACCAGAAATGTATAAAGCCCCCTGCAGACTTTGAAGCACTCCACGGAAACGGTACTTTTAATGTGTGATCCCTTCCTCCTCATCTCTTCTTAACTTACTTATTAAAAGCACTCTTCCCACAGTTGTCTGCTTGCCTAACCTCCCTGAGGGCATGCGGTGCCACCAGGATCTGAGACGCCCACCAGAGTGAAGAAAGGGCGTGGAGAGCCTACTTTTCTGAGGAATACATATATATAATTTTTCGAGTGTAGAGACCAGGACATGGTTTTGTAGACCTGTATAGTTAAGAACACCTTGGCCGTGGAGTGGGTTACTCTTTTACCTAATTCTAGATTGAAGGTAAACTCTCGGAGATCCTAGAGTCCCCTTTGGAATTTGTCAACATGCACAAGTCTTGGATGTGCTGGACGCCCAACTAGGTAGGACGAGGCAATAGCGCTAGTGTTCCGCACACTTAGGAGGGTGTGAAAGAGGCTCGGGGTGGAGGCGGGGAAGTGAGAACGAACCGGCAGGATGGCAGACTGCTTCTCACAAGAGATGGTATTGTTCTGTCGCCCTCTGTTCTTGTTAGCTCGGCCCTTTCCCTCCCTCTGGACCCATTAAAAAGTGTCCACAATACCACAATACTCTGATATTGTGGATTCACTGAAACGGCCAGGAAGAAAAAAAATCCTAAGATCCTGATGCGAAGAGCAGCGACAGGAACTTAATCCGCAAAAGGGAAGAAAGCCTGGCCGATCTCGCTCCTTTTCCCGTGCTCGCCAGTCTCGGCTCCACCACTCTGCGGCCTTGCCGGGGAAGATCGGGGCTTCTGTCTAGAAAGCTGAAGCAGTACCCCGCAGCACCGCCGCCTCCCTCCACCCAGGCAGCTCCACGTGGAACTTTATGCCCAATCTGAAAGAAAGACTGAGGAGAAGAAACTGGGGAAAGGGGTTAGCGAAGGAAAGGAAGAAAGGAGAGAATAAAGAAACGGTGTGAACAAGAGTGGGACTTAGGAAGAAGGAGGGAGGGAAGAAAGGACGTGAAAGGGGAAGAGTCGGAGAAGGATGGGGAGGAGGAGACAACTACTGGTGCAGCAGCCTAACTTCCTGTCCCAAAGCTTCACTTTCTGAGGCTCCAGGGGTCGCTTCTTCGTGAAACTCAAGTCTCCACTATTTCCCCACCTTTTCCCCCCTCCGGGTCAAAATAATGTTATTTGCAGACTGGACGATTTTAGAGTCCTCTGGGTGCCAGAATACAGCTCATAAAACACAATTTCACACAAAAAATGAAGCCAATCAAGTGAACTAAGCTGGAGACTCCCCCCTCCCCATTTTGGCAGCCCTACCTGACAGCAGGACGGCTATTTACTGTAAGTAATGTAATTAGCCCCTTTGGATGGAAATCAATGAGCTCTCTAAACCCACGTGCACACAGGAAGGGCCCCAAGGAGGGGCTGGGTCAGGGGCCCTTTCAGAGACAGCAGGTCTGCTCACAAAGGGGCAGATTGCCTTCATACAAGTCAGCAGTTAAACTGACTCAGAGCCCAAAAAGGAGGAGGAAGAGGAGGGGTCTACCTAAAGAACTAGTCAATTAACCCAAGGAGGCTAGAAGCCCAAAGTAAATATAGGACTGGGGTCCACTCTACCTAAACACTACCCACTTTCAAATAGAAGTGTATGGAATTGACCTTGGGATGTTTACTTCATGAAGGAAAACTTAAAAACATCTCTCAGAAAAAGCCACAACTTTGGGCCAAGCACAGACATCTTGTAAGCTTTCATTCATTCATTCACTCATTCATTCATCCAATCTGCTTTCTCTACATATATCTTTAAATCATCTGTAAGGAGAAGCAGGGCAGAGTACCTCTTACTATCCTGTTCCTAGATGAAAACTACCTAGAACTGTTCTTTCTTCTATAACTCCGGAAATACATTCCAGGGTCAACAGAGATTGGCCACTCCCATAAAGAAGCCAAAAGCCAAGGTGTTTTTTTTTTTTCCTTTTTTTGTTTGTTTGTTTTTTGTTTTGCTTTTGTTTTTGTTTTCTTGCTCTGAGGATGCAGGAAGTCTTTGGAAAGGTGGGAAAGAGGAAGAGGTCTAGTGGAGTTTAGGAGATCCTAGTTAGTTCTGGGGAAATAGTCCCCATTGGTCCAGCCCACTCTTCTCTCCCAGGTCCTCAAAAGGAAGCCCTAAAGGAGTAGAGGGGCAGATGGCCTGAGAAGTAGGTGAGTCACACAGAATATGCTACCTTTTTGCCTAGATTCCTAAGAGACTGGTGAAGAGCCCATCTCACTTGCTTTTCTTCACTTAAAGGGCTCTCAGTGCTTTAAATAGGGAAAGCATCCTGGCAGCTTTGCCGGGAAAACCAAACCAAACCAAACCAAAACAAAACAAAACTCTCCTTTCACCCAGAAAGTGTTTCTCTTCCTCCCAATTCCAAGGGGAATGGGTGGCACATGTCCCATGGAAACTGGAGCAGTAGGAGCTCAATTCCAGAGACTAAAACTTCACCACCATCGACAGGACAGGTGCAGGATGTGGGGAACTGATGGCCTGCTTTTGCAGTAGGATCTGGAATCTTCTTTTCAAAGCTAAAGTATTATTAGAGGTAGTGGGGCAGATTCCTGGCCTGGCACTGCCCTCCTCCCCCAGAATAGGAAAGCTACTGTGCTCTTTCCTGCTCTGTGGCTGGCTATCCATGGCGCTACTGTGAGAACTTTCAGTAAAGTAAAATTCTGGATTCTAATGAAATAGAAGAGTTTGTAGTTAGTGTACTAGATTACAGCATTTCCAAGAGGGCATAGGAGGAAAGGATGAAGGGCCATTGTCTGGGCTCAGGAAGTCCCATCTGGGGAAAGGTCCCTGGCTGAGATGACTCCTGGGTGGTGGTGGTGGGGTGGCTAGAAGAGGAAAAGTAGAGATGCCCTGGTTTGTCCCAAAGCTGCATGGCTTTAGGTTCCAGAGAGGGAAATAACCCAGCAAGTGCTCATCTTTTAGCTGTAAGAGACCAGGATCTCTTTAGACCTGAATTGTGATAACCCTGATCCAATGCTTGCAAGTTTGGCCATAAGAAGGTACGGTTCCTTTCCTTCAGATCCTAAGAATACTGTTGGTTGGAAAGGTGAAGCTTTGGAGAACTTGTCTAGGTTCCGGCATGTGGGAGTATCTAAACAGCCAAGAAAAGTCAGAGGTGTTATGAAGCTAGGAGCCCTGCTTTCATTGGTGGAGCCCACTGGCCTTGGAAGACACTGGCTGCTCCCTGCTAGGGGTGAGCAGATGGTCAGTATGTCCCCAACTCTTTCTCTGGACAGCTTTCTATGAGTAAAACCTTCCCCACAAATGATAAAGGCAGTTATCCAGTCTGCTTCTGCATCACAGAGCACCTCGGATTCAGTCCTATGAGCAAAGCTTTCCTCTAGATGTGCAAGTGAGCCTTCAGAGTTGTGGCTGCAGGAGCCTAGGAGATGCTACTCTCGGCAAGCCGGCAGGCCGCAGTCCAGCTGCCCACTCGCACTGTTGCCTGCTGTTCTCTGGGACAGATGTCTACGCCGGGTTAGGGACAAGCAAGTCTACGCCCTGCTAGTGCACGAACACCTGCGACCACAAAGGCCCATGACAACTGCTTGCTATCTTCAAACCTGTGTTCTTGAATCTTGACTCCACTTCCATCCCCAACAAGGCTACTGTCCCGGGGTCTACAATGCTGCCCTTTGCTTTGAAAACTTGAAGCTCTTTTACCTATGACTTGCTGTGCCCCCAGAGCCCCAAAACAAACAAGAAATTCTACGCGGGACAATGGATTAGTGATGAACAACCAAACAAAATGCGAATAAAATAAGTTATTATTCAAGCCCTACAAGGTACTTGCTTCCAGTAAGGAGACATCCTGCAGCTCCACAGAGGGTCACAAGTCCCTTGTGAGTGTGCTTTCTTCAGGCCCAATAATACCCTGACCTCTGCCTAGAGCCCTGGCCCTAGCTAGACTCCAAGGAAAATCAATAGAATGGAAGAAAAGAGCCAAAACGCGAGATGAGGGAAGGGGAGCAGGTTCTGGGAAGTCAAAATC
>JANHMN010000009.1:38296164-38341316 GCA_030674055.1 Rhabdomys pumilio
AGAAAAAGAAAACCTGGCGTGTCAGCTAGACATTACCGTCCGGGCGCCCAAGAACCTTCTCCTCTTGGTTGGGCGGGACTCAGCCTCTTGTCTGCTAAGATTCGGGGACCCAGGAGGTTAGAGCTTAGCCGAGTTTCCCTCCCAGAGCTCCAGGGACGCCCGGACTAGAAGCGCCTCTCCCCCTACCCCCATCTCCGGCCGGGGAGAAAAGCACTCCCCACTACAACCTAACGGGGTATTACCTTGATATCTTGTCTCGGTTCTTCTCAAGAGTTTGGTTTTGGAGAGGAGGTGACCAAAGGTGGCGGTCAGGGCTGTGGGCCAGTCCCCACGTCTCACTCGTTTAATCAAATAAACAAGCCAGTGAATGAACTTAAGCGCTCTCTTCTCTCTCTCTCTCTCTCTCTCTCTCTCTCTCTCTCTCTCTCTCTCTCTCCCTCCCTCCCCCCCTCTCTCCTTCTCTTTCTCTCCCTCTGCTCCTCCCTTCTCTTTCCAGTATTGACCTGAATCTCTCACCTCTGACCTTCAGCCTCCTCCACCTGTCTTTTATTTTCTGTTTATGCTTTCTCAAATCGGAAAAGGCGGGGGTGGGGGTGGCAGAGGACTCAGCCTCTGGCCAGTGCCCCGACACCCGTTCTGAGGCCACGCTCAGCCCTGCCAGCCTCTCAATAATCCAAGGAGGTGTTAATGGAAGACTTGGCGGCAAGGGAACCTCATAAAGCCACGAGCATCCTGAGGCTTGGGCGCAGCCGGGGTGGGGGTGGGTGGGAGAGGAGCTGGAGCCCCGCAGTGCACCCTGGGCTCCCGGACCCCTAGTCTGTCTTTGCTTTGCTGAAGCTGGTACCTAAAAGATGCTGCCGCCAGCTGGTGCCTGTTACATAGACGGTGAATGGTGCTAGCTCCTGAGGAAAATGGGCTAAGCTAGTGATTGCTCACACACCATCCCCGCCTTCCTCTCCTTATCCTTTACTCAGCGTTGGAGCTCTGAAGCCGGGCATTAGAAACCCAGCAAGTTGGAGAGCAGTCTGCTCTGGATGGCGGCCGTTGAGACCGGTCCAGGGAGCTCAAGACACCTGTCCCTCTTGGGTCCTTGAGCCAGGGCTGAAACTAACCTTCTAGAAGGAAATCTACACTCAAATCCGCGTAGATGGCTATCGCAGAGATGCTTTGGGACCCGGGACCGAACGAGCCCCCTGTTACCTGGTCTCAGGTTCCTCTAGGACTGAGTAGCCCCAGGTTCCCAGGAGCCGCTGGGAAATGGAGGAGACTCGGAAGCCAGACCTCTGGCCAATTATTTACCCCACTCCCCACCCAGGGCATCCCTCGCAGTCGGAGATGGGGAGGTGGGGGATTAGCCTGGGCTCCCGCGCCTGTGGGGAAGGAGGTGTGAGCAGAGAGATTGGCAGCTCCGGAACGCAGGTCAGCGACGGCGCCGCCCTCCCCCACCCGTCTGCTCCCCAAAGCCTCGCAGTCTTAGCGGCTCCTTACCTTGGCATGGGCCAAGGTCTGGATGGGCTAAAGGCATTCGTGTGCCTCGAAGCCACCAGCAAAAACCACGGAATTGTGCAGGGATGGAAGCTAGCCAGTTCCACAAGCTCACCACAGTTTGGAGCTTTAAGGGACAGCGCAGTAACAGCGAATCCAAGCCCCCGTTCCAGCCCCCAACGCGTGCCCACTCTACATTCGACGCTGCAGAAAGTCGCTCAGGAGCCCTAGGGACTGAGCCTTGGGTTCTTCTAGATTTCGTGAACTAGTTCCTTCGGCCAAACAGGCTTTCCCAGGATCACTCTGGGCTATTCAGCTTAGTTTTTCTACTGTACCCTCCTGGAGGGAACAAGACTCTTGGGTTCAGCTTTTATGTTAATCATTGAACAGAGCACTAGGAACGCTTAGGTGTTCTGGAGTTCTGTCCTATGCAGTGCCTTTTAACTTCTTTGGGTAACCGGCTCGGGTTTTTGATAAGGATACACATACATTCACACACACACACACACACACACACACACACACATACACACACACACACACCACGGGGGTGGGGAGAGGAGAGGAGAGGAGAGGAGAGGAGAGGAGAGGAGAGAGAGGAGAGAGAGAGAGAGAGAGAGAGAGAGAGAGAGAGCGCTTTCCCTCTGAAAAGAAGAGAATTACTTTGGAATCTGAAAATACATCTTAAGTATTGTAGGATAGTGAAAAAAGTAACACGGAGCTTTTAATTCTCCACTGTTGGCAGATGTTCACAAGCTTCCGCCAGCCAACACCCGTAGAAGGTAGAGAAGATGAGTGGGAGGGAGGCTGAGGCAGGAGGAGTGAAGGGTAAGATTGAGAGGGCAAGGTTCCTTTTGGGCTGACCTGGAGCCCAGAGTCTTCTAACAGCTGAGGGACACAATGTAGCAACTGCCATTCATCAGGTAGGTAGGTCCTTCCCTAATCTTGTCTGGAGAGGAATCAAAGCCCTACCAATTTTTTGATGTTCCTGGCTGGCCTTGATGAGCAAAGGACTTAGCCAAAAACGCCCTTGGAAGAGAGGGCATTCTGCTGAAACAAAGACCCTTGGTGGAGCCATAGAAAACTTCAGGATCTTGTCTGTTGCAAACACCCTAGTTGGAACTTCAAGTTTTACTTTAAAAGATAAAATTATTCTTCTCCACCTTCTTAATCACTGGGGACAGTGCAGCCCCTGAAAGAGGATTGCCGCCCACAGCTAGGGAGGACCTTCTCCCAGCTGAGAGAATGTAGCCTCAGAAATGCATCTCCACCCCTGCTCTAGTAACCTTAGTTTCCCTTGGGTCATTCTGTGTTAGAAACAATCCAAAACATCAGTCTCTCTTGATTTATTGTACCCTGGGGCAGGAGGAGTCTCTAGAAACCTTGAGAGTGGGGCTACACCAGAGTTGATTTATATGGGGATATTGCTGTTTCTGTGCATCTCCATGTGTTCGTATCTGTGCACCCACTAAGAGACCTGAGTCTTTACTTTACAATGTGTGAAAACAATACAGCTTAAATCCTCTTGCAGCCAAGTTCATTTATGTGGCAATATTGTGTTTACTGTGGAAGCCATGGCCCTGTTATACCATTCATTGTTCAGATAAATCAAAGCCCTACCAATTTTTATTTTTATGTTAGGACTTTGTTGAGCAAAGGACTTTGCAATAAGTGTCTTTGGGGAGAAGGCACTTTGCTAAAACAAAGACCCTTGGTAGATCCACGTTAGATCTCTTCAGAACCATAGCAGACCTCTCCTCCTGGCATCAATCGTAGGCAAGAATAATTGCCTCCTTTCCTTCTGAACCCAGCAGCTACTAAGCTGCACATTGAAATCCCAAGAATGGCCAGCCTCCGTGATGACTAGGTTTGTTTGTTTGCAAGTACCTGAATGTACTAAGAGAAAGAAAGGACATCCCTGGGAGTTCCATTATTGTGGGTTGGTTCTAATGCTATTTGTATTAATTCAGCTCCCCAAATCACCCAGGGACCCACACATCTGCCTGTAAGACACTGAGGATCCATGTCCCCAGTTGACTCTAATTGGTGAATAAGCTTGCCAGTGGCCAATGGTTGGGCAGGGAGACAGAGGCGGGGCCTTGAGGTTCCTGGGCTTCCTCTGGGCAGCAGAAGTCAGTTACTCTTCCACTGGCAGAAAAAGAGCCTCCCAGTGGTTGCTGTCCTACAGGAGAACCTGAGGTGTGAAAACAATTCCTAGGAGATCCTGCCTCACTGGAAGCTGGGCTCTCACAGGGAAATCCCCACACGGGGACAACACCAATACAGAGCTAGAAAGAAGTTCAAAGGCAGGTTTGCCTGGGAGGTGTCACAAGATGAGGAGGAGGTCTAAGAGAAGCATGTCTGACCCCCACATCAAAATGATAAGAAGTTTACACTGAAAGAGCAGATGGACAGATGGCGGGAGCAGCTCCTGCTGCAGGGTACCATTTTCTGGGTGTTAATATGCTGCAATACATGGTACTGTATCCACCGCCTTAAGCTGAAGATACAAATAGAATAAAGAATGTGCTTGCTATTTACCAGCAACCTTCCTTGCACTGATGAGGAAAAATATGGGAGAAGCAAAGCTATAAGAAAAACTCAAAGCTGCTCTGTGACTTGACAGCTCCTTCCTTCCATGCAATAGAACAGCCATTGTTTTCTCCTTCAACGTAAGCCTGTTGCCATGCAGCAAAAAGAAGAGAAAATAATGCACGTTTTATGGATCTTCTTTTGGATATATGTATTTAATATTAATTCAGTGTTTAAATATTCATAACAGATAATTCTAGATTAGGGCTTTATTTTCAAAAAACACACGCTTAATTTGACGGAATAGAGATGAAGTTTCTGTCAAACATAAAAATAGGAGTTGAACTGCTTCTTCTTGGATGGGTCTTTCACGTTGACTTGGCCATATGGACACTGAAAAAGAAGGATAGCAAATGATTATGGAGTTATTTAACCGTCATTGTGGGAAAGTACATTTCTCACGGTGGGGGAAAAAAAGTGCTGTTAGCAATGTTTTGAATCACTTGATCTATATGTCTTGGGGACTAAAAAGTATACTGGGAACTTTGGGTAAATAGCCCTAATTAGGATCCAGGAACCATTTCCTAAGTATATCTTTCCAGCCTCAAGAATTTGATTACCAAACCCCCATCCTTACAAAATCCATGGGTGTGAGATTTACAGGAAGCTCTTATGCATTTGATTAGAAACAGTTCACGGCACAGATAGGAGAAGCCATCAAAGTGAAAGTGGACTTTTACACTGTCCACAGTTCATAAGAGCATGTGCTGTCTAGTCTTTAATTACTTTTAGGAAAAACATAAAATATTCTGTAAACAGATGTTACCTGGTTATAATCTTAACCTAATAACAGCGTGCCTCAGAGATATGCCTTCCAACAGGAAACAAACTCTGATCTGCACTTTGCTCAGAAAAGAGGAAGAAATAGTTCATTCACTTTGGTTATTAAGCATAGGCACGAGACTCTTGAAATAAGTATACTCAGACCTATGGCACGAACTTAGGAGTAATCTGGTCTCACACTTACTTTAAATACGATTAAAACACAGACTAGAAGAAAGCAGAGAATGAAGTGTGGAGGGGAAAAGGGAGGGACAGGAGACAGAGAGAGGCAGGCAGAGAGAGACAGAGACAGAGACAGAGAGACATAGATAGGGACAGACAGAGAGAAAGACAGACACAGAGGCAGAGACAGAGAGAAAGAGACAGAGAGAAAGAGACATAGATAAGGACAGGAAAGCAGAGAGAGAGGCAGAAACAGAGACAGGCAGAGAGAGAGACAGAGACAGGCAGTAGAGAGTGAGAGATATAGAAATAGAGAGACAGAAAGAATATGAACTACAGAAAAGTTGAGCTCCAGCACTGAGGTCTGTATGCTGAGGGAAAGCATGTGAAGCAGGGAGTGGAACGGAAGGGAAGGAAAAAGTCTTATCATTACGAGATCTGCAAATTTCTGCTTCTTAAGGTAGCAGTATTTTTAGGATCTGGCTTGCAACATTTGGGGAGGGGGGAATGGTTTCTCTTCTTACCCTCTGTGCATGCCTAGTGAATACAACTTTTTTCAGACTTCATGAAAGCTTTCCTGGAAATAAAGAGCTCCCCTGAACTTCAAGTCTTAGCATCTGGAGGAGCTGATGCTTGCACTGAAATGTTACAAAATTCCATTAACTTTAAAGGTCCTGTGTTGGCACTAACAGCTTCATTGTCCTTTGCTAAACCAGCTTGTGAAAAGCACACTCTAGGTCTATTTAGCTTTTTTATTTGACTTGTTGTTCAAATAATAGGTATTTATGAAGTTACAGAAGCTCAGCAAACTGCCAGGGTAATTCAGGAATTGTTACTCACGTGTCTGCAGGCAGAGCCACAGCAGGCGCCTCGCTGCAAGTGGGCCAGCCTTGTGAGAACCACATAGCCGGTAGCTGGGTCCACGTAGCTTAGCTGGCCAGCCTGAAGAGTAATAAAACAATACATCAATCTTCGTTAATGTTCATCATATCTCCCTAGCAATACCTTTAGTCCAAAACAATTGTAAAAATGAAAAGAAAGACCAGTATTAAATTTCTTTTCCAGTAATTGTAGTAGCGTTTGTCATTAAAGATCTTGCACGTGCATTTCAACGCTATATAGAAGCTAACTGTATGTGATTAAAGGAAAAAAACATACAGTTTGAGTAAAATGAGAAGTTGATAGGAAAACAAGAACTCCTCTGTATGCGGCGACTATGTGGCTGCCGCTCTGATATTTTTCATTCTGCCTCTAGGTAACAAGCTTAATAACAGGTGATTTAGATGACTTTAAGAGCTTAAGAGGCTGGAAATGAGCTGCACTCAGAAGCTGCAGTTACAATTTCAGTACTTACAATATGTGGATAATGATTTAAACTCACAGCAAAGGTGCTAATCAAAGCCAAACAGGCCTCACAGAGAAGCACTGCCTTTGCCGTTCCCTAGTGTTTTCTATACCTTCCTGATGTGTTACTGCACTACAAGGCCCACGGTTGTCCTGTCCTCCCCCTCACCAGTGTCGTTAGATCTCATCTTAACTGAAAAGGTATTGTTTTGCCACATCAACGCTCACTGCCTTAACAAACTTGATCAACAGCAACTTCCAGGATACCACTTCAAACTCCAGGATGCATTTCCACCTAGATGCAATTGTGATAAAAAAAAAAAAAAGCCTCCAAAGCACTGTGTGTTCGGGGAAAGGCATTGTGACTTTTCCTGTGGACATATATCATGTTAATGATGTTTCTTAGCCTCCAGATTTTATAGGGGAACTTCCCTATAGGCTTTTATATAACACTCTGACCATTAGAAACTCAGTGTATCAATCCTGCATATACTTTCATTAAAATATGCATGAAGACAGGAGGTCTTCTGGCTCTCTCTCTCTCTCTCTCTCTTTCTCTCTGAGATGGCGTCACTATATGGCCTGGTCCAGAACTATGTAGATCAGGCTGGCCTTAAGCTCACAACCAACCTGTCTGCTTCAGCCTCGGATGCAAGGCACGTACCAGTCCTGTCGGCTCTGGCATACATTTTCCAATTGGTCATGAGCAGCTTCAGCTGCCAGAGTTATACTTAATTAAGTCACTCATTATGGTTGACATTTAGGTCAACTTATTTTAGTTCAAGTCTGGGTTCACTCTAAGGCGTTCCTGCACAGATAGATCAGGGCAGTAATAATTCAGCAAGTCCCAATGCTGGTCTCAGGGGCCACCCAAATCCTGAGGCCATGTGAAAGCAGATGCACCCAAACACTACTATAGAATGACCCACTGTCAGAACCTCATTTCCTTTTCTTTTCCCCCTCACCACAAAGCTGCTGTTTGATGACCTGGAAGGCAAATAAAACACTGCAAAGCCCTTATAGTCTTCACTTAGCTTCTGTGTTTTCTGGAGACGATTATCTGGCAACCTAGACACCTAACAGGTTACTCCTCATGTGGACAGTGTCCCTCTGAGTTTGTGGACTGCCTACACACAATTAATTCCTTCTCATTACATGAGCCTCGGGTAATGATGACAACAAAGATGAGTCAAGTTTGCTGACAGTTTGACTGGAGAGCAAGATGTCCATGGAAAGCAAGACATCCAGCTCAGTAACAGGGAAAGGTAAGGACACTATCTCCCTTGAGGCATGGAAAAATATTGTCTTTTGGGAGCTATTTGTGGAAAGTTGAAACACCAAGCATGTTTTTGGACTTGCTTCTGATCTTCTGGACAGTCACACAACCTGTGAAATCCACACTGGTAAAAAAGTTGTGGGTTTCCCGGTGCAAATACCTTCTTTCCTTTTTCTATCTTGATTGAACCAGTCTATACGTGCCACTGTTGTTTGCCGTGAAAAATGATGAGACTTCTGGCTTTTACCCACCATATTTGTATGGTGACTTGTGGAAACAAACTGCATGCATTATATTTAAAATAAGAGCACAAGCAAGAACGGCCAAAGGCTGTCAATAATCTTTCGATAAATCTTTATTCACTTTCAACATATGAAAGGGTTAGACAGTGGATTTTTGGGGCATACTACTCTCAATGGAGAGTGTCAACCTTAGGAAACGTTCAAGTTTTTTCTCTGCCTCTGTGGCTCAATCCAAACCAAATAATACTCAGTGGTCTTATCAAGTTCTAGCCAAACACAGAGCTTTATACACAGGTTTATTACAAATCACTTTTATATCATTATAAAACCTAAAATATAAATAATGCTATCTTCAAACTATTGTATTCTAAGGTGTCAGGAAACTGAAGGGAGATAAAGTTAGATACTGGTGGTGACAAGCAGTTGTCATATCCACAAATCAGAAGAAAAGGTTATTTAAGAATGCCTAGGAGAAAATGTAAACTTGCCTGACTGTAATTTCTTCTGCTCACTTGGACTGGAGGCAAAGGATGAGAGGACATAGAGCAAAAATGTAAAGCATCTGTCTTATGTTTCATTATTAAAGTCACTGGTTGGCAGGCTGCTCAAGTTATCAAACACAATCAACATGTCTGTACCACATACTTTTCCCGTAACTGCTCAGTCCTTCTATCCTCAGTTCCTTAACATTCTTTTCCCCATCCAACACACTCACACACTGGAGGGCGCGCACACACACAAACCCTGGGACAAGCCTTTAGCTGGGACACAGATCAAACAGAAACCAAGCCGAGCCCTCAATCTCAGGGCAGACACCTCTCTGTCCGGAACGCAAAAGTGCGACCCAGTTTGTCGCAGGACCCTCTGAGAGGACGCACCAGGCCGTCCCACCGACCCAGGCCGGAGGCCCAGCACCTCTGGCCCGGGCCGCCTCCCGGTCCGAAGGTCGGAGGCGCGCAGGCGCAGAGGCCGCAGGGCAGGCTGGAGCGTGCCTCACCGCGCAGGCGGCCCGGTGCAGCTCGGCGATGTGCCTCTCCGCCGCTGTTAACTCTCGGCTCGCTGGATGCCTCGGTTCTCCTTCAGGCGTTCCCCACGAGCCGGGCGCGGAGCCGCCGCAGGCTCCCTCGGAAGCTGAACGGAGGGTTAGGCTGAGCTGCTGTCGGAAGCCTTCGGCTCCAGGCTGTGGCCTCCCAAGCGCTACTCTCGCCAGCGTCCAGATCCCCTGGGCGGCCATGGCGCCGGCGCGGTGGGAGGCAGGGTCGGGAGGTGGGGCGTGGGCAGAGGAGGCGGGGCCGGGTATTGGGGGCGCGGCGAAGAGAGGAGGCGGAGCACTGTTCAATGAAGACCAAGTTGCCTCTCGGTCTCCAGCTTCCTTCACCAGGATCCTCTGCAGAGAAAAATATGCACGTGAAGACTGGAAGAAGGTGCCTTCTCTATTCTTAAAGTCTCTGTTATTTTTTCTCAAATAAAGGGCGAGTGTTTTAATTTCCTGTCAAGCTAGATCGTATTTAGCATAATCATACTAGAAAAAAAAAAGAAGAAAGAAAGAAAGAAAGAAAGAAAGAAAGAAAGAAAGAAAGAAAGCACCTTCAGTCCATACAGAAAAGGCTGGTCATGTGTGACAGGAAAGAAGCTGGAATCATAAGCTTGATGACATGGTTCGTTGGTTCACTCTAGAATGAAAAATGAAGGAAAAGTCTCACACCTAAGAAAGGGTGCTATTTTCATGTAGCAAAGTTTTCACAAAACCAAACCTAAAATCCTGTCCGAGAAAGTGGCACCCATATGCCCACAAAGTTAATTTAGGGAAATTAGCAAGAACCCAGGAAACAATTCTATGTGTTCATTAAATTAACACCACCCCCAGCCTTGGACCCCACAGGCTGAGTTTCAAGAGAACAGAGTGTTGTTCAGTAGTTTTGTTAAGTGCTCTTTGGGCAGGAGTGGGTCCTTGACAGCAAAAGTGGGTTAGCAGGACGGGACAAAGGTGTCTGAGCCGCCACAGACCATCCCAATTCCTTTTTAACACTGTCTATATTTGCCTTGTAACCCCGAAACCACAATTTGATTGTTCTTTATTTTTCCTCTAAGATTTATGTATTTATTTGTTATATGTATGTGAGTACAGTGTTGCTCTCTTCAGACATACCAAAAGAGGGCAGCGGATCCCATTTTAGAGAGTTGTGAGGCACCATGTGATTGCTGGGAATTGAACTCAGTACCTCTAGAAGAGCAGTCCATGCTATTAACCAATGGACTATCTCTCCAGCCCCCAATTCAATGTCCTTAATCACAGATTGAAACAACTCTATTGGTATATTGTAAAACTCAGCGAATTAATACATTGGAATCCTGTGTTCAAATGCTCCTTTATATTGGAGGGATACATTTGCAATTTGGAGACTGACTGGTGTTCTGAGGGGCTTTAAGGAAATCTGGAAGGATGGGACGAAGGTTAAAGTCACCAGAAATGAATATCATTAAACATGAGAATTTAAGCATAAGTCAGGTTCCTGTTCATCCCAACCACAAAACATCACAAAGTTACATTTGCAGGCTCAGGAGATGGGGGCATGCGAATCATGTTCGTGAGCTACATGCTGAGTTTCAGCCATAGGGAGATTCAGTCAAACAGAAAGAAAAAGAAGTGTCCTGGTTAGTCTATGCCTCTGGGCACATAGTCAGAGGATGGTCTTTGTATTAGTCACACGATACCACTGTTTGCATTCTTATATTCTTTAAAATATAATCAAAGTTGAAACATAATGAAATATAATGAAATGCAAAAATATCTTACTACTAATAATTCCAAAGCATTTTAAATAAGTCATCGTCTTTCTCCTACACACTTGTCAGAAATGCCAGCTGGAATTGTAGGTTTTCTATAGGTGATGATACATATTCGAGCAAATATATAATACTGGTAATAACTGTTTTTGAAAAACCTAAATGAAATGATATACTAAATACGAAATGAATAACTGGGTTATTTTAGTTACAGCACACATACATACCTCATCACAGATCTGATCTGAGCCCGTATGTTGCTGCCTCCTCAAGCAATGTTTTACATTATGAATATGTTGAGCTGAGAGTGGACAGTTAGCACTGGAACTGCAGAGCTAACAACACAGTTCTTGACCAAATACTGTCTGTTACATTCATTTATTTTGGATGCTGATTTGTGTAGTTGGTGTTCTTCGAATACCCGGATGTTGTGCTGTGACATGGCATGCTGCATGCAGATGCATCCTCAGTATCAGTTCCAATGACTGGGAGTGAATGTTACGTGCTCCTAAGGTTGCCTACGGGGAATTTTTTTTCTCCCATTTAATCAAACATTGGATATCACAGGCTATTCCACAGAACTTGTTTTTAGAAAATTCTTCTGGCAATTCTAACTCTTTCTGTTTGCGAGCTCTGCTGACTTCTCAGCAGAGGCTGCTCCACCAGTGTCTCACGCCTGGAGCACAGACTCTCATCCTTCTGTTTGGTTCTTGTCATCCTGGAAAAGTGTCGGTGAGCCACGTAACATGAAGCAATCTAACCACTCCACCCCCCCCCCAATCCCCTCCTCTCTCTGTTGTAATGAAGAGCAGTTTGGCATCGGCCCTCATTGCCTACTTCAAGTCTCTCAGATGACTTGACTGGACAGCACACTCACTCGGTACTTAGTTGACTGAGAGATGCTGAACTCTTTACACACACACACACACACACACACACACACACACACACACACGCAGCAGGGTCATCTCCAGGTGTTCTGAAGTTTTGTTTGTGTGACATTATTGCACCCGTATTTCCTTAGGCCCCAGCCTGTACCTATTCTGGTAGCTTGTCTGACAGCTCACTTGGCTCACGGTTTCCAGTCTCTTCTAAAGGATATGTGCACTCCACCTCGCCACTCCCCTAATATCTAGACCACAACTACGTTTGCACTCACCTCTAGTATTATTTTGTTTATGAGATTTCTTTTTTTCTTTTCCTGCTCCTTTACTGTTGGGTCTTTAAAGATAAAGATGGTCTTAACTTAATTTTTTTTTTAATCTGTCGTGGCACAAGTACATAAGAAATGCTGAGACAGAGTGAAAGAGAGAAAGAAAAGAAAATCTGGCCCAGTGAGCGTCGTAGCAGTAAAGCCCAGTTGTGAGATTGTGAATTGCACCATCAAGAAGCAATACAATTGCATTTTCTCCTAATACGCTATGGTTAAGAATCAGCTTTGGGCTCTCCCAACACATCAGTTTTCCATAGGCTATTGTTCTGAGACACAGTGTACTAAGATAATAAAGTAACTATGATTTCATTTGGCAATCTCTTTAGTAAGTTTCCCTGAAACCGTCATTGAATTAATGGTGAGCACAGTGTACAGGCTGCACTCCAAATGAAGTACGTACATGTTGACAGTGAAGTGAAGCCTTGTTAACCCTGAACAATCATTCCAATTATAAACTCCATGCGCACAATCACTGTCACATGAAGTATCCGCACTAATTACAGCTAGCCCTTCTGTTATGCAGGCATTACAAACGAAACCTACAATTGTGTCTATTCAGTACGAGCTGTGGAATCTCCCAGAAGAGCATGGCTAAATTAGAAGAATATGTATCATATATTTTGTTTTATTAAAATACATGGATTTGATTTGTGCTTTGAAAGTGAATGGACAGCATAGTTTTACAAGCTTTCCCACACAACAACACATTTGAAATAGGCATCTTGGCTAGGTCCACAAATGCAGCATATAAATCAGAGAGCTGTTCTCTTCACTCTTGTTGCTGCCTGAGGGGGAATGCATGTCCACTGTTCCATGACTGGAATGAAAGGCACACTGAGTTTCAGGTCAAATATCCATGACATTGACATGTACGACTAGTCTACTGAGTATGATACATGTTAATATCTTCCCAGTGGTGAGTCGGAGTGATACGCCTCAGTGATCAGCACAACACATGCAACCCCTTTAGGGTTTCCACAGGTGTAACGCTGATGCACCTTCAGAGGCTGTGGAATGTAATTCTACTTCTGCGGTAATATGGTCATATTTGTCTCCCATCTAGGTACTAACTAGGCCTGACCCTGCTTAGCTTCCCAGATCAGGCAAGATCAGGCATATTCAGGGTGGTATAGCCATAGACAGTGTGGTCATATTTGTATAGTCTATTCAAGATGTCATCTACCTTAGTAGCCCTGTCTGATCATGTTTCATCCATTTATTTATTTTGAAGATTTATTTATTTTGACTTCACATGTATGAGTGTTTCACTGCACATATGCATGTGTACTACATGTGAGCTTGGAGAGAGAGAGCATCAGATTCCCCAGACTTGGAGTTACAGAAAGTTGTGAGAGGCCATCTTAGTTCTGGGAACTGAACTCAGATTCTCTGCCAGGGTAGTAAGTGCTCTTAACCACCGACTCATTTCTCCAACTTCTATCTATGCATTTTTGAGACATATCTCTTGTAGTCCAGTCTGACCTTGAAGTCTCAGGCTGGTTAGAAATGATCTTAAACCCCTGTCTCTTCCTCCCAAGCTAGGATTATAGGTATATACCTCCATACTAGATTTAATGCAGTAGTAGAGGTCAAATGCAGAGTTGCATGCATGTGAAGCAAGCACTGTAACACTGTATCATCCCCAGCCCTGATAATGCTTCATTATGACACACCTTGGACAGCATTCCTATGAACTAAATTATTTTCTTTAGTTTATGGAACCAATAATAAATTCAGAGCTACATGACTGGTTAACTGCTATAGTATATATACTGTATCTACACAGTGAGTTCTGAAATTGTGAACTATTTGATTGCAGTAGTGTAATGTTTTCTACCAGATCTAAATTCTATAATTGATAATAAGAATATGTACATTATGCATACAATTTTATTCTGTATTTAAGAACAGTGGTTAAGCTGTGTGTGGCGGCACATGACTTTAATCCCATCAGCCTGAGACAGGCAGGCAAATATCTCTATCTCTAAGTTTGAGGTCAACCTGGTCTACATGGTGAATTACAGGCCAGCCAAGGCTACAAAAGGAGACTCTGTCTCAAAAGAAACACGAGTAAATGAAAGACAGTGACTAAGCCATAAATCCATTAGTAAATAAATTCTCAAGTGGTAGCATGATATGTGGGAAAGGTAATGTTGAAATCTTGAAGACCTGGAGTTGGCTTGTAACATATGTACCTACTTTTTCAATTTGTGAGAAAGGAATCATTAAAAGCCTGTAAGAATGTGAACCTTCCTCTGTGATATGTGACAAATATCCCAACTTTAAGTTATTTCGAACATTAAATGGAATACTATGTAAACAGTCAGGAGGGTGCTGGGCAACCAGGGTGGCCCAAACTGTAAGTTGATATCACTGCACTAGAAGACCCACTTCTGTGCTTTGATGCTTAGGAGTTTAGCTGCCTACTTTACCACCAATCCTTAAAAGCATAAAGCCTAACTTGGTTGAATGCTTATCAGTTTTATTGACAAATGATAAAATCTGGATCTATGTATATAATCAAACAAATTTTCCTGTTAATAAAAGACATGTTTGTACAGTGACCAAAGGTTACAGCTTAAAATTCTAGAAATCATGTTGACAAACTAGCTTACTTATATGAAATTAAGTTACATAGTCATTTAACAAACCTATATTCAGTGTGTGATAGAGCTAATTTAGAAAACCACTTGGTGCTGGGCAGTGGTGGCGCACGCCTTTAATCCTAGCACTTGGGAGGCAGAGGCAGGTGGATTTCTGAGTTTGAGGCCAGCCTGGTCTACACAGTGAGTTCCAGGACAGCCAGGGCTACACAAAGAAACCCTGTCTCGGAAAAAAAAAGATAAAAGAAAAGAAAGAAAGAAAGAAAGAAAGAAAGAAAGAAAGAAAGAAAGAAAGAAAGAGAAAACCACTTGGTGAGAAAAAGTTCTATAGCAAAAGTAAAATTTGAAGTACTAACGAGCAGTATTGTGAATATTTATCATGAATGTAAGGAAGGTTTATACTTTTAATAACATTGTGAATAACAACCTTGCAGACAGGAAGGAGATTTGTAGAAGAGAACTTTAGTATATGTTATTAGTTGTAAACTTTTGATTATAAGTAGATATAAAGACCAAATTTATTTACTAAACAACATTTAGGATGAGAATGTAGTTAAGAAGCAAAATACTTGTCTAGTGTGTCCAGACCTTGGGTTCAATCACTATCACAGAAGAAGAAGAAGAAGAAGAAGAAGAAGAAGAAGAAGAAGAAGAAGAAGAAGAAGAAGAAGAAGAAGAAGAAGAAGGAGGAGGAGGAGGAATGGGGAAAGAGAGAGGGGGAAGGAGGAGGAAAAAGGAGGACAGTGGAAAGAGAGAAAGAGGGGGTAGAAGAGAAGAAGGAGGGAGAAGAGAAGGGTGGAGAGGAGGAAGATGGAGAAGGGAGGAGGAGGAAGAGGGAGAGAAGGAAGAAGAGTGGAGAGGAGAAGAGAAGAGAGGAGAGAAGAAGAGAGGAGAGGAGCAGGATTTAAATATTGATCAAGCCTGGATAGGATGTCTGGAGATGGGTATGGCTTCTTGGATTGGTTCAGCTTTGTGATAACAAGGAACAAAGTCATTTTCATCCTTCGGCTCTTGTTTTCTGCTGAGTCCAAGGACACACAACAACATCCTTGTTGACCTCAGAAAGTCAGTGAAGGTTAGTGCCAGTTTAGGATCATACTTAGACAAGATTATGTCCAGTGAGGAAAAATGGCCAAAAAATACTGTTCACTCAAAAAAGGAGATCCTGTACTACGGAGAACAAGAGTTTGAGAACAGCCTGGGCAACATAGTGAGACCTCACATGTAAACATGAATCAAACAAACAATGGCAGATAATCAAACCCAGGAAGCAGAGAGTGGAACAGTGGTTGCCAAGGTCTGAGCAGATTGCAAAACGAAGGCACTAGTCACCTTTCATGGAATTTCAGCTGTGTAAGATGTGAAGGCCTAGAAAATTACCCACAGGTAATACCCTCTCTTCTCTTTTGCACCCGTACCATCTCTTCCTTTCTCCCTCACCCAGCACTTAAGGTCCTTTTTTCCCTTTCATGGTAATATCACACACACACACACACACACACACACACACACACACACACACACAGAAGCAGGGGAGAGAGGGAGAGATACATATTTAAATCTAAGGTTCATATGTCAAAGAAAATATGTAATATTTGTCTTTGTGAACTTGGCTTATTTTCCCTAACCTAGTACTCCAGTTGTGACCATTTTTTTTTTCTGCCAATGCCAGTTTCATTTTTCTTTGTGGCTGAAAAGAATTCCATCTTGTCTATGTATGAAAGTCTCTTTATTCATTCATCTGTTGAACATCTAAGGTGATTCCAGTGTCTTAGCTATTTGAATAGAAGAGCAGTTAACATGGATGAGGAAGTATCTTTGTCATGGAACTTAGACTCCTCTGGCTATATGTGACAGAGAGGAATAGCTGGGTCATGTGATACAATGTTTAGGTGTCTGAGGAACCTACACACTGACTCTACATTGACTGCACCAGTTTATGCTCCCATCAACCCTACGCAAGGATTCCACTTTCCTCACAACCTTGCTAGTATTTATCACCATTTGTTTTCTTGATGATAAACATTTTTCCTGGGTTAAGGTGGGATCTCAAATCTTTAAATGTATTTCTTTGGTAACTAATAAGTTACACAGTCTGTATTTCTTCTTCTTTGGAGAATGTCTAATCAATTAATTAGTTCCTTTATTGATTGGATAATTTTTCGAGGGGGAGAGTTAATTATTGTAGTTCTTTATATTTTATATATTCCTCCCTTGTCTGGTAATTGAAAAAATTTCTCCACTTTGTAGTTGTCTCTTCAGTGTGACAATTTTTTTCTCTGGTTACACAGAAGGCATTTCATCATATGTGATTTCATGACTTACACTGTTGGAGTCCTTTTAAAAAATATATCGGGTTCCTTCTGATCTGTGCCTGAGCACTGAGCAGATCCTGGGCAGCAGCTCTGCCCCTAATCTCACAGAATCCAGAGGAAGTGGGGCTTCCAGGAGCTCTAACCCACGTAGTATCTTAGGTAAGCAGACAGCACTGACCGCCCCAAACAGGGAGTAACTGGGATCCACAAGGACCCAGGAAGTCACTCCTGGCCCAGAGCACTAGTTTCTTCCCATCTGGGCCTGAGCACGGAGCAGATTTTAGGTCCCAGCTCTAACCCCAGTAGTAACACCCACCCCACACAGTTCTGATACAACCAAGATGATAGGAAAGACAGGCTCCAGTCAGAGACAGTGAGTGCAGGTAGCACTAAGGAGATCCAGATGGCAAAAGGCAAGCACAAGAACATAAGCATCAGCAACCCAGGGTACTTGGCATCATTAGAACCTAGTTCTCCCACACAAAAAAGTCCTGAATTCCCCATATTACTAGGAAAGCAAACTCAGATTTAAAATCACTTCTAATGATGATGATAGAGGATTTTAAGAAGGACATAAAAACACTCTCAAAGAATTTGAGGAGAACACAGGTAAACAGATAGAAGCCCTTAAAGTGGAAACACAAAATATATAATTTTTATTTTATTTTATTTTATTTTATTTTATTTTATTATTTTATTTTATTTTATGTGTTCGAATATTGGCTGTGAGCCACATGTGTACCTGGAGACTTCAGGTTCAGAAGGGGGCATTGGATCCCTTGGAGCTAGAGTTAAAGACAGTTGTGAGTGACCATGTAGGTGCTGGGAATTGAACTCAGGTCTTCTGGAAGAACAGCCAGTGCTCTAAACCACTGAGCCGACTCTCTAGCCTATGAGTCTTTTTTTTTTTTTTCTCTTGCTGATACCTGCACATTGAAGTGTTTAACCTGTGGTTTTTCTCTAGCAGTTTTAAAGTTTCAGATATTACATTGTGAACTTTGATCCATTTTGAATTGATTTTGTCCAAGATAAAAGATACGGATCCAGTTTTAACTTCTCCTTAAGTATATATCCAGTTTTTCATCAGTGTTTGTTAAAAGGCTGTTTTCCAATGTATGTTTCTGCTACCCCTGTCACTGCAACTATGTGGGGCTTTTCTGCATTCCAATAAATTGATTGATAGGTCAATGTTTGTACAAGTGCTGTGCTGCTTTTGATGGTATAGCTCTGGACTGTAGTTTGAGACCGGGTATTGTGATCCCTCCAATCTTAGGACTTCTACTTATGTTACTTTAGATATCTGAGGCCTTTTGTGTTTCTATATGAATTTTAAGGTTACTTGATCTATCTTGTGGAGAATGAAGCTGAAGTTTTGATGGGGATTTCACCAAATCTGTAGCTTGCTTTTGATAATATAGCCATTATTACAATGTTAATTCTGCCAACATAACCCTTGCTGTCTTGGAACCCACTACGTAGACCCCACTGTTCTTGGCCTCACAGAGATCCACCTGCCTCTGCTTACATAGTGCTAAAGGTGTGTACCACTACATCTGGCTTGATTCTGCTAATTCTTGAGTATAGAGGTTGTCTCATCTTTGAATGTCTTCTCTGTGTGTGTGTGTGTGTGTGTGTGTGTGTGTGTGTGTGTTTAAGTCTTTGACAGATTTCATAGATATATACAATGAGTTTGCATTTTGTCCTTTGTTATTATCTCTCATCCACCCATCTCTCCCAATAAAACTCTTTTTCCCTCTGCAATTGCCCTCCTACTTTGATGTCTGTTTAATTTTAATCAACTTAATTAATTAATTCAGAGACAGTGTCTTACTATGCTGCCATGGCTGGCCTGGTGATGTCTGTTCAAGTTTGACACACTATATTTAAATGAGATTGCTTTATGGGCACGAGTTACTTTCTCACATACGGGCAGTTTAATACTGGCTACATCACTTAGAAAATGGAAATCCCTCCCTTTTGCTTTACTCCTTACAAAATAATTGGTCATACATCGACTTTAACTATCAAATTCCATTTCCTCCTTTTAAAAATAGATTTTGAATTTTTGTTGCTCCTCAACATTGCTAAGTCTGTTATCTTTTTAGGGCTGTATTGTGACAAATGTTTCCCAAATAAAATTTACTGCTTCTATCCTCTAATTCATACGTAATACTGTTGTCAAAGTAGCAATATCTACATGAATGTACTCATATGCTTTATATGTTATTTTTAAGGGTTTTTTTTTTTTTGTCTTTTTAAATGTGTCATCAGTATTTTCTTTTTAAATAGGTCATCAGTATGTAGCCCAGTGTTGTCTGGGATTCATGATAATTCTGTTCTGGTCTCCCCACTACTGAGATTATATGTAAAAGATATTACTCTTGACTTAACTCACAAACCATTTTCATTATCAATTTCTGTTTCAAAAATCCTCAGTGTTGCTACTTTCCATATAGGGTAAAATATGAACTCATTATCTAGGTATTCAAGATGCTCCCACACTTTGACCCCTGCAGAACCTTTCCAATCTTTTGCCCTATTACTTTTGAGATCAAGCGCTCTGCTGTAATCAGACTATGCTCCCCAGTCTCCTCTAAATTATCTGAGCTGCAGACAGGCTATTCTATCTCCCAAATGGTGATTCCCTCCCTGCTCCCCAAATTGTATTTCACTGACCTTCCCTCCTCCATATGTCCCTGAGGTATAGATTGCTAAGTCTTAAGTTAATTTTGGAAACACCACATTACTGGCTGTTGATGATTTATGAAAACATGTGGCCAATGACCATGAGAGGTAAATCTATCTGAAGCCGGGTAAGGAAGAGATTTTTATTCCTATATAAGAATTTCTGTCTCGAATATAGTGCTGCAAATATCCTTTAAAACATCATTTACAGACTATTTCATTAGATAAATAATACTATTTTTTCATACAAAGACTTACCTGCAAAAATGTAGGGGAAATCTGAGTACCTACACCTAAAAATGAAACCAAATGTCAGTGTGTATTTGTTTCTAGCACTACTGTGATCCTGGAGAAACCTGACCATCTTGATGATCATGGTAGAATTCCACAGCTGAATGGAGCCAGGACTAGAGCATGGCCCTTGCCAGATGAATAGTTTGAACCAACATTCTTTGTGAAGTTGAGGCATTCAGAGAGTTCCACCCTTAATTGGAGCAGGGTCACTTAAATTTGTCACAACCCAACCTTAGTAAGAGGAAGAATTATGAAGTAAATCTTTTTCTCCAGAATAGGAAGGGCAGAAATTTGTCTGCCTGTGTTTGTGCTGTCCTGAAGATGGAAAACAAAGGCTGTGCTTACAAGTAAGCTTTGTGTTAAAAATCATACATTTGCTAAGCGGTGGTGGCACACACCTTTAGTCCCAGCATTTGAAAGGCAGAGGCAGAGGCAGGAGGATTTCTCCGTTCAAGGCCAGCCCGGTCTACACAGTGAGTTCTAAGGAAATTCAGGGCTACTCAGAAAAACTTGCCTCGAAGGAAAAAAAATCAAACCAAACCCAACCAACCAAACAAACAAAGAAACAAACACCCCCCCAAAAAAGAAAAGAAAAACAAAAGAAATCATATATTTTCATAAACATCCAAATTAGAATAACAAGACCTTGTGATAGGCTGGTGGAAGCCCTCTTAGGTTGACTGAGAGAACTGAAAATAAGTACATTCTTTCTAGAGAATGTATAAACTTCATTTTTTGTCCAATAAAATTGATATAATGACAAGGAATCTAAACCTCATGGACCACAAACAAACAACAACACTAAAACCCCACAGATAGCAAAACAGTAACTGACCTCCAATAATGAAAATACTTGTAGACAGTCTGATGAAGAGCTGTTCTTAGACTCATCTGTCGTGGAAACATCCACAGATGATCAAGTTCATCATATAGAGAGCTGTGCAGAATTTACCTACACCTACCATTCTGTATATTTTTGTCATCTCTAAATTATAAAATGTATATACCACATGAATCATTGTTACACCATATTGTTTGGGGAAGGCAAGAAAACATTTCTGTAAATGTTTATAATAAATACATCTTGGAAATACCTTAGTGTGTATATCTGTGGCTACACATACATGTGTATGAAAACCAGTGGCCAACCTTATATGTTCCTCACCTATAATTTTTGAGATAAGGTCTCTCAGTGACCTGGAAGTCACTGATTAGGCTAAGCCAGATAACCAGGGTATCTGGGAATCTGCCTGTCTGTGATTCCTCTGTGCTTTACTTAGGAGCACATGCCATCAAGCCTGCCACACACACCCCAAACCCCTGCTTTTTGATGGTGGAAATCAGGTTCTCATGCTTGCAAGTATTTTTCTGACTGAGCCATCTTTCCAGTCACAACAAATATTTTGATCAGTGGTTGAATCTGTGAAACCCACAGAAATGAGGGGCCATCTGTACTGCTTATTCCAAGTTTTAACCAAAGTCACTTCTGTTTGCACATGTAAATGATCTTATCAGTTTTTTATCAGTGTTCTTTAAATACTTAATTTATTCTTTGACAATGTCATACACATGTATAACACATTTTCTCCACACTTGTCTTTTCACCATCTCTGATCCTCCTCCTTCCCATCTCCCCACCCTCCATTCCACTTTCATCTCTCCTTGTTTTGTTTTTCCATCGGCATGGGTTTAAAACTATGTACTTACCATACGAAACTCACTAATACCTACATCATTACTATAAGATAGCCATCAGCTTCCCTGAGTCAGATAGAACCCGTCAGTTCTTCCTCTATCAATGACTAAATGGGCCGACTCTTACAAGCCCTATATAGGCAACCATAGCTGGTATTAGTTCATGACTGTCATGACCATGTCATGCTCGTATGACTGTGACAGCATTTTGTAGTTGCCCTTCTTAGGATTGACTCAATATAATTTTTCCAGTTCCATCCATTATTCTTGAATGTTTCATAGTGTAATCTTTATTTATAGCTGAATAAAATTCCACTGTACAGATTTATCACATTTTCACAAGTCACTCTTCTATTGATGGGTGTCTATGCTGATTGCATTTCTTACTATTGTGAACAAAGCAAATGCTCTTTAAGTTTTGCCATTGCACACTACAAGCAACTCTATTCATTTTATTGTATTTTTAAAATTTTTTCAATGAGAAATTTGCAATGTAGTTGTTGCTGTAGTATTTCTTTTAGTCATCAAATATCCTTCTAACTAAAATCAATACTAAATCATGGAGTTATTCTCATGCCCAATATCTTGAATCCAACTTAACAAGAGTACTACTCAGGAAACAGGTTATAAAGTGGAGATTTTGTTTTGCATTAAGAATGCTTTGTAATATCTAACTGCGGTTGGCCTGGAACTCATTAATTATATGTAACAGGCTTTCCTTGAAGTTGATGTAATCCTTCTGCTTTTGCCTCCCAAGTGCTGGGATTACATGTGTGTGCCACCATGCTCAACTCAAAATGGAGATTTGTGATTGCTCTACTCACTATCAATATATAAAGAGAATGTCATTCTAGTTGTGGATTGGTGAGACATAGGAGGGCTAAGATGGTGGAATAATTTATAAATATTTCATCAGCAGTGACCTAGGAAGACATCTCAGTGGAAGACAATGCCCTTCTTGAGTGGGGACTCAGTATTAGAGACATGAAGGAAAGACTTACAGACAGTAGATTTAGCTCTTATTGAATTTCAGAGGACAATGAGAAATGAAAGGCAATTAACAGCCATCTAAAGGCTGAAACCATGAGCCAGAAGGATTTCAGAGTAGCTTACAGACCCATAGTAGGCTGACAGACATATAAGAGCAACAGTTTGCCAGCCTAATAGAATGTGTGTCCAGGCAGCTCTGCTCCTAAATCAGTCTGAATTAGAATATCTGGAGCCTTAAAATGTGGGGTTGGAGAATATGAGTGAGTCCTTCATACCCTATGGAGTGCCATGAAATCTCAAAGCCTGCAAAGGTGATCCACCTTTGTTTAACAAAAGTTAGCAGATTATTGGGTACTTTAGAAAATCCTTCCCACAAGGCACATACTTAAGTCCTTTCCTGGATGATTAAATCTCAGTGAAATCCTGAGAATAACCTGATATAATAGCAAATGCTACTCAACAAAAAGGTGCACAAAGTGGTACTGTTAGCCAGACTGTGGTAATATGTGTCTTTAATCACAGCAGTCAGGAGGCAGAGGCAGGCAAATCCTTGAGTTCCTGGTCAGCCTGGCCTACAGAGTAAGTTCTAGGGCAGCCAGGGCTACACAAAGAAATCCAGTTTCAGAGTAGGTGAGGAGAGATAAAAAGAGGGGAGAGGAGAGGGGGAGGGAGAGGGTGAGGAAGAGAGAGAGGAAGAGGGAGAGAGAGGGGGAGTGGTTTAAGTTTTCTAGATTAATTGTTATTTTTTAGTGACTTAATGCTTTGTCAAAGATGATTGGGTATGTCCAGCGCATTGCTGAAGTGGCTTCAGGCATGGTAGACCTAAAGAGTTTTCCAGTGATCGTTTCTCCAGATCTTGTATGTGTTATTAGCATTGTGAGTAGAATAACTTTTTTTAGGTCCTTTACCTGTGGCTTTAGAACAATTACTATGGTGAAGGCCAAGTATAAACCTTTGCAACTACTGTACTTGCTACAGAACTGTTAGCCAGAACATTATTGCATCCCAGGGTTCCTGGTGCAGATTGATGCCATTATTAGAGACCTGAAGGCTGTAGAGGTCATTTCTTCTATCATTCTCTCATGCCTGGCTCTTTTAGAATTCAGAGTATGACTATAGGTTATTGTATGCATCACAAGCCTCATTGAGCTGCTGTGCTGGATATTGTAAGAAAACTAGGCCAGACTAATTTATCTCTCTTGTATCTGCTTTTAAACTACCACTGTGAAGTCCAGTATTTGAAACAGACCTCAAAGTCTACATTATTTACTATTCACTCTCTACATTGTACAGACTTTGTGGAGGAGGTCTATAATTTTTTCATTCACAGAGTATGGACAATTATATCATTGTAGAGTTTTGGGTGACAGACGTGTACCACCATGCCCAACTTTTATGTGAGTGCTGAGAATCCATATTCAAGTTCTTATACTGGAAAATCAATATGGTGCTTCCTTGGGAAATTGGGAATTGATTTACCTCAAGACCAGTTATACCATTCTTGGGCATATACCCAAAGGATGCTCCATCTCACCCCAAGAACACTTGCTCAATTGTGTTCATAGCAGCTTTATTCATAATAACCAATGATGGCCCTAAACTGAAAATGGGTAAAGAAAATGTGGTACATTTAAACAATATAGTATTACATTGTGGTTAAAAAAGCAACCTTATCACATATAGCCTGATCATTCCTGGGAATACTTTTATTCCTGCCCAGCATGTTAAAGCTTGTCTTTAACAACATCAACATGTTGGCAGCCAAAGTACATGACTTGAAACTGAAAATGGACCCCCAGACAAAGTTATTAATTTAACAGGCTGGCAAGCCAAGGATGGGTAAGGTTCTGTACAAAGCCTTACTGACCTAAGACAGAAGTACATTGCTTTTGATAATGCCTATTCCATGATGGGTAAGGAAGGCATTCTTGTTAGAATGACCTAAGACAGGCTCAGTTTTGTTTATGAAATAAAAAGGGGGAGATGTGGAGAGCTTTTGGGTCTGCTTGGCAGGATTATGACATTGGCTAAGGACAAGGAAATGGGCTGCTTAGAAGGAATCTGATATTGGCCAAGGACAAGGAAATGGGCTGCAGGCAGGAATCTGACATTAGGCTAGAACAAAGAAGTAACTTCAGGCAGGAATCTAAATCCTAGGATAGAACAAAGAAGTAATTTCAGGCATGAAAATGTCTTTGGGGTAGGACAGGGAAGTTGGCTCAGATATTTTGGTCAACCTAATAAGCCCTTAGAATTAGTGATCATGGGACTTTGTTTATTGCCTTGCTTGTTTTTTGACTATTTGTGTTTATTGTCTTTCTTGTTCCTTTACTATTTGCATCTATTGTATTGCTAGTTCCTCAACTTAGAACTGACTGTAATACTTGCATGCAATTAAAATGGTATAAAAGCAAAAAGGAGGAGGAGGGATAGGGGGGTTATGAGGGAAGGAATGGGGAAAGGGGATGACATCTGAAATGTTAGTAAATAAAATATCCAATAAAAAACAAAACCCCCTCAAGACAAAAACAAACAAACAAACAAACAAAAGCAACTTTATGATTTTTGCAATCAAATAGTTGAAACCAGAATCATCCTGACTAAGGTAACCCAGGCCTAGAGAGACAAACATTGTTTGTATTCATTTATACATGTATATGTTAAGTAAATGATAATCAAGGTACAAATTATAGATTTAGAGAGGTTACGTAAAGAGAAAAACTCTAAGGGGGAGCCATGGATCTCTTTGGGAAAAAAAAAGACAGATTCTGTGAGTGGACTCAAGGTGGTTGGGAACTGGAAGGGGAGGAATGAGGTGAGGGGGAGAGAGATGAAGGGAGAAAGTACAGGTAGAGACAGCTGGTACTGGGAAGCATTTTAGGGTGTGGAAACCTAGTGCAATGGAAACTTCTTGGGATCCATAAGGGTGACCCTAAGAGGTCTCCTAACAATGAGAGATAAAGAGTCTGCACTGGCCATCTTTTGTAGCTATCCAAGGCTTCTTGTGATGGGACTGGGTTACATTTGGTTGAACCGTTGACAGAAGAGTTCCCATGGAGGTCCCTAAACAACCCAAGCTGATGCTAGAACAGAAAATCACTCTCTGAAAGCTGATGGGTCTCCATTGCTGGTGACAACGTTCACGAAGCTCACTGAACACTGAGAGTCAAGCTGACACAGACTTTGAGCCTTCATCCCTATGTTCTTTGGCTCAATAACGCACTCTGCAAGCTACAAAAAGAGAAACATGGATACCAACCCAACCACAAAACCCTCCACCTACATAACCTACCCTGCCTGCAAGATGGACTGGGGTAACCTTGGTCTAGAACTTGTGGGAGTGGCTAAACAATATTTGGTTTAGCTTGAGCTTTACACCAGGAGAGGTAGCCCATGCCTCCTACACTGCCTGGATGGACAGGAACCACAACAGACTGGATAGCCTAAAGACCTAGGATAGAACCAAATACAATTGGCAAATTTTTAATTAATTAAAATGTAAAAAATTGATGAAATGATTTCTAATGAGAGAAAATGAGAGAGACAGAGAGACACAGAGAGATACACAGAGAGAAAATTCATTGGAATATTTCCCCCATTTCCAGAGTTCACCCAGAAAAATGAATGATAAGGCAAAATGCAATCACATCTTGAAAATCAATATGATGCTTATATTGCTGGTGAGTTTATATTGCTTCCCATGTTAGTGTGTATACTGTTTGTCTGCTTTTAGATATCATTTGGGGGGGGGCTCCTGCTCTAATAATATTCCTGAGCCACTTTTCACTATATATTGGTAGTATATGAATCTCCAAAATTAGTAGTTACGATTGACTCACTGCCCACCATGTGGCATGTAGTAGAAGGTATTATACATGACTCTGTGTATAATATTCAATTAATGTAGACTAATGAGTAAATCGTGACCTCGCTCTAAAACCAAGGACACTTGAAAAAATATTTTCTCCACTTAGAAAAAACACACACAAAAGAAATCCAAAGAAACCAGACTACACAGTTACTTTGCAAAGCAACGAAGAAGATATCTCTAGATATTCCATTTTGAATTTTCATTTGTAAATTGGTACACAATCCCAAGAGTCCTAGCTTTGTAGGTAATTGACAAATAAGTTACGAAATGAGTGTTAATGGTTGACTTACAGTGCAATGCCACAAAAGTATGCATGAACAAAATTTCACAGATTGAACACATTTGTATATCAAGAACCAAACATCGCCTTCATGCTCACAATTCTCTCATGTGCCTCTCCAGCTGCTGCTTCTCCGCTTTCAACCACAAACAATTACTCTTATCTGATACTATCTATCCACTTATCTCACAGGCATTTAGTTTCTAGTTTAGGCTATTATGAACAGGACAACTGTGAATATTCTTGCTTAACTCTTTTGATGTTACTACGATATATATGAATACATTTCTCAATACAAAGCTGTGAGTAGAATTACTTGGTTATCCAATATACTTATGTTCAGCTCCAATATTTCATGGGTTCCAAAGTTTCTGCTCCATTAAACAATTCCCCATGCATGCACATGTAGGCAAACACATTTAAAGTCAATGGGTCATATACACAATAAGGCCTAAAAGTAGGAAGGTGTCTAGCTGAAAAGGAGAAAGTTTTTGATGGGAGAAGGACAGGTGATGAGACTTGGTGACAGAGAACGAGAGGACCTTAATTAACTATATGCATGCACAAAATTATTAACAAATAAACAAAAAACAACTTTCCCACAAAACATTAACATAATAGTAACAGACAATAAAAGAAATAGGCAAAGTTCTTGAATAGACATTCCCACGAAAGGTTCATTTGTACACAGAGTACAACTTTTAAGAACTGAAGTCATTTGAAATCTAAATTTCTACAACAGAGAGAGAGGAGGGAAAGTCATTCTATGATATATTTAACATATCTGTCTATAGCTTAGTTGCAAGTGTTTGCCTAGCATGTTACTTGTAAGACCACACATAGCAAATAAAAAGTTTCAGTCTACGTATACAATCTACAATCTTGTATTGATAATTACAACATCTGAAGTAGTTATCAATGGTTGTTTTATCTATATGTTATTTCAGAAGTTTAAAATAACCCTATTATTTTTTTCATTAAAGAAAAGCCTGTATTTTAGTTTAGTTTAGTTTTTTTTCAATAGTTTCCCCTCCCCAAATTCCTCTCAGTCTCCCAGCATACACTTCTTCTCTCCTCTGCTCCTCCTTTTCTCTTCAGAAAAGAGGAGGCCACCATGGGATATCAACTGAACATATCATAACAAGATACAATAAAGCTAGGCACAAACCCTCATATCAAGGCAGAGTAAGGAAAACCAATAGGAGGCAAAAAGTCCCAGGAGCAGGTGAAATAGACAGATATCCCAACTCCTACTCTTAGGACTCTCAGAAAAACACCAAGCTAACAATATATAACATATATATTCTACCTAACATATATGCATAACATATACACATTCTACCTAACATATATACCTAGCACAGACCCAAGCAGGCTCTGTGAGTCCCAATAAGCCCTTCTTAGATGTCAGTGGTCCTGTCAGGGATCCTGAGCTCCAAGGGGAGACACTCGATGAAGACTTCCAATTTGGCCTCTTTCTTTGCCCAATGTTTGGGTGTGGGTGTCTGTGTCTGCTCCCACTGGCTACCTCCAGAAACCTCCCTGATGACAACTGGGCTAGGCATCAATCTATGAATATATAAGAATATCGTGAGGGATCAGTTTATTAATTTTTATTGGTCTCTGGGTTATGCAGCCTCTGGTTCCTGACCTTCCAGGCAGTGTCAGGCATGGACTTCCTTTCCTGGTGTTGGCTTTAGATGACCTGTCTTTCATTGGCCACTCCCACAAGTTCTGTGCTTCCACTGCCCCAGGACATCTTGCAGGTGGGCTATATTGTAGGTTGAAGGTCTGTGGCTAGGTTGGTGCCCCATTCTCACCACTGGAAGGCTTTCTTGGTTACAGAGGATGGACAGTTCAGGCTCCGAATCCTTCATTAATAGAAATCCTTGTAGGGTCACCCTCATAGAATCCTGGAAGTTTCTACAGTACTGGGTTTTTCACATTGTCCCTATGCTCTGTCCAGTTCCTGTTATCTCTCCCTATATTCTCTCCCTCCACTCCTCCTTCCAATCTGCATCCTTCCTGTTTCCATTGTCACAGTTCCCTGTCCACTTGCAAAATATGTTCAACTTCCCCTTCCCAAGGAGATCTGTGTGTCTCCCATGAGTCCTCCTTGTTACTTAGCATCTCTACGTCTGTGGATTAGAGCATGGTTATTCTTTACTTTACAGCTAATATCTACTTAAAAGTGAGTACATACCATGTTTGTCTTCTTGAATCTGGGTTACCTCACTCAGAATGATTTTTTTTTTTATAGTTCCATCCATTTGCCTGAAAATTTAATGATGTCATTTTATTTTAAATCACTGAGTAATACTTGTAATATTTCATTGTGTAAATATAACTCATTTCCTTTACCTATTCTTTGGTTGAGGGACTCTAGATTGATTCCAGTTTCTGGCTATTATGAATAAAGTTGCTATGAACATAGTTGAGCAAGTGTCTTTGTATAAGGAAGAGGCATCTTTTGGGTATATCTTGAGGTAGATCTATTGCCAGTTTTCTGAGGAGCCTTCATACTGATTTCCATAGTTGTACAAGTTTGCACTCACACCAGAAATGAAAGCATGTTCCTCTAGCTCCATCAACACCATCTGCCACTTGTATTTTTGATCTTAGCCATTCTGATAGGTGTAAATAGAATCTCAAAGTAGTTTTGATTTGCATTTCCCCTGTTACTAAGGATGTTGAACATTTCTTTAAGGGTTTCTCAGACATTGAGTTTCTTCTATTGATAATTCTGTTTAGATATATGCCCCATTCTTAAATATTATTATTATTTGTTTTCTTGCTATCTAGTTTCTTGAGTTCTTTATGTATTTTGGATATTAACCCTCTATCAAATATAGAGTTGGTAAAAAATCTTTTCCCATTTTGGCAGGCTGTTTTATCCTACTGAAGGTGTCCTTGGCCTTACAGAAGCTTTTCAGTTTCATGAGGTTCCATTTTTAAATTATTGATCTAAGTGCCTATAGTATCAGCATTCTGTTCAGTAAGTTGGCTCCTGTGCCAATACCTTCAAGGGTACTCCCAACTTTCTCTTCTATCAGGTTTAGTGCTGCCCCTTATGTGCTTTTGCCTCTGGGTAGTCAGAACCTTTGTGCACTGGTGCCAAGCTGGACAGGAGGTAGGGAAGTTTATCTGGGCATGGGTAGGTGCAGTACAGGTTCTCAGTCACCTCAGAGATGATTGCTCTGGGCAATAAGCACACCCAGGGAACAGCTTTGGAGAACTGGTTCATTCATTGGAGGTAGGGTGATGTTAAAAGCAGTATTTAAGTCTCTGGGGAGGTGCCCAGGGTCTCTAGGGCAAGGTTTGTGTGGCTAGCTACCGTTGGCCAGGGCAAGGGTATTGGAAGATGTTTCATTTATATATTCAGGAGCTGTAGGGTTGGGGGTCAGGGGACCTTATGAGGCCAACCAAGTAGTGAAGCCCAATAACTGTCAGGGTAATAAATTCTTACTAGAGTTGACGGTGGGAAAAGCAGCTTTATAGTGCTAGATTGGGAGAGGGGAGGTATCTAACTTCTGCTATCCTCGTGTTTGAGGTATCCAGGGTTGAAACTCCCTTGACCATTCCTTGGTAACTCTGGGCCATTACAGTCCCATAGTTCAGTATATCTGGTTTTATATTGAGGTCATTGATCTACTTGGACTTGAGTTTTGTGCCGGGGATCTATTTGCATTATTTTATGTGCAGCTAATCAATTGTGTCTTTCTGGCTTTTTAAATTTAAAATCATGTGTCCATAGGTGTGTGGATTTATGTCTCAATCTTTGGTTTGGTTCCATTAATCAATGTCTCTGTTTTATGCCAATACCATGCATGGTTTTTTGTTTGTTTTGTTTTGTTTTAAAGAACTAAAGCTCTGTAGTACAATTTGAAATCAGGGATGATGACACACTCTTTTATTATACAGGATAGTTTCAGCTATTCTGGGTTTTTTTGTTTTTTCTATATGAAGTTGAGAATTGTCCTTTCAAGGTCTGTAAAACAATGCTATTGACATTTGAATGGAGAGTGAGTTGAATCTGTAGATTGTTTTTGTAGGCTGGCCATTTTTATTCTGTTCATCCTACTTCTCCATGAGCATGGGAGATCTTTCAATCTTCTGATATATTCTTCAACTTCTTTCATCAGATTTGAAGTTTTTATCATATAAAGTATTTTTTTTAACTTGGTTAGAGTTACCTCAATATACTTTATATTATTTGAGGCCATTGTGAAGGGTGTTGTTTCCCTAATTTCTTTGTCAGTCCATTTGCCATTTGTATAGCAGAGGGCTACTGATTCTTCTAGGTAAGTTAATATCTAGTAACTTTGCTTGGAATTGTGTATCAGTGATAAGATTTCTCTGGTAGAATTTTTGGAGTTGTTTATGTATACTATCATATGATCTGAAAAAATGATATTTTGACTTCTTCCTTTCAATTTGTGTCCTCCTAAGCTCCTTCAGTTGTCTTACTGCTCTAGTTAAAACTTCATGTACTATATTAAATTGATATGGAGAGAGTGGACAGCTTTATATTATTCCTGATTTAAGTGGGATTGCTTTGAGTTTTTCTAAAATGTGATGTTGGCTATAGGCTTGCTGTAAATTGCCTTTATTATGTTTAGGTATGATCCTTGTATCTTTACTATTTCCAAGACTCTTATAATGAAGGGGTACTGGATTTTGTCAAGGATTTTCCTGCATCTAATGAGATGGGTTTTTTTCTTTCAATATGTTTATATGATGAATTACATTAACTGATTGTCATATGTTGAATTATCTCTGCATCTATGTCTAGAATGAAGCCTACTTGATCATGGTGGAGAGTAATCTTGATGTGTTCTTGAATTTCATTTGCAAGTATGTTATTGAGTATTTTTGCATTTATGTTCATAAAAGAAAGTGGTCTGTAATTTTCTTTCTTTGCTGAATCTTAAATTTTATTGTTTTAATTTTATGTGATAGATGTTTTGCCTGAATGCATGTCTGTGCATCACATGCATGCCTGCTACCCAAGGAAGGCAGAAGGGAGTGTTGGATCCTCTAGGACTAAAATGTCAGATGCTTGTGAGCCATGACATGGGTGCTGGAAATTGAATCCAGGTTCTCTGGAAGAGTAGCTAGTACACTTAACCAATGAGACATCTTTCTAGCCCCGTTATTGAATCTTTGTGTGTTTGGGGTGTCAGGGTGACTGTGGCCTCATAAAATGAATTTGGCAATGTTCCTTTTGTTTCTATTTTATGGAATAATTTGAGTAGTATTGGCATTGGCTCTTCTTTGAAAGTCTGGTAAAATTCTGTGCTAAAACCTGGTCATGTTTTGGTTGGGAGATTTTTAATGACTGTTTCCATTACCTTAGTGGTTATAGGTCTATTGTTTTGTCTATTTGATCTTGATTTAACTTAGTAAGTGGTATCTATTGAGAAGATTATCAATTTCTTTTAGATTTTCCAACTTTGTGGAGTATAGATTTTCAAAGTATAATGTAAAGACTTGTTGGATTTCCTCAGTGTCTGTTGTTATGCCCTCCTTTTCATTTCTGATTTTGTTAATTCAGATATTCTCTCTCCATCTTTTAGTTAGTTTGGATAAAGTATTTGTCTATGTTGTTGCTTTTCTCAAAGAACTGACTCTTTGTTTCATTGATTCTTTGTATTGTTCTCTTTGTTTCTATATTAATGATTTCAGCTCTGTTTGATTATTTCTTGAAGTCTAATTTCCTTGGGTGTACTTACTTCTTTTTGTTCAAGTGCTTTCAGGTATGCTGTTAAATTGTTAGTATGAGATCTCTCCATTTTTTCAATGTATGCACTTAGTGCTATGAACTTTCTGCTTAGCACCACTTTCATTGTGTTTCATAAATTTGAGATATTGTGCATTTATTTCCATTGAATTCTAGGAAGTCTTTTATTTCTTTGTTATTTTAGCCCTAACCCAGTAGTCATTCAGTAGAGGGTTGTTCAGTTTGTATGAGTTTGTAGGCTTCTTCTTGTTTCTGTTGTTAAAAATCAAGCTTTGATCTATGGTAATCTTATAGAATGGAGGAGACTTTCTTGTATCTGGTTATGGGCTGAGATTTGCTTTGTGACCAAGTATGTAGTCAATTTCAGAGAAAGTTCTGTGAGATGCTGAGAAGAAGGTGTGTTCTTTTGTGTTTGGATGAAATGGTCTGTGGAGATTTGTTAGGTACGTTTAAGTCATAATGTCATTAGGTCCATTACTTCTTTGTTTAGTTTTTGTCTGGATGACCTGTTCATTGGTAAGAGTAGGGTGTTGAATTTTCCCACTACCAGTGTGTGAAGGCCAGTGTATGACTTAAGCTCTATTAATGTCTCACTTACAAATGGAGGTGTCCTTGCACTGGGTGCTCAGCTGTTAATAATTGAGATGTCATCTTGGTGGATTCTTTTTTTTTTTTTTTTCCTCATTTGATGAATACAAAGTGTCCTTCCCTGTCTCTTTTCATTAATTTTGGTTGGAAATCTATTTTGTCAGACATTACAATGGTTGTACTAGCTTGTTTCTTAGATCCATTTGCTTGGAAAATTTTTTCCAACCCCGTATGCTGAGGTAATGTCTATCTTTGATGTTGAAATGTGTTTCTTGTATGCAGCAGAATGATGAATGCTATTTTCAAATTCATTCTTTAGTATGTATCTTTTTATTGGGGGATTGAGTTCACTGATATTGACAGATATCAAAGTTTTTTTTCTTTTGGTTTTGCTGGTGTGAGATTATTTGTTTTTGGTGTTGTATTTGGGTGTAGATAACTTCCTTCGGTTGAAGTTTAGCTTCTATTACCTACTGTAGGGTTGGATTTGTGAATAGATATTGTTTAAATTTGATTTTGTCATGGAATATTTTGTTTTCTCCCTCTATGATGATTGAAAGTTTTGCTGGGTATAGTAGTCTGGGCTGGCATTTGTGGTCTCTTAGAGCCTGCAAGATATCTGTCCAGGCCTTTCTGGCTTTTAGAGTCTTTGTTGAGAAGTCAGGTGCAAGTCAAATAGGTTTGCCTTTACATGTTACTTGCTATTTCCTCTTGCAGTTTTTAATATTTTTTTGTTCCATATGTTTAATGTTTTGATTATTATGTGAAAAGGAGACTTTCTTTAATGTTCCAATCTGTTTGGTGTTCTGAAAGCTTTATAGGCATCTCCTTCTTGAGGTTATGGGACTTTTCTTCTATGATTTCTAAAAAATATTTTCTGGGCCTTTGAGCTGGGTGGAATTCTTCTCTTTCTTTTATTCCTATTATTCTTAGGTTTGGTCTTTTCATAATGTCCCAGATTTCCTGGATGCTTTGTCTCAGAATTTTTTTTTTTTAGATTTAATGTTTTCTTTGACTGAAGTATCTATTTCTTCTATTGTATCTTAAACATCTGAGACTCTTTCTTCCATCTCTTGTATTATTATGTTGGTGATGCTTATGTTTGTAGTTCCTGTTTGCTTACCAAGATTTTCCATCTCTGGAATTTCCTAAATTTGTGTTTTCTATATTTCTTCTAGTTCTACTTTTAGGTCTTGAACTGTTTTATTCATTTCCTTCAACTATTTGTTTGTTTTTCTTTGCCTTTCTTTAAGGGATTTATTGATTCCTATTGTTTGTGCTTTCCTCGATTCTTTTAAGGATATTTTAATTACATCTTTAAATACCTCAAACATCTTCATAAAGTTGATTTTAAAGTCTTTTGTGTGTGTGTGTGTTTCAGCTCTGTTGTAATATTCATGGCTTGCTGTAATATGATGACTGGGCTCAGGGGGGGTGACATATTGCCTTGGCTATTGTTGATGTGTTCGTACGCTGGCATCTAGGCATCTAGATTTGGGGTGATTGTACATCTAGCTGCCGATTTCTGAGTTTGTCTTTGTTGGATCAGTTCTTGTTCCTTGGTTTCTGTTTCCTCTCTGGTATTCTGCTCTCTGCGGCCTGAGATTGAGGAGGGGTTTTTCACACAAGCTGAGGGCTGGACTTCTGTTGGCCATTTTGGCATCTGGTTGAGCTGCAGGTTTCCACCTGAGTTGGGGGCTGAGACACAATCAAAAGGAAGGGGTAGGGATTTGGGACAGGATAGAGGGGCACTGGGAGGGTTAAATGTTGGGAGATGATAGCTTACTGGGACTTCTGGGGCTGATATATTCTCTGGTAGAATAAGAAGTCTCTGCTCCAGTTGGGGGCTGAGCAAAATCCATATCCTAAGAGTTCTGGCACTTCATTTAAATTTAGAAATTTTGAAAGTGACAGTATCATACATTTATTCAATCAATAATCAAGTTGAGAGAAAACCAGTTATAGAAATTTGAAGGTGGGTTCAACAATAATCTTAATAGTTCATTGCTTGAAGAAGAAGGAGGAAGAGGAGAAGGAGGAAGAGGAGAAGGCGGAAGAGGAGGAGAAGGAGGAGGAAGAAGAGGAAGAAGAGGAGGAGGAGGGGAAGGGGAAGGGGAAAGGGAAGGGGAAGGGGAAGGGGAAGGGGAAGGAGAAGGGGAAAGGGAAGGGGAAGGGGAAGGGGAAAGGGAAGGGGAAGGGGAAGGAGAAGGGGAAAGGGAAGGGAAGGGGAAGGAGAAGGGGAAAGGGAAGGGGAAGGGGAAGGAGAAGAAGAAGAAATTTCTTATCTGTAAATGGCACTTCTGTATGGAGTTTTAACAGAGGTGTTTTATGTAGTTACTTAAGTTAATTTAGTCCAGTAGAAACTGCAAAGTACAAAGAAAGCATAATTCCATAAGTGAAAGCTTGACAAATGGAAATTAAATCAAACTTGAATTTTAGCAATAAAAGCATGAAGAAAACATTTTCTTGCAGCATACATAGCCTGTATCAGATTGGATACTTCAATATACATATATTCATCGTGGCTATGCTCATATTTTCATATTTTATTTCCGTTTTTGACACTAGATTTTTGTCTGCTTTCATTTGAATATCTTTTAAACCCCTCTTCACAATAAATGGAGACATTAGGATCGTTTTCATGATTACGTTCTTCGTTGTCTTTGAATTTCTTTTACATATATTAGTAAACTTGTCTCCTGAAGGCATCCTTCCCTCGCCTGTCATTCTGATCCTTCAGGACCTAATTCCTAGGTATTCGAGATATTCACTGGGAGTCTCTTCAGCAATGAACGTTTTCTTGATGGATTTGACAGAGGCTTTGATAATAGAATAGAATAGCATAGCACTATGTTCATCTTTCCTGTACGCTTTTGTTTTAATTCTGGTGACTTGCTCCTTCCTCTTGCAAAGCTTAGCACTGTCTCCCACAAAGACTCATACTCCACTTGTCTTGGAGTTCGTAATTAGCAAGAGGAATAATTCCTTTTTTCTCATTCTGACCATTGAGTAGGGTCTATGAGCAGGTCTTTGCTAGACATCCATTAAATACTCTTAGGCTTCTAGAACTAAAGCTTAGGGAGCACCTTGGAGAAATTGAAAAATATTTTTTTTACTGTTATCTTATGTAAAAGATTTTAAGATAGGTCATGAAAATAAGAGTAGTAAAAATAAGAGCAATGAAACAAATCCCCAGGAAGAAAAATTCAGCATTGTGAGTAGTGGCCACAGTTTTTATAAACCTGCCTCTGGGAGGCAGTAGGGTGCAGAGGGTGCCTGTGGTTCCCCATTGATTTCAAATCCACCCAGCTACTAACCAGCTGTGTGATCTGTGCCTTGGTTTACTCTGTGAAGCAGGTACCCTCACAAGTCCTCCCCTATGGGGTTTTTGTCAAGATTAAATGAGATACTTCCTGCCATGCACACACAATTGTGTCTGGTACAGAATAAACGTTCAATACAAGCTCGCTTTATCATAACCAAATGAATGAAATGTCTGCTTTTGTATGGTCTACATCATTATGGAAGTTTAAGCAGAGGTAGAATAAAAAAATTTGTAGGAAATTTATAGGCAAAATTTAAGCATTAAAAAGCTCCTACAATCCTGCAGATTTGTATTTCTCTCGTTTTATTTCAAATATTAAGATATCTTTCAAATGCCACGGTGGTAGTCACCCACATTACGTGCTTTTTTTCCTAGGTGGTACTATTCTAGATATATAATCTCCTTGGTCAATCTGGGAACCTCAGAATAGAAAAAAGAAAACCACACTTCAAGTCCATGTGCTAGTCATCTTGAGCAAACCAGTTATGGGTATCAGAGACCAAAAACATAGAAAGTGGTCATTGTAATATATTGTTAATGGGAATAAGCATTACAAACATTACTAGTGTCTACAGTAATTTAACATGTAAACTCTCTTTGGCTTACCAACTCCACTTCAATTTTTTCCTGAGGAAAAATAAACAACATTATTAAGGGTACATTTAACTCTTTATTAGAGCATTGATTGTGGCAGTAAAAATAGCTATAGTCTTATTGTCTAGCAATAATTCAATGCGGCATATTCTAACTATGGAATGTGGAGTGACTTTCAAATAATGACTTAGATTACTGTTTTCATAGTTGAGAGGCCTGGGAAATATTGGTAACTGTGAAAGAAAGTTCCAGCAAGCTATTTATGACATCATCTAACACACACACACACATACATACACACACACGCACACACACACACAAATTCATACTCATTCATGAACAAACACATACACATTTACGCATATACCCACACGCATACACACACACACATATACACACTTTCATATATACACATACACATACTCACCATGCACATATATGTTCTCACACATGCATACATACGTGCACATATTTACACACTTTCACACATGCTCACAATCACACACACACATAATTTTAGTCCTCTTAGGCCTTCTGTAGTTCCTATCTCTTTTATTTTCTTTTTCTCATTTAATATCTGAAAATTAGAGATTTATATAATAGCACCTAGTTTTCTAGTTGTCTAACACTGATGAGTTAATACGTCCCCAACACTTGGTTTAAATTTTGAATTCAAATAACTGACTTTTGTAGTTGGTGTTAATTGGACTGTATCTGCTATATATCCAGGTTGGTCTTGAACTCTAGTGTTCAAGGAATTCTCTTGCCTTAGGCTCCCAGGTAGTCAGAACTACAGGTATCTGCCTAACTTATATTCACTTATACCCTTAAATATAGACAATCTGCCAAGTTTTTCTCTTGTTTCTTTCATCTGTATAAATTTCACAGTCTGTCCTAGTTTATTTCTGCAGATTAGAAGCTGAACCCAAGGCCTCACCTGTGCTACACAAGCCCTGTATGACTGGGCCACACTCAGCTCTGCTTTTCTTCTGACCTTCACAAAAAAATTATCCAAACCAATAATAAAACCATTTTCACCTGTTTTCTTAATGTAGAATCTGACTACCTAGGTGGTTGTACTGTTTTTGTACACACACACACACACACACACACACACACACACACGTACGCACGCATGCATGCACGCGCACACACACACAAAGAAGTGTTCCTTCCTTAATTATTTATGTTTCTAAAATATCAGAATCTGGATTATCAATAACAGGAAATATGTTGTGTGCAAATATCTAGTCCATTGCATGGAAAATCCCAACTAAGAGCCCAGGTTTGACCACTATCTCAGAAGGAGCAAGATCTGAGGACCCCTGGAAATGAAAGTGATAACTAGATGAAAGAAAATCATAGATTTCTTGCCAAGTTATCTGTTCTTTAAGGCAGAGTAGGCCACAAAAATAAACTACTAAAATGGTTTGGCACATATCTGTACTTACGATGGTTTTGAAGGGCATGCAGAAACCTCAGCTGCCGATGCTACATGCCCAGCAGGTGGATCTCTGTGACTTTGTGGCTAGCTTGGTCTACAAAGAGAGATCCCTGGCTGCCAGAGCTACATGGTGAGGCCCTGTCTCAAAAATAAACAGGCAAACAAAATGTCAGTGCCGACCATCTCATGCCAGTAAAACAGAATGATACCTGTAAATAGGACTTGTATTTTTCTCTTTCAGATCAGTTTATAATAAAAAGCTCCCCAGGAGACATAGATAGACATCAAGAAATTGCTGGCAGAGCAGAAGACAGAGGAGTGAAGTTAGAGGGAGTGAAAGTCAATTGTCGATGCAATGCTCCCTGTGTTTTCACGTTTTCTTTGTTTTTACACATGGATGCTATTTTCACATCAACAATGAAATGCACGGGGGAATACCCACTCCTGTGGCAGAAGTCAGGTGACCCTTGTGTGTGATAACAACAGTGTTCTGCTGCCACCAAAGTCACACTTTCATTCTATGCCAAAAAGGGATCAAATCAGAAGTGGTTTTTCAAGTGAGAATGTTTGCTAGAAAAATGTGACTTTTCTTTAAGAGGTTTTTTTGTTTGTTTGTTTTTTTAAACAAAATTTACCAGAAACAACACAGCCTGGCCATAGACAATTGGATATAATTACAGCCTCGTTGTCATTGCGTTAGATTTTAAGCTTTCACTTCCTTGGGTACTCATGCAAAGCACATAGCTTTTTAGAGACTCTGAAAAATGGGTGGGAATAGTATACATAAATATGGTATCTGTTATGTCCAGTCAAATGCTGTTTACCAAGCATTGTTAACTACTTTATTGTAGGCACTGAGAACATACACCGAAACAGTCTGTTCCAGTGGATCTCCAGGAAGATACAGATCCCCGAGTGCTTCCTTGATTTCCTACTCCTGGAACACAAATATTTTATCAAGACATCCCGCAGAGCTGACATTTCAGAGATTCCAATGCAGGTGGTGAATATAGGGTCCCATGGGGGTAGGAGACCATATCTTTGTAGATATGGCCAAATATCTTTGTAGACCATATTATAGCATAGAATTAGTGAGTTTCACTATTCTGGAACAAGATGACATAGGTGTCCTGCTGTCCTTCTGGGTGAACTGTTGGAAAAATGTAGACAAGGGCTGAGGAACACACAAATACCTTAAAGTCTCAGAAATGACTAGGAAGTTCTAAATGTGCAAAGGCACTGATGTTCCTATCAAGTCATGGATATACTGACTTTAAATGTCTATTACCTATCCAGTAGATCCCAAACTTTCATTAGATGTTGGCGATTCAAAGGTGAAAAAGTCACAATTTTTTTTTTTCTTAAACAGCTTACTTACCTCCATAGAAAGAGACCAGGGAAAATACTTAGGATCTAATATTCAGTCACAGAGACTTTAAATTGTTTATGGGCATTAAAAGAGAGACTGACAGTTGAGAGTTATGACTCATTCCTTTAATTCCAACACTCAGGAGGCAGAGACAAGTGGATGTCTGTGAGTTCGAGGCCAGCCTGGACTACAGAGTGAGTTCCAGGACAGCCAGGGCTACACAGAGAGATTCTGTCTGGAAAAACCAGAGGGGTAGGGGGAGGTTCATGGAGAAATTCATTCTATAGTGATATAGAAATATAGGTTCTCTAGAGGATATAAAATTTGAACACTAGAATATATATTATGTTAAATGCTCTGTACTTAAGGATCGAGAAAGTTGCTTATGTAATACATTGAAGATACATTGTTGTTTCTATCATCTATTTCCATCAACAACGCATCAGCTGTAGAGAGCTGGGAGCATGGCTGCTCAGTAGCCCAGCACTTGCCTGGATTGTGCAAGGCCCTGGGTTCAATCCTTACCACAAAAGCGACTACAGCAAAAAGTATCCCAGGAGTGAGTTGTTCTGTTCTCCGTCCTCATGTTACAGTCTCATACTGTGGTTGTTTCTTTCTCTAGATGAGAGTCAGCAAACCATCTGGGGTCAGGCCCCAGGACAATCTGGTCTGCTGTCAGCTTCTATAAATAGCTTAATGGGAATCTCAAAGTTGATTTGATGGCTTCTCATTGAAGTTGTTACATGAAAACAGTGAGACATGTATTTATAGTATCTATGGCAGACTCTTTATGGTTGGCAAGAGTGAGAAGCACTGCCTAGTCTCTATTCTAGCTCAGCCTTGTCCATAGAGCTTCCAGGATAATGTCAATGTGAGTAGATACCATTCGAAATATGGCTGCTATGATGAGAAAGATTATTTCAAATTTTCCATGATTTTTGTTCATTTAAGTCTAAATAGGTAGTCATGACTAGTGGCCACATATTGAACAACCTAGTCCCCGATAATGAGTTTCCAAAATACAGCAACCAATCTATGTTTATAATTTTTACCCAATTATATCACATCATACACAGTATTGCTTTATCCAGGTAAGTCTGTAAGTCTTAGCAAGCATTTGCTGAACTAAATTTCTCATGTCATTTCTTATTGCAATTAAACTTTGTTAATGACTTAAAGTTAAAATATTTTTCTCAGAATGACTAGTAATTTGGCTCAGCTCACATGACCAGTGTGGCATTTTAAAAATGTCTTCATTTATGCAAGCCTTTGAGCATCTCAGTTATAGCATAGAGGATTCAACTCCAGCTCAGAGCAATCTACATTTTAGCTGCTGAGGCAAAAATCTCAAATAAAATAAAACAATAAAACCATGTCTCTCCAGAGCACCAAGGAAAGGAAGTGTGTTTCCTTTGGAAAAAGAAAAGTTTGCCTGCGGCCTGGAAAGATGACTCAGCAGGTAAGAGCACTTACTATATTTGTAGAGGGCCCAGGTTGTATTCCCAGCACCTACCTGGAGGCACGCAACTATCTGTAATTCCAGTTTCAGGGGATCTGACACCTCTTCTGGCCTCCATGGCTCTTGCATGTACTTGGTGCACAGATGTACACTCAGGCACACACACACACACACACACACACATTCATAAAATACAATGTGGATGTATACATTTAAAGCTTGCCTGGGATCACAAGGCTCTGAGTGATTTGCTCTGAGATTCTACACAAACTGGTTTCCCTCAGGGCAGCAAGTGGGTTGCAGCCACAAGGAAGCAACCATGGCTTTCCTTCTCCAAATACTCCAGCCCTGGAACAGGCTCATCTGAGACATCCCTTTAAGACCACTGCATCTCCACTGTATCGTCAAGCCCACCAGTTTGATCCCACAGGCCTCGTAGACTTTGAATTGGGTAGTCTCAGAGCTTTAGGTATGGGTTGTTCCTTTTTGGTGTGGTCTAGTATACATAAGTTACATATGGATCAAGCAAGGGGAGAGTTTGTTAAATCAAATGAATGGTTCTGCTATGTTTCTCCCGGTCCAGGGGTCTTGTAGTTGTGTAACTCAATGACAGCACTGAAGAACAGCAAGAGGGAGGCAAGCACCAAGACCACACCCCATGCTTTTTTATGATGCAGATAATTTAAAGGGAAAATTAAAAGGAAAAATTCAGCTGTCTTACTCAAGAAGAGACTCTCAATTTCAAAGAAAGAGAAGAAGAAATATAAAATACATAGACATAACAGGTAAAGTGACTCACACTTGTAAGCAAAGCACTCTAGAGGGTGAGGCAGGCATATTGTCATGAGGCTGAAGCCAACCTGGTCTACATAGGGATCTCCAGGCTAACATGAACCACAGAATAAAATCCTGTCTTGGAGGAAGGAGAGGAAGAAAAAGAGGAGGAAGAAGAAAAAGGAAAAGAGAAGAGAAAAATGCTTTGACAGGGATGGTTATATATTCCTTTTCCATTTTTATAAATTCTTTCTGATAATATCCAATCCTTTATGGATAAAACCTTTACCTTTCCACTGCTTGCACTATCATATGCAGTTACCATTCTATATGTAGTTCTATGTAGTTGCTAAGATGTTTCTATAGGATACAATAAGCATATTCACATTTTATATTTCATGATTTAGCAGATGTCCTTGAAAATGTGTTTTCCACTAAAATATCTGTATTGCTGTTGTTAGACTTGCTGTTATTGCTGTTTGTCATCCTGCCAGGTGGCAATGAGCTTCAGACTTTAGCCTATGCACTATGATGTTGCTCATTATTCTCCTCATGTTGTTACTACCTGTCTCTTTATTAGGAGGTACCTAGCTTGGGTTCCTGAATCTCTTGAGTCTGCAAGCCTTCCTGAGTACACAGCTTGGATGTGGTGAGTTCTGAATAAGAGAGTTAAATTTTAGGAATAACCAGAAATGATCAACTTTGAAAAGGGACCACCTGACTTCATTCTAAGAAGTAAGCCACTGTTCTTAGCAGTGTAATGTCAGACATTCTAAACTCTTTAGTAAATATTTTGGGTTATTGCACATGAACATCAAAACAGAAAAAAATTAATACTATAGGAAGTGCTTCTTCCATTTGCAAGTGGGCTGGGTATAAAATTGCTTGTTACTTGCTAGAGGCTCTGACTACATTGTTATCTCAAAGTGAACCTTCAAAAAAACACCTTCTGAAGCCACGAAGTAGATGACTAAATTGCCACTCCTGATTCTAATAACCTGAATGAGCATGGAGGAAAATCGGAGTAAGAGAAGCTGGAGGCCTGATGGAGCCTTCATGTAGGCTCGTATGATGACCATGTTTGCCCAGGATTGAGAGAGTAAGAACACAGCAGTGGGATTACACAGGGCAGGGAGAGCAGTAATGCACAGAGCTGCATGTTTTTTCTGTCCACAAAAATCATGTGGTTCTCTGATCTAGCTTCAAGAGAAAAAAAGCAAATCTGTTCAAAGGAATGCAGATAGAGGTCTACTGCCAGTCGCCTCTCCTTCAGGACGTAGCTCAGGTTTTGGGCCGAGCCATGATCATCTTGGTCGGCCTCCAGCCGGTAATTGAGCACTAAGGGAGACTAAGGCCTTGTCATCCCTGCCCAACATGGGTTCTCCGAACACAATATTTTTCTAAGTTCTGTATTGCAGCAGCTGAGGCTTTGCCAGATCTGCCTTCTGGCATGAGATCTCCCTGCCAAATTCTCTTTCCTTCCTCAATTTCTTTTCAGAACAGTTCAGCTCAGCATCATGCCTGGAAGGTTTTCGATCCCCAATTCTGCAACCTCATCTTTTGATCGTTCATGGGTCTCGTTACCCAATAAACTGTTGGCTCTTCAAACGCTGCATCAGCATCTGCTTCCTGAAGGACCCAAGAGTTCTTTGTGAAATCAGTGCTGCTAAGAGGGATAATATAAACATGTACAGGTACCAAGTAAATCTGGCACAAATGCTGGTGTAGAAGAGTTTAAATTCACTGTACACAAGTGACAGGAAAATGCTCCACAATCCGTCACATGCCTCTGACTCTGCTTACCATTGCCTTATTGCTTTTAGTGGAAGAAAGAAATTAAGCTTACACATTTTCAGCATTTTAATTATCATTTCAGAGGACTAGTTACATTTGCTCACGCCACTTCAATGAGCAGAATATGTTCGCTATGTTGAAAGGCCTGGCTTGGAATTCTCAGGAGGGTTTGCTTGCATCTGGTTTTGCCTGCCATTTCAGTATTTGTTGAAAGGAGGACTGAGCACGATTTTGACTTAAATTCTATCCTTTAAAATTTGTGAATCTATATCACCATAATTATAATTGGATTTGAAACCTTAAGGTATTGCTTGAAAAAAAAATCCTCTTTGTTATCATGAGTTTCCTATTCTTCACTGAAAATCCGAGATGATTCTACCAATGCCTCCCTGATGAGAAAATCACTGAAGTAAAACAAGAACACACCTAGAAGGTGTCTCAGGAGCATCAGTTTTGTGCCGACATTTATGTGCTTGATACTTACATTCACTGCAGAAAAGTTATGTTTGAAAACAAAGGAATTATTTATGGTTTTGTCTGCTTATATTTCAGAAGGCCCCACATATAACTTAGGTGCAGTACACACAGGAAAGAAAGTTTGGGTCTAAGCTAAGTGACTCTCCTCAAAAAGACAGAGCTTTTATTTCCCTCATTTTTCCTCAAAGCAGAAAGAAAACATGAAATAGTTGAATAGTCTTAAAAGAAAACAGTAGGCTACAGAAGTCTATTTGATAATTATCTTCCAAATTATTCTCCTACTTAATATTTATTTGTGGTTTTAGTCAGTTCTTTTTTTAAAAAAACTAAAGCATCTTCAAATAATTATATATCTATATATAATAAGTATATATTAATAATATTTGTGTCAAGAGGGTTTTCTTTTTTAAAACTACCAAACTTGTGACTGCATTCATATCAGGATAGTGTTTTGCTCACTTGGTAAGTGGTACACATTTACTATGTTTAATATTAATCAGCATTTAATGCCAAATCATAACTTCCATTATTCCTTTTGCTTCACATACAGTTTGTATAAATATGTGTATTTATTTTTAAACATACTAAAAATGAAAATAATTAAGCCTATTGTACTAGTTTAAAAAAAAAAGTATTCAGAGCACAAAATGTTCTACGAGGTCGTAGACTAGTTACTGGTTGTGGCAGCTGGACTAAGTAATCTACGTACGTGCATTAAGTTAGTAGAGTAGCCCCAACAAACAAAAAAGATAATTGCCTTTCTAAAGACACTGTATTGATCTGGTTTTCCTTAGTATAGGGGTTCATTTTGCTTACAGTTGTTAAGGTTAAAAGTCCAAGGTTGTGTGGCCACATTGCCTAGGTCTCTGGTGAGGGCCTTTTCAGCATGGCTTCACAGCAGGGACATTCGTCAGACACAGAGATCACCTGGGCTTGTGAGAAGCTCAAGACAGACTCCCAGCTCAGGTGTA